>CAWUFW010004379.1:1200000-1560464 GCA_963921515.1 Calotriton arnoldi | reverse complement strand
AAGTCATGGTAGACGAGATCCTCAGGGTGGAGCCACAGCTGTTTGGCACTCTGGTCCAACAGACCCCCATGTCGCAGAAAACCAAGATGTGGGAGAGGATCATCAACAGGGTGAACGCCCAATCACCATGTCGGCGCACAAAGACCGACATCCAGAACAGGTGGTATGACGTGCGCAGGAGGGTCCGGGAGCTGCTCAAGAAAGACTACCACCTGAGCCAATACACCGGCAGTGGCCCTCCTGCCAAGCCAGTATACACTCAGGCCCTGGGAGGAGAAGGTGCGGGCCATCCTTCCGCCAGTGAGCGTATATGGACTAGAGGACATCCCAGAGCCTGGTGAGTACACAACAAATGTACACAATAAACTGCCACAAAACACACACATCACTGTCAAGGGAGAGTCAAACCATGCACTCATAGCAATTACACAGCAACTAGAACAGAATCATCCCAAAATGTGTATGTCAGTCAGATAAACACAACACATGCCATCAAAAAAGTCACATCCAACTGTGCCAACACATGTACAAACACAACCACAACTACAGCTAGGCAGTGGCACAAATAGAACTAACACACACATCCACACATGTAGCCACCACAACAACACCAACACACAGTGAAGACCACTCAAAGGAAGGAATTCTGTGTATGCTGGCCAAGTCAGTGTAGCCAATAGCATCATGGGAGTCGCAGTCACACATATTGCCACCCCCACAACTGTCCCATCAACACCACCCTGAACCATGCTCACATCACAGGGAGTGGAGAAGGACTCACAAGATGGCTGACACTGGCTACTGCTGTGGGGAGCACAAGGCCCTGCTGCCAACTGTGCACCAACAAACAGCAGGACACCACTGACTGACATCCTGAGAGACAACTTACACTCCCTGCAATGCAAGCACGTTCCATGGTGGGATATCTGGCTGGCTGGCTGGGTGGGAAGGGGGACTTGCAGCACTGACCATAGTCACCAGCACCTCCCCTCACACCCCCCCAACACAAACTCCACAGTACCCACCTGGTAGAATGCAATGCCCTCCATCCTAACACAAGATCCCACAAAGCACCACCACCCTGGGTTATGTTGTGTGAAGCACAGGGACACTCTTGGGACTCTTAGCCAAACAACTGCCAGGACAACACTCCCAGCCATCCTGTCAGCACAGCCAGCCCACCCCACAGGGAAGCAGAGTCAAAAGGAAGGAAGCATGGGCATGCTGGGAAGGGGGTGGAGGCAATAGCATGATGGGAGTCGTAGTCACAGACATTGCTCAGCCTCACAACTGGCCCATCAACACCACCCTGAACCATGCTCACATCACAGGGAGTGGAGAAGGACTCACAAGATGGCTGACACTGGCTACTGCTGTGGGGAGCACAAGGCCCTGCTGCCAACTGTGCACCAACAAACAGCAGGACACCACTGACTGACATCCTGAGAGACAACTTACACTCCCTGCAATGCAAGCACGTTCCATGGTGGGATATCCGGCTGGCTGGGTGGGAAGGGGGACTTGCAGCACTGACCATAGTCACCAGCACCTCCCCTCACACCCCCCCCAACACAAACTCCACAGTACCCACCTGGTAGAATGCAATGCCCTCCATCCTAACACAAGATCCCACAAAGCACCACCACCCTGGGTTATGTTGTGTGAAGCACAGGGACACTCTTGGGACTCTTAGCCAAACAACTGCCAGGACAACACTCCCAGCCATCCTGTCAGCACAGCCAGCCCACCCCACAGGGAAGCAGAGTCAAAAGGAAGGAAGCATGGGCATGCTGGGAAGGGGGTGGAGGCAATAGCATGATGGGAGTGGTAGTCACAGACATTGCTCAGCCTCACAACTGTCCCATCAACACCACCCTGAACCATGCTCACATCACAGGGAGTGGAGAAGGACTCACAAGATGGCTGACACTGGCTACTGCTGTGGGGAGCACAAGGCCCTGCTGCCAACTGTGCACCAACAAACAGCAGGACACCTCTGACTGACATCCTGAGAGACAACTTACACTCCCTGCAATGCAAGCACGTTCCATGGTGGGATAACTGACTGGGTGGGTGGGTGGGTGGGAAGGAGGTCTGGCTGTCAACCAAACACAATCAATGCAGACCATGTTCACACCCCAGAGAATACATAGAAATGCCCAAATAATGCAGGACAATGTGCCACACCAATATCAACCCCTGACTGTGACGACTTAGGACAATACAATGTACAGGCCCGCACCCCGAGGCACAGTCACAACTGTCAGGTGTGTCAACCACTGATGCCTGCAGAAACATGACATACATTGTTTGTGTCTCCCAAAAACAGGTGATGATAGGGACACAGCAGCAGACGCTGAGGAGTCCCAGTCCCAGGCTCAAGAGGATGCCGAGCTCACTGGCGTCGTACAGCCTCTGTCCTCCTCGGACGATGAAGAACAACCTGGCACATCCGGTGCAAGTCAACATGCTGCACCAGCAGGACCACCAGCTGCAGCACCAGCAGGTCCACCAGCTGCACCCCCTGCACCCACCCCTCCAACGACTGTCACCACGAATACCATCCCTGCCGACATGGACAGAATAAGGAACAACACCAGCGCAGTGACCCTGGACCAACCTGGGGCCATGGACACCACCACCACCACCAACCCCCGAGGTGGACCAGGGTTATCTGTGCGTGCAACTGCACACACTGCACATGTCAGCAGGGGTGGTGGGAGGGGTGGGAGACAGAGGTCGCTGCTTGCAGACGTTGCTGGTGTGCATGAAGACCCACAACTGGTACGCATAGCTGATGCGTACCAGTCCAGCACCGGAGAGCTCAGCCAGGTAGTGGGGCTCCTCAGAGACATCAAACAGCAGCAGGCTGCCCATCATGCCCGCTTGGACTCCCACATGTCCCATGTGGAGTCACACATGTCACGTGTGGACTCCCACATGTCACGTGTGGACTCCCACATGACCCGCGTGGAGTCCAAGTGGGATGTACTACATGAGATGACGGCGGTGCACAGGGACATTTTACAATGCCTCCGCCAGATGAACAGCAACCAGTCCACACCTCCCTGTGTGCCAACAACATCTGGTACCGAACAAACTGCAACTGCCACAGGGAGGGAGGAGGACTCTGGCGGAGAGTCCCCTGCACCGCAGCAGCCTGCACTTGAGGGCCCCCCCCAAGAAGAGGGGTCGTCCGAGGAGGGGAAAGTGAGAGGCTGATGGCCAAGCGCAACTCCCAGGAAGCCTGAACCTGTTCTGGATTTTCGCCTTTGTGCACAGACTGTTCACCCTGTTGATGGCAACACTACTCCCACACATTGCATGGGGAGTACAAGTTGGAACAATGTGTCAGACAACTGTGGCCCCGATACTGGGGATCCTGTCTACCTGGACTTTCTATTCATCTAGGAACTTGGGATTGCAAGATTCATGTACAGCACAATCCATCCTATGCACTATTATCACAGATGTATCACAATAAACACAATAATACACCATACTTGCCTCTGTCGTGATTCCAACGTGGGTGCTGTTATGGGGATGATGAACAACAAAATTACACTGTGTATGCGAACTGCAACAGCAAGGACAACACAGGCATGTGAGTACAGGCAACGTGACACATATGAGGGAGACACACCACCAGGGCTACACAACACATACACACCTAGGCCATCTGACTCATTGCCTACACTGATGTTGCCAGGGAAGACGGTGCAATGCACAGACACCACACCCATTCCCAGTTGTAGTCAAGTAGCCCACAGGTGCAGTAAGCAAATGGCAGTCAAATGTGTGACCACAGACAACGCACATCACTAAGTGAAGCACAGGTTTATTACACAGTAGCAACATGCCGTAACCACTACAGATGCAAGGTAACCCCACCTGGTAGCGGGCACACAGTCAACAACTGTAGACAGAAGGAAGTCCATGGGTGTGGCGCACATCACCTGTAGGGACACAACAGCTACCAGCCTGGATGTGCAATCACGTTGTCGGTGGACACAGTTGACCAAACGAATCTGAAAGTACCCTGTGAAGGACAGAAATGACACACAGTCAAAAGCAATGGAGTACAGGACAGAACAGCAAAACTCATGCACAATACATGTTACAAGATACCCACCCAGAACCAAGTTAGCATGTGAACACTGTTGGGGAGTACAGCCCACCTGTAAGCACACATCGCAACACACATCCAGTCAAGTAGCCCATGGACACACTCCAACAGCACCAGAGCACCACCCACACATCATGCCAACTCACATCATTGACATGACACCTCAGGATACTCACATTCAGCTAAAGAAGTTGGTGATGAGCTGTGTGCGGACATCACCATCACCATCATCATCATCATCGTCACTGGCATCGTGTTCCAGGCCAGGATCCTCCACAGGTGGCGGATGTTGGTCATCGTCATCCTGGATGAGAGGCAACTCCTTCCGCACTGCCAGGTTGTGGAGCATGCAGCAGACGATGATAATCTTGCACACTTTCGCAGGGGCATATGGGAGGGACCCTCCGGTCTTGTCCAGGCAGCGGAAGCGGCTCTTCAGGAGACCAAAGGTCCGCTCAATCACTCTCCTGGTCCGACCATGTGCCTCATTGTAGCGCATCTGGGCAGGTGTCACAGGGTTCCTGAGGGGTGTCAGCAACCACGGCATGTTGGGGTATCCCGAGTCACCTACGGACAGACAAGTGCACATCAGCTGACTTGGAAAAGTGGGCGGAATACTACAGATCAGATCACACACAATGGCACAAAGTCAGTACACACCGACAAGCCAGGCACGCTGGTTCTGCATCTGTGCCATCAACCTGGGGATGCGACTACTCCTCATCACAAAGGCATCGTGTGCTGAACCAGGGAAACGGGCACACACGTGTGTGATGGTCATGTCTGCAAGACACACCACCAGTGCATTGACCGAGTGGTAGTGCTTGCGGTTCCTGTAGGCCTGCTCCTGGGCCTGTGGTGGTACCAAAGCCACATGTGTCCCATCAATGGAGCCAATGACATGCGGCATCCTCCCCAGGGCATAAAAGTCACTCTTCACGTCAGTGAGTCGTCGCAGTCTAGGGAAATAGATGTACCGGTTCAGGAAGAGCAACATTGCCGCCAAGAAATCGCGGAGCACACGGCTGAACATGGTCTGTGACATCCCACCAGCAGACGCCACAGTATGTTGGAAGGTACCGGTGGCAAAGAAGTGTAGGGCTGCCATCACCTTCACCTTGGGGGTCAGCGCTGTAGGATACGGCCGGCCAGGCTGCAAATGTGGGGACAACTGCACTGCCAAATCCTCAATCAGCTGCCTGGTGAAGCGGTACCGTCGGATGCTGTCCCGTTCCACCATCGTTGCCAGGTCTGGGAATGGCCGATGGACAGCAGGAGCCCTGCAGTGCAGAGGAGAAGTAAGCAAGATCGTCAGTCACCCCACATATGCGGCATTGAACACACTCAAGATCCCAACATACATCATCATGAGGCACAACTACATGAAGTGTGCAGTACCGGAACGACATGTATGGTACATACATGGCCAACATCTGTCAACACGGTCCTACAGGTGGCATCAATTTGTCCCAGGTTGGCCCATTGGATATCATGATGCTGTGTCACAGTCACCCCCCAGTGACATGTGAGGACAGATGTGCCCCAGGCACCACAGCTCAACGACAGGCACATTCCCAGGGACCCTGTAATGCCACATGGACACTGGCATCACCTGGAGTATCATGTGTACACCACAACAAAACAAACATGACCCCCACAGGTAGTGGCCACACTTGCCATGGCAGGAGAGCCATGGACGTCTGTGACACACACGCACAACATCAGAGTCCATGCACACACAACGTGGATGTGGAGACTGTCTCCCATTGTGCACATGAAATCAGAGACATTGTAAACACTACATGCACAAAGACTGTGGAGGGCCATCACTATTGTGCCACTGGGACACCCTGGCTCAAACATACCGTCCCACATGGGACTCACGGGGTATGTGACATGACATACACAAACACCACTGTGAAATGTGACCATGGCACATGCACAGATATGAACAGTTGCACATCACAGTGGTCACGTACACGTAACACCCAGGATCCTGTCCCCATTAACACGTGCACAGCCTGGGGGTGGCTGCCCACAGGTGACACCCACAGGACAAAATGTACACCAACATACACACAATAGGAAATGCAGCCTTACATGCCTTATGATAAGGTTTGGACAGGCTGTCGTGATGTAGGTGTGCCCCTCACTCCCTGGGAGCTATCTGTGGCTGGCATATGTCCATCTGAGACAGGCATGCTGACATATGCCAGTCACATGTACAGTGATGCGTTGAACAGCAATGGACCGATCGGTGCCTCCGGCCGGCCCATTGCTTTCAATGTGTGCGGGTACGCGTTGTACCCCTGTGCGCGTTGTACTGCAATGGACCGATCGGTGCCTCCGGCCGGCCCATTGCATTCAATGTGTGCGGGTACGCGTTGTACCCCTGTGCGCGTTGTACTGCAATGGACCGATCGGTGCCTCCGGCCGGCCCATTGCATTCAATGTGTGCGGGTACGCGTTGTACCCCTGTGCGCGTTGTACTGCAATGGACCGATCGGTGCCTCCGGCCGGCCCATTGCATTCAATGTGTGCGGGTACGCGTTGTACCCCTGTGCGCGTTGTACTGCAATGGACCGATCGGTGCCTCCGGCCGGCCCATTGCATTCAATGTGTGCGGGTACGCGTTGTACCCCTGTGCGCGTTGTACCTCAATGGACCGATCGGTGCGCACCCATTGACAATGGGCTTGCCTGGCAACGGACGCGTTTTCGAATATTCGAACGAGTCGGTTGCTGGAAAATCAGTTGGTCACCCACAACAATGTTGCAAAATCATGTATGTCATGAAGTTGAAATTTTGAAGGATGCTGTGGGCGTGTTTTGGTGCTGCTATTCCATGGATTGGCCAGATTCAGAAGATGCAAACGACTTGGACCTATCACTTTGGACACAAGGGACAGTATCTGCCTCTCCAGCACATATATATTGCTGCATGTTCCCCTGAGAGCCCACTTGCCTGCACTACATGCTCCAGGACGACATCTGCCACTGCACTGCTGCTGTCTCTGCCCCTCTGGACCCTGCAATGGCACGTACTGTGGAGAGAGCCCCAGCCTTCAGCCTTGAAGAGAACCAGGCCCTGCTGGACAGCCTACTTCCACAGTACAGCAAGCTGTATGGGACACCAGGGGAGCAGGTGAGTGTTCTGTGCACTGCCTTTCTGAATGTGCATTTTGTCTGACTAGCAAGGCTGAGAGTCAGCACACCACTGGCTAGCAGGCTCACTGAGTAGTTGTCACCCCCCATAGTGTGTAGTGACTTGCACTGGACAGGTATGGTGCAGTGACAGTGCTTCTGAACAGGGTTTTACTCCCCATGCTATGATACCATGTAGTGACTTCTGGAAAACTGTCCATGGGCAGCCGTGCACTGCCTGGGTACACCATGTGCCCCTGTGATTGCGACATGTATATGCAACTGTGTCATGCACGGATATGTTGCATGTGTAGTAATGGCCTTATCACTTTGTCATCCTGACAGGCTTCTGCCCATCGGAAGCATGAGATCTGGAAGGACATCGTCCGGGCTGTCCGGTCCGTGGGGGTCTACAAGCGCCGGATCCGCAACTGCCAAAAGAGGTGGCAGGACCTTCGGGGCTGGACCCGGAGGATTGCACGGGTCCAGCTGAAGCTGTCGCCTCCTCGCAGGAGGGGCGGAACACGGACCCTGACCCCCCACATGCTCAGGATCCTGGCGGTGGTCTTTCCAGACCTGGATGGGCAGCTGAAGGCCAGAGAGCAGCAAGGAGGGGGTGAGTCAAAGACTGCACTGTGTACTCTGTCTAACATGTTATGTGCCCTCCTCGGGCCAGGTTGAACTGCCACAGTACAGCAGTCATGTTGTCCAGGAGCCATGTCCCTCTATTGTGCACTGCCCACTCCTCATCTGATACCCAGGTGTGGCCCTTACATGCAGGGAATTCTGTCACTTAGGACTGTGTCCTTGCAGTTTGCTTGACTCAAGGTGGGAGACAGCATCTGTTTCCCTGACTCTGTGGTGGGCATCATGGGTGGGTCCATTGCTTACACAATGCCTGTATTCTGACATGTATTCAGCGTGTTACTTTGATCTGTGGTCCAATTGCTGAGCTGATCCACCACATGTGGCTGGGGTACCTGGCACACACCCATGCTGCGGGTGGGAACAATGTTTGGGCCCCAGGAGTATGTATATGACGTGTGTCACACATACTTAGCCAGCTGCCTACAGTCCAGGGCTCATCCCTCATTCATGTGGGGCTGGACAGTCATGCCTACTCCAGGCCATACAATACACTCTGTACTCCCACTCCCGTGTATCAGAGGACACATTGTGCACAGTGATTTGACCCCTCAGGTGTCTGCCTCTGTGTCAGTGTGCTGTGGATTAGTCGCCAGGACTGCTGTGGAGTTTCTTGGTAGGGGCTCAGCATGCCACTGGAGATGTGACCATAGGAGACGATACTTGTGTGACACATAGGTGTCTGATCAGCTGCCCATGCAGACTGGGGCATGTAAATGTGAAGTTCAGGCAGCTGTTCCCCATGCACAGCAGAGTGTGAGGGGCTCAGGTTCAGAGGGTAGTGTCACAGGTCTCCCATATGTCCAATAGGTATGACCTGGACAGATGAGGGTTAAGAGGATGTGTTGTGGGGGGATGTACATGTGCACTTGTGCAGCTCCAGGACTTGCATTCCCCATGACCTACTATTGTGACACAGTGCAGAGTGTTGTTGTCTGGCTGCAAAGTCATACATCACTGAGACAGTGATGTATGACTTTGCAGTCATGCCTCCGCCATGGCATGTGTCTACTGATTGGTGATCCTGCAGGGGAGTGACATGTGCTACATGCACACCATAGTGGCGCTGGCTATCAGGACATGGGTGCATCATGGTGTCTGTCGCTGGTATGCATCACATGCATTTCCTATTTGACTCTGGGCATCCCTTACATCCGTAAACCTGTACTGACTCAGTGGCAAGAGCTGTGATGTGTCCACACCGTGTCCTCTGCACTGTCCAACTACTGTGTACTTGGTGCATGTGTCAACACTGGGGTGTTGCAATCCAACAGACACCAGACAGATGGGTGCAAGGCCATGTGGGATGTGAGTGCCATGCTTGGCATCAGACTGACAATTGACTTCTCCTGTTCAATTAGGGCACTTTTAGCAATGTACAACTAATGATGCCAGGGCTTGCTCTGTAATGTGCTGTGCTCACAGTGGTGTGTGCGTTTGGTGCAGGTGACTGATGTCTGTCTGTTTCCCCATTGTTTGCAGATACATCCACGGCCACGGAAGGGGACAGCTCCACGGACCAGGAGGAGCCGGAGAGCCAGACTGGGTCAGCAGCCGAGGAGTGGTCGGAGGGACCCAGTGGCACGGAGGGCGAGGGGAGCCACACCGAGGAGTCCTCAGCAGCATCCACCTCAGCTGAGGACCAGAGCAACTCGGAGGATGACTCCCTTGTGGAGGCGGGTGTCAGCAGCCACCACACCCCAGCTAGTGTTGCTGTCCCCGCCACCACCAGCACCACCACCGCCCTCCCATCGGCTCCCATTCCCCAGGTCCGTGGAGGCTCCCATGTCCGGGAGCGTGTCTCCTTTGGGCCAGGCACCGCACCCCTGCCCCTGTGTCCCCTGCTGCCCTGAGTGAGGAGTCTGTGTACCTCCTTCGCCAGCTCCATGTAGGGCAGACAGCCATGCTGAGTGTCCTCCATGCGCACACCGCGCTGTTGACTCAGCTGGTGTCGTTCATGGAGGGCATCTCATCGGGCATGTCTGACCTACAGAGGGGCAATAGGTCCATGGACTCCTCCCTGACGGCAGCAGTGTCCCTCCTCAAACGGTCCCTCACCCCTCCTGCCTCTGCTCCATCCACACTCCCCAGCACCTTACCCATCCCAGGCACACACACACTGGCACAGGCACACACCAGCACACACACATCCAGCACACTGACACACACGCCAATGACAAAACGCACACGCACGCACATTCAGGGGACTGAAGCCAGACTCACAGGGGATGGGGCCCTGGAACACACACACGCATCCACATGCACTGCGCAGTCCTCAGTTCCCTCTCCCTCCAAAGCACCCTCCCTTGCCTCACCTGCAACCCCAAAGTCACAGCAGCTCTTCCTCTGTGACCTCGGCCTCTTCCCCACCGATGAAGCTGCTCCAGCATCCCGGGGGAAGAGGAAGCCCACCCACACGGAGCAGAGTGCCCCTCGCCCCCGGACACCCTCCCCCAGGCGCAGACGGACTGAGGCCCCCACCCGCAAGTCCCCCCGGAGTGCTAAGAGCAAGACCCCGCCACCACCCTGCAGCTCAGGCACAAGGTCTCCGTCCTCCATCCCTCAGGCCCCCACTGCACAGGTGCCCCCACCACACCCTGCCCCAGGTTCCCCCACCCACAGATATACCATCCCCAAGATGCTCCGGCCTTCTCCCCCTGCCACTTGCTCTCCCAGCACCACACCCCCCGCTGCGCTTGTCTGTGCCACTGATGTGGTGAGGGTGTCCCCCCTCTGTCCAACCCACCTTGCCTGTTCCCCATTCTCCTCCCCTGGAGGTAGGCACTGCAGTGGAGTCCACTACCGCCCTGTCTGACTTGGGCACTGCAGTGGCGGACCTGTCCACCCCATCTGCAGGGTCCACTGCAGTTGTGCCGGCACCCACGACATCTGTGTCATGCCCCCCAGTTGTGCCGGCACACACCATGTCAGACACCTCCACTGCAGTTGTCAGTGGCTCTCCTGCACCCACCACCCCTTCCCTGACTCCCCCTGGTGAGCCCTGATCCTGTCCCTGCGGTGCCTGGCCTGCCCCCCGGTTGCCCCTCCTAGTGGATTGTCCCTGGTATTGTGCAGGCATGCGTAGGGTGACATCTGCCAGTGTCACCCTGTTTGAACTTTGACAATGGACTGGCCATTGGCCTTTGCTCTTTTTCAGGACTTCGTTTGGCCTCAACACATATGCTGAATAAAGCAACTTTCTTTTCTCTAGTGCTCATGCTTCAGATGTACATGTTGTTGGTGCAGCTAACCATGCCCTTGCTGCAGTGATGGTGATATCTGGTCTCATGATTATGAAGTGTTACTGTGCAGGAACCCATGTGGTCCAGGGGGAATGTGTCCTATCATGTGGTGTATCCATGTCATCAATAGCAGCATCTGAGGGTGTCATGTGTTCAGTATTTGGCAATGGGTTTCCTACTTACATTGGCAATTTCATATCTGTGGCTTCCACCCCTGCACATCTGTTGTGCCTGCCATCGTTGCATTTGTCTACTTCCCTGACCGTGTTGCCATCTCCAGTGGACATGCAGGTTTGGGCATCAATGGGGAGGGACTCATCCGTGTAGTCAGTGCAACATTGCTATACAAGTGTGTTGGATCTGTGCTGATGATTCCGTTGGCACATCCATGACCAGGCTGATGTGATGGGAGCCCTCATTTGGTGCTAATTGTTGATTGTGTGACCAAGTGCTCAGCTGACATGATGGGGCCCTACTGAGGCAACATATGGCACAGCTTTCCTCACACAGGAGTGGAGTCCCCTCATGGCAGTGTGTACACGTGTGACATTGCCTGCGCCCAAGGTGTGTGTTGTATGTGCATGTCTGTGTGTTCACTTCCATTCATCTGCGCATGCTGTGATCCCTAGTGTTGTACCTGTTTGTGATGCTTGCTGACTTGAGCTATGTTCCCCCAAAGTCTTCTCCCTGTGTTCTCTGTGATGTGGGTGCATGGCACATTACTGGTCATCAGGGTGTCACCCATAGGTGTGTTTGCTGTCAGGGCAGAGTTTGTGTGCTGACGCAGATGGGTCACAGTCAGGTTTCCCTTTGGCACTTGTTGTTTGCCCCTGTCATGTGATTTCCAGTTTGTGTTATCTTTCAGTGATTGTGACACGTTGTGTGTGTGACTGCTGGCACTCCTTAGGGTCCGGGCTGCAATGTTGGTTGTTGTCTATGTGTGTTCTTTGTGGGTGACCTTGGCTTCTTCATTGGTGTGTGACTGTGGCTGGGATCCCATTGGTCGGTGTGGTATTGCCGTCATGTCCATGTACAGAGTAGTGTGCAGTGTGTCAGACATTCAGGAGTCTTGTTGAGTGTCCATGTGTGATGTGTTTCTACACCTTGGTTCCCACCCACCACCCTGGAATAGTCATGGGTGCATGTGCAATGTCACCAGTGCATGTGTACTTCACTGCTGCACATTGTTGGAGGTCGAGGGGTGTGGTGTTGAGTGTGTGCAGATGAGAGTTGTTGCCCGGCTAGTCCCCTGCCTCCATGTTGGCCTTGGCTTACTGGCCATGCTGATTGATTTGTGCTTGTGTAGGTGTGATGGTAGTTAGTTGCTCAGGACACCTGACTGTGGTTCACAGTGTGAACGACATTTAGCTTTGTCATCACAGTGGTATTTTTCTTCAGCCCAGGGTCACCACATTGTGGGGGCCCTGGGGGTGGTGCTGTGGTGTGTCTGTGACTTGCTGTGTCAGTTGTTGTTCCTACGTGCCTGTGTGACATGTGTGTTTTGTGCTCCCTCTCACCTGTCAATGCCTGCTTGCCCACATAGGGGATTTGGATCCATGAGTTAGCTTAGTGTGGCAGTGTATGCACATCTGTATGATTGGTATTCAGCTCTCCTCATGTGTTGTGTTGTTGCCTGGGGACACTGGCACCCCCACCCCTCACCTGCTGTGTATGATGACAGTGTTGGTCTGCCTGTTTGTGTTTGTGCATCTGCACCACTGCATTGGCATATCTTGGGTGTGCCATTGGCTGTATGTTGTTTGGTGTGTTTCCCCTGCTGTCCCTGGGACTCCTAGGTCATCGGTCAGCACAGTGATCATGGTTTGTGTGTCCCATTGCTGCCATGGTATGGTATCTGTTCACCTCACATCTGCTGTCTCCACAGGGTATCTGCATTTGTGTGCCCATTGGTGCAAATATGTGGTTCTGCATTCTGATGGTCACTTCTGTCATTGTGTCATTGATGACTGTTGACGGTCTCAGCCCCCATGGGTGTTGTTTGTCTGCACATGGCCAAAGGAATGTTTCATTTGCACTGCAGTATTTGGCTCCCCCAATTTATGTTGCAATGGGACACATACACTACTTTGCCACAGATGAGTTTTTGGTTCTGTGACCAGGAATGATCCATGCAGTTTGGCAGTTGCAGCTCTTTCTTTGTTAACAATTACCTTTTGGTCACTGTGATGATGAGGGTGTAGACCCCATTGCCACAATGGTCAAAATGTGCTTCAGCTATGGACCCCACACTTACCTTTTGGTCACTGTGATGATGGGGGTTTAGACCCCATTGCCACAATGGTCAAAATGTGCTTCAGCTATGGACCCCACACTTACCTTTTGGTCACTGTGATGATGGGGGTTTAGACCCCATTGCCACAATGGTCAAAATGTGCTTCAGCTATGGACCCCACACTTGCCTTTTGGTCACTGTGATGATGGGGGTTTAGACCCCATTGCCACAATGGTCAAAATGTGCTTCAGCTATGGACCCCACACTTACCTTTTGGTCACTGTGATGATGGGGGTTTAGACCCCATTGCCACAATGGTCAAAATGTGCTTCAGCTATGGACCCCACACTTGCCTTTTGGTCACTGTGATGATGGGGGTTTAGACCCCATTGCCACAATGGTCAAAATGTGCTTCAGCTATGGACCCCACACTTGCCTTTTGGTCACTGTGATGATGGGGGTTTAGACCCCATTGCCACAATGGTCAAAATGTGCTTCAGCTATGGACCCCACACTTGCCTTTTGGTCACTGTGATGATGGGGGTTTAGGCCCCATTGCCACAATGGTCATGGGCTGCTTGCATTGTGGGTGCCACACACATATATGTGTGGCACATGTGCTAGGGGGTCACATTGTATGTTCAATGTCATGTTCGGTGTTGTAGGCATTTGACACAGCCTGCTCACACGCTTGTCATGGTGGTGGGGGGATGTCTTAATCTTGCATTCCCTAGGTTGTGGTGTGCTTGTTGTGTCATGCATTGTCCATCCTATGAGTGGGGGTGGTAGTAGTGGTAGGCATCCAGCCCCCTGGCTAAGGGTGGTAGTAGTGGTAGGCTTCCTGCCCCCTGGCTAAGGGTGGTAGTAGTGGTGGGCATCCTGCCCCCCTGGGTGAGGGTGGTAGTAGTGGTAGGCATCCTGCCCCCTGGCTAAGGGTGGTAGTAGTGGTAGGCATCCAGCCCCCTGGCTAAGGGTGGTAGTAGTGGTGGGCATCCTGCCCCCTGGCTAAGGGTGGTAGTAGTGGTGGGCATCCTGCCCCCCTGGGTGAGGGTGGTAGTAGTGGTGGGCATCCTGCCCCCTGGCTAAGGGTGGTAGTAGTGGTAGGCATCCAGCCCCCTGGCTAAGGGTGGTAGTAGTGGTGGGCATCCTGCCCCCCTGGGTGAGGGTGGTAGTAGTGGTGGGCATCCTGCCCCCTGGCTAAGGGTGGTAGTAGTGGTGGGCATCCTGCCCCCCTGGGTGAGGGTGGTAGTAGTGGTGGGCATCCTGCCCCCCTGGGTGAGGGTGGTAGTAGTGGTGGGCATCCTGCCCCCCTGGCTAAGGGTGGTAGTAGTGGTGGGCATCCTGCCCCCCTGGGTGAGGGTGGTAGTAGTGGTGGGCATCCTGCCCCCTGGCTAAGGGTGGTAGTAGTGGTAGGCATCCAGCCCCCTGGCTAAGGGTGGTAGTAGTGGTGGGCATCCTGCCCCCCTGGGTGAGGGTGGTAGTAGTGGTGGGCATCCTGCCCCCTGGCTAAGGGTGGTAGTAGTGGTGGGCATCCTGCCCCCCTGGGTGAGGGTGGTAGTAGTGGTGGGCATCCTGCCCCCCTGGGTGAGGGTGGTAGTAGTGGTGGGCATCCTGCCCCCTGGCTAAGGGTGGTAGTAGTGGTGGGCATCCTGCCCCCTGGGTGAGGGTGGTAGTAGTGGTGGGCATCCTGCCCCCCTGGGTGAGGGTGGTAGTAGTGGTGGGCATCCTGCCCCCTGGCTAAGGGTGGTAGTAGTGGTAGGCATCCTGCCCCCTGGCTAAGGGTGGTAGTAGTGGTGGGCATCCTGCCCCCCTGGGTGAGGGTGGTAGTAGTGGTGGGCATCCTGCCCCCTGGCTAAGGGTGGTAGTAGTGGTGGGCATCCTGCCCCCCTGGGTGAGGGTGGTAGTAGTGGTGGGCATCCTGCCCCCCTGGGTGAGGGTGGTAGTAGTGGTGGGCATCCTGCCCCCTGGCTAAGGGTGGTAGTAGTGGTGGGCATCCTGCCCCCCTGGGTGAGGGTGGTAGTAGTGGTGGGCATCCTGCCCCCCTGGGTGAGGGTGGTAGTAGTGGTAGGCATCCTGCCCCCTGGCTAAGGGTGGTAGTAGTGGTAGGCATCCAGCCCCCTGGCTAAGGGTGGTAGTAGTGGTGGGCATCCTGCCCCCCTGGGTGAGGGTGGTAGTAGTGGTGGGCATCCTGCCCCCTGGCTAAGGGTGGTAGTGGTGGTGGGCATTTGGCACCCCCTGGCTAAGGGTGGTTGTGGTGGTTGGCATCCAGCCCCCCTGGGTTGGGGTGGTGGCGCGCATTCAGGCCCCTGTGTGCATATGTGGCATTGGTGATGGGCATCCCGCCCCTATGGTGCTGCTGTTGCAAGTATATTCAGATTCCCCGTGTATGTGTGTGATGTGTCGTGTACGTGTTGTATGTGTTTTGTGGTTGGTGTCTGACTTACCTTCTGCGCCGTACGCGTCCGTGCCTGTTCCGGTAGTAGATGTAGAATATTGGTATGATCGGGACGAAGGGATTCATGGTTGGTTCGTGTCGTTCGTCCTTCTCGTTGCTTCGCGTCGTCCTCGTCGCTTGGCTTCGTCCTCGTCGCTTCGCTTCGTCCTCGTCGCTCCGCGTCGTCCTCGTCTGTGCTGTGTTCGTCTCGTAGCCGTGGATCGTGTTGTGGCGCGATTCGGAGCTTATGTGCGCCTCTCCCGGATGCTTTGACGTGCCGTGCGTAGCGACGGGTTCGGCGCGTACGGAAAGCGCATCGTACTTGTCCGGCCGGACGGGGCTGCATTTTCCCTTCCGTGCGACTCGATTCGGCGTTTCCGGATTCGCCTCGGTCGGAGAACAGGACCTGGTTTGGGTGAGTACGGCTCGGCCGGAATTTTTGCTGTTGTGCGCATCGTACTTGCTCGTTCGGTGTGCTGTACGGATCGGTCGGGAAACTGGCTTTCGCATGGCTTTTTTCCCGACCGAATAGTATTGGGTGCGCCTCCGACCGAGATCGGAATCGGCCCCTTAGACTGCAAACATTAAAAGAGGAGGCTTGGGCCAACTTGCATTCAGCAGCTCTGCTAAAAGACTCAAAACTATTCTGGACTGTAGGGAATTCTCCTTTTCTGCATAAGGATGCAGGCCCCTCACTAGAGGCCCACGTAGGAGAGGCCGAATGGGTGGAGCATTACTCAGGCATTTTTAGCCTTGCCCAAAATGGGGAAAGTTTAGAAGAAGTTGTTTTGAATTTGGATGTACCCACTCCTATCTCTTTCTCTATGGCAGAAGTGAAATATGCCCTGTCGCAATGTAAGGGCTCCAAAGCCCCAGGACCGGATGGGGTCCCAGTTGACCTTTTCTTTGATATTCCAGATCTCTGGGTCCCGCTTCTAACTAATTCATTCAACGCAATCATCTCAGCGGGCCCTCCGGCCTCATGGAAAACAACTACTATTGTCCCAATTTATAAAAAAGGGGATACTTCTCTACCTAAGAATTATCGGCCCATTTCACTTTTAGATGGAACCCTAAAGTTAATGGGTCGTCTGCTTTTAAATCGGCTAGAAGAATGGGCAACTGAAAAAATATTTTAATACCGGTGCAGTATGGTTTTAAAAAAGGGATGGGCACCTTAGACCAGTGCCTAAACCTAAATCTAATCGCAGCTAAATATACCCAAATTAAGGAAGGGACTATTTTTATGGGGTTTATGGACCTCTCGGCAGCTTTTGATTCCGTGTTGCATAGTAAACTGTGGACCATTCTGAAGGATATGGGGGTCGACGATAGTATAATATTATTTATTCGTCAACTGTACTCCCAATGTGCAGCCTTTGTGAGGTTCGGTAGTCAAGGCGAATGCACTAGGTCATTCGCTATCCTTAGGGGGTCAGGCAGGGGTGTGTGTTAGCCCCCTTCCTGTTCTCCCTGTATACGAATGGTATTGAAACAGCAGTTGATCAATCCACAGTGGATGTCCCTATGATTAATAGAAAACGGGTCTCCATTCTGCTTTATGCAGACAACGCAGTTTTAATTGCAAGAACGGGTTTAGCTCTGCAAAAGCTCTTAAATAACTATGTATCTTTCATGGCTTCTTTGCAGTTAAAAGTAAATGAATCAAAAACTTTCATTTTGATACCAGGAAAGCAACCAAAAAAAATACCCTCTTTCTTTATCGCGGAACGGAAAGTAGAGATTACCAAGTCCTTTCTATATTTGGGTGTACTTTTTAATAACAGGGGTACCTGGACAAATATGATATTAAACAGATGTAATGCTTTGGAAAAATGTATGGTGGCAATGTTCTCCTTTATAAAAAAACTGGGAAGTAAGCCACTAGAGCCAATAAAGAAAATCTATTCTGCTAAGGCAGTTTCTTCTGCGACATATGGAGCAGGGATCTGGGGAATTTCAAAGGTTGATCATCTCGAACGTCTAGAAGATTGCTTTTTAACAAATTATTGTCTTTACCTATTAGCTGTTCAAGTTTTACAATGCACCAGGAATTGAATGTTCCATATATTTCAGATGTCATATCACTAGCCCCAGTTTTATTATGGCTTTCAATTTGGAAAAGGGATACACTGGGCCTAACCCAAAGTATCATTAAGGATTGCTTGGCGTCCGAAAAGGCCCAGAAGGTACCTTGGCTCAAATATGTAAGAGAAACATTAGTAAGCCTGGGCTTAGAAATTCTTTATAACGAACCTTTACATTACCAATCAATCCCTAAAGCTGAAATCAAAACCTGCTTTCAAACTCTTAGGGAAAATAATAGATATGCATCTAATCGTAACAAAACTACAGTAGCACTATACCTGGGTCTGCCTTCTGTGCCTGAAGGTTTAAACTCATATCTGACCGTGGTGACTAATATGCGTCATCGATACGTGCTAGTTCGCTTTAGACTAAACCTTATTCCTTGTATGCTGGGTTTTGCCCCAGGAGTATACACAATGAGTGAACTGCCAGCTTGTCCGTGTGATTGTATTTCCCCTCAGTCCAACCTCCATTTTATATTTTTTTGTAAATTTTATACCTCTGAGCGTAAAAAGTACATTTATCCCATTTTTCGGAAATATAAGTTTGTTCAATGCCGCCCAGCCTTGTACTTTCTTCAAATGTTACCTGACCCATTTGTTTGTTTTTCCCTTTCATCTTTTTTATGTATGTCCTTAGCAAAGCGGAGATCGATCAGTCTGGAAAGTGCCCGAAATTGATGATCGCTCTGTTCAGTTTGTACTTTGTATATCTAAAAGATTCTATTAACGTGCTATTAATTGTAGGGGCATATTAGCAAGAACATGCGATAAATATCGCAAACCTTGCTTAGCGCGCCTTTTTTTATCGCCGGCTATCGCTGGATATTACCGCGGAAATAACATGCTATTAGCAAGGTTTATCTCCATTGCGATAAAATACCCAGCGATAGCGGCGAAACCCAGCTTTAACGCGAGAAATCCAGCGATAAAATCCTATCGCTAATTCTGGGGACTTAACCTTACAATCCACCTCCCATTGACTTTCATTGCTAAGTCATGTTTTTATCAGTTCTAAAAAACAAGCACTAATCGGGGTTAGCGCGCGTTTTTTTATCGCTTCGCGGGTATTGCTAATAGGCGATAGGTATGAAAGCGACTGTTTTCTGTCGCTTTTAGTTGGGAACGCCTACCTTGCATGTCATTAGCGATAATTATCGCTGACATGCAAGGCGATGTAAAACCCGGCCGCTATCGCCTGAAAGCTGTCGCTAACGCCTGTTAGCGACAGCTTGCTAATAGGGCGTTAAAAATATCACCGCTTTAGCGGCAAAAAGTGCCGCTAAAGCGGCGATAATGCCCTTGATAATATGCCCCTGTATTTTTTTAAACCTCACTTTTTATCGTATATTTTATCTGTAATTATTGATGTTCTATTATGAAAATTAGATGTTTTACTTGATTGTATGTTTGTCTTTTCATACTTTTATGACCTTATTGTTAAGGCCGAATAAAGTTAACTGAGCTGAACTGAACTGAAATCTATTTCACCCTCTGATACTTCGCTTTACACACAATTAGCTGCTATTTTACCTACATGTCCTAAGGCTTCCCTTATTTTTTCACATTTACTTGAAGTTCCCACTTTGAGATCTAAGTCTAAGACTGAACTGGGAGGGTGATCTCTCCACAACTTTACCTCTATGCGCTTGGAAACAAATCTGGATTAAAATCAGGAAATCCTCACGTGCAGCTAGTACTACACAAACACTTTTTTTCATATACAACAGACTCTTTATGACACTTAACACCCTCCATAAGATTAATCACGATATCCCAGACACTTGCTGGACTTGTTCTGCACCACGAGCTGACTTGAAACATTTACTTGTCACTTGTCTCCTAATCTCTGTGTTCTGGTTACAAGTTTGGCATCAAATTAATCTAATTTTCCATAGTAACGTCTCTTTCTCTATTTCCAGTGTATTTTTAGGTATGCTCGTATTAACATACAGATACTAGATTTGTTATTAGCAGTTGCTTTCCAACAAATAACTCATAATTGGAACGATTTTACACAATTGTCTTTTAAGGCGTGGTGGTATTCAGTTTGTCACAGCCACTGATTAGACACTGCATATATGGATCCTTTATCTCTGGTTTTAAAACGAAAGGCCCTTTGGACACCTGTTACTCAATTTCTTGATCACTCTGCTATCACATCTTTTGCCCCCACCCATCTTCAAGACGTTTTACAACCCCCTTGACTTCCCTTTTAAGATTTTAAGATTTGTTTATATCAAATATCCCCTTACACCCCCTCCAACATGTAAAGCTGATAAATAATCAGACTGTAATTTTCTGGTTTTATGCATTGTATACCTTTTTTCTTTTCTTTTTCATTTTCTATATCACTTGATTAATTGCTATGTATTATTCTACTGTATGTTATCTTGAGTTGAATAAATATCTTTTTAAAACTTAAAAAAAAGGAGATGGCACAATCAATCGCGAGGATTGATAAAAAAATTGGCTGACTTAAATAAACGGGTTACTCGGGCACAAACGTTTGAGGCAACAGCAAATATTGATTGCACCTATGCCCCACTAATGAATGAAATTGGCTACAATACCAGAGGCCCTTCCTACCTTAATGGATTATTGGCCAATGCAAAACAACAAAAGAGGAGGTACATGCTCACATAACAGAGAGCTTAACAACAAGGGAGGTGTCACGTCGTAATCAACATCCTTGATGATTAAAACAACTTGAAGAACCACTGACAAAAAAACTAAGAAAAAACAATATGAGGCTAGAACAAAACTAAGGGCTTTTCTACAATTGCTATGGATACAATTGAAAACACTTTAGCTAAAAATGCAATGTAGCATGAGGAAGTGACTGAGACAAGTCAATATAACAAGGATAAGACACTGACTAAACAGTCCTTCCGTCTATTTGAAAAACAGCGGGAAGATCTGAGCAAGGTAGTATCAAACTAATTGAGGGCATGACCCTCTCTAGAGAAAAATCACAACAAAGGACGGCTATATCTCCCCTGGAAACTTGTCTAGGCAGGAAGAAAATCAGGAGACGGAACCCCCACAGGGTCAACCCCTTGTAGTAAAAATAGCAACAAACCAACCAGACCCAGAAATATTAAATTTGGGTACTAAACACAAGGATGGTTTCCCCTGCTTGTTACATGGTGGCAGCCAAATTGTACTCACGCCAGAATATCAGTCAAGAGGGATGCATGACAGACTTAACCGTGGGAACATTTTAAAACTTCTACTGGCAGTTCCAGTCTTGAAAGGATGTCAACAACGGATATTGATTCTATTAAGTTTTTACCTCTCACAAATAACAGTGAAAATAACAATTAAAAATCAACTCTGGTCACGTGGGCAACACCTCAGTTATCCAGAAAAGTTCTATAGGAGAAAGAAGAATTTCTTGAATGAGGAATTTTGATTAGTATACCTAGAAAATCAGGTTATCCAGCCCCCTTAATAAACCAAAATAAGACTCCAAATAAGGAACATACCAGGTGCAACAAGCTAACCTTCTCTGTCCTTTTCTTTTTATTCCCTCTTTGCAGCAAAACTTGCGTTCGCCTACAAGTCGCAATAGTTTTGGCCAATTAAATATAGGGGGTTTATTTATGGGAAACTAACACAGTCCTGTGCCGCAAATTATTTAGCTGAGCCACGCTGCGTTAGTTTCCAGGCAGAGGGATGCAACATATTTACAACAACATGTCGCATCTCTGTGCCTTTCCCTGCCCTGGCTCACAAACTGCTGCCGTGTGCCGGCGCAGTCACCCTTGCACCATGGTACAAGGGTGCCTGCGTGGTGGGAAGATTGTTTTTGTGCAGCAAGGGGCACCTTTATGCACAAAAACAATCACTTGAGGTGATTTCCTCTTCCAATGCGTGCTGTAGAAAGCAGCACGCATTAAAAGAGGAAAAAATGAGGAGAAATGAAAAAATTTCTCCTCGTTGCACTTCCCTACGCCCCCCTTGGAGGTGGAGTAGCATCCTGACGCATTTCCAGGTTTACGATTGCTCGTAAATCTAGAAATGCATCAGTGGACATGGGTGTAGCATGGGAACACCCACAGGAACACCCATGTCATGCCCCTAACACACAACGTGTTGCGTGAAATGGGGCAATATTTACGAGCACACTTAAAGCCACGCAGGGTGGCTTTACGTGTGCTTGTAAATTTCATGCAGCAGGTTGCACCGTCAGTGCGTCACGCAACGTGACTCACTGACAGTGCAAGGGGCACATAAATAAGCCCCAGGATGGTTAACAGCAGCTTTACTTGATGGCAGCCGTTCCTGATAGAAAAATATGCAGCCCCCTCAATTTAAGTCTGCACAAAATTACATGAAGGCCCAGATTCTTAAAGCTGACAGGCAATGCAGCTCAGCACCCAAAGATGCAGCACTGCGCTGCATTGCCTGACACAGAGGCAGCAGGAGAGCACCATAGTCACATAGAAATGGATCTCTCCTCCCCTCTCCCTAGTGCCGGTGCTGATTTTAATTGTTGTGCACCAGGCACACACCTTAGTGCCATAGCTCTAGGGTGTGTGTGTGTGAGTCTAGCATAGGTTTTGTACAGGAAGGGTATCCTTCCCGTACAAAATACTAAGCTTAGAAAAGTGAAAATTCGTTCCCTACTTTGTATGTGTGCTGCACAGTGCAGTTTTGGTACGCCCATGTCCCACCCGTGTAACGCCCTCTTGACACAAAGTAATGCAAAGCAGATTTTCGCGCTGCTTTGCATTACTTTTCCATACAAACCAACACAAATACCAATTTGCGTTGGTTTGTAAATTCCCAAAACGTTTTAGCATTGGTTTAGCGTTACGTAAGTAATGCTAATCCGACGCTAAACCTTGCCCCGGAAAGTTTAAATGCAGGGAATTTTAATATGAATTTGTTATGGCCTTTTGCTCAAGAGGATCAGATTGTGCAACAGGACCTTCTTTGGGATGTCCCGAATCAGTCTGTTGGGAATATAGGTTCTGGGACGGTGCGCAGTCAAAATATCGAATTTTAAATATCGACCTACACTAATATCGAGTTTTTAATATCGTAGGGACAGAATATCGAAGTCAAGAATATTGTTGACCAGAATATCGACTTTAAGGTAAGTAATATCGATTATTTTAATATCGAAGTAAGTAATATCGAAGTAATTAATATGATTAGCAAAAATATAGTTGTAAATAATATCGATTTTTTTTAGTGTTATGTATTTTATATGTATGTTTAACATTTTTTAAAAAGTTTTTACATTATTTTTAAATATATGTATTAAGGGGCCCATTAGCATGTCGGGCGGATCGCCACCGCCCGCATGGCGGTGGCGATCCGCCCGACATTTGTGCCCGCCCGCATGCCAATTCCCCCCGCCATATTACTATGGTGGGGGGGACCCCGGCGGGCGGAAAGACCGTCCGCCGGTTTTCCGCCGGAAAAGCTGTTAATATGGTGGCAGTGTCTGGTAGACACTGCCATCCATATTATGATGCATGCAGGGTTCTCGCCATTGGGGGCCCGTAGTGGGCCCCCAGGTATTCTGGGGGTGGGGGGTGCACATGGGGGGTACCTATGGTACCCCCTGCATTTCAATGTACAACGTGGCAGGCACCGCGCGGTGCCTGTCACGTTGTGCACTGAAATGCACAACTTGCTTTTGTGGCATTGCGGCATACGCGATCCTACATTTTTCCTACTGTTGCACTCACTGGAGTGGGAATAGTATTTTTTACCCCTCTGCTATCCAACCCTTTCCCTACTGTTGCACTCACTGGAGTGGGAATAGTAATTTTTACCCCTACGCTATCCAACACTTTCCCTACTGTTGCACTCACTGGAGTGGGAATAGTAATTTTTACCCCTCTGCTATCCAACACTTTCCCTACTGTTGCACTCACTGGAGTCGGAATAGTAATTTTTACCCCTCCGCTATCCAACACTTTCCCTACTGTTGCACTCACTGGAGTGGGAATAGTAATTTTTACCCCTACGCTATCCAACACTTTCCCTACTGTTGCACTCACTGGAGTGGGAATAGTAATGTTTACCCCTACGCTATCCAACACTTTCCCTACTGTTGCACTCACTGGAGTGGGAATAGTAATTTTAACCCCTACGCTATCCATCACTTTCCCTACTGTTGCACTCACTGGAGTGGGAATAGTAATTTTTACCCCTACGCTATCCAACACTTTCCCTACTGTTGCACTCACTGGAGTGGGAATAGTAATTTTAACCCCTACGCTATCCAACACTTTCCCTACTGTTGCACTCACTGGAGTGGGAATAGTAATTTTTACCCCTCCGCTATCCAACATTTTTCGTACTGTTGCAGTTACTGCAGTTGGAATAGTAATTTTATTTCCTCTGCTATCTAATATTTTGTATTTTTTTAGCTAATGTACTGTATAATTATTTTTAAAAAGATTTAAAATAATTGTAATTTTTTAAATTTGTTACATATATTTATTTAATTTGTATGTATATTATTGTTTTATGTGTATAGATGTATTTATAATTTATACAAAATAAATTAAACAATTTATAAGTTATTAAAATAAATATTAAAACATATTAATAAGTAAGTATATATATATATATTATATATTATATGTATATGTTTAATGTATTTTTTAATTATATATATTACTTAAAATTTTTAAGCATTTAAAAATATTTTTAGCTATGCTTCTTTTAATTATATGTATTATTTACTTTATTCTACAATATTTTTTTAACTTAAATTAAAAACTATATTTTAAACAACGATATTTTTGACATCGATATTTTTGACATCGATATTTTTGTGCTTACCTTAATGTAGATAGGATGTCGATATTCTTGTCTTCGATATTTTTGCTGCGATATTTTTGTAGGTCGATATTGTGACCTTCGATATTTAGTCAGTGATTCTTCTGGGACCAGGGACAAAAAGGCAGTTGCCTTGATAAAAGATTTGGAGTCTCTGGGACTTAGAATTTTGAATGGAAGATTCCAGCAAGATACCCCTCCATCAGGGACTTATTATTCAGCAGAGGTACACTCAATGATAGATTGTACTGTGGTAACCTTATCACTATTCAGTTTGATATAAACCATCAAGTCCAAACTGACCTGAAATTTATAAATCAAATATATCGGAAGTCAATTTGGGAAGAGAACATTTTGAAGAAGAAGGATTTCTGGAGAAAAGCATTATATTTAAGAAAAAAGATCAACTCACTGGGATTTTGAGACATGGTAAACAACCTGAACAGGGCCCCAATGACTATAACAAGTTCCAGTATTGCGGAACGAGCCTGGATCTATTTTTTACAAAGCCTTTGAATCATCCTCTAAAGGTAAAGGTGGATTAAAAAAATATGTGGAAAGGACTGGTATCTACAGATTCTCACTTAGGGGAAATAGCAGCATCTGCTGGAACCCTCAATGATTCAGAAGACACTACAATCCGCTTCTCTGGAGATCAGATTAGGAAGTTCATCAGGAAAAGTAGAAAAGAGTGGACTATGGGCCCAAACGCAATACCAAATGCCCTGCACAAAACCAACCCAACATTTTGGGCAGAAATACTGGTGGCAGTTTTCAATAATGCCTTCAAGCTAGAAGTCATCCCGGCTTCATGGAAGGACTCAATAATTACACCTATTTTTAAAGGTGAGGGGTCGTTCCTGCCCAGGTAATTATCATCTAATCACTTTGACAGACACCCAGGCAAAGTTCTTTGCAGGCCTCCTTTTAACTGACCTTTTGTCTTGGGCAACAGATAATCAGATTATTCCAGCAAATCAGTCAGGGTTCGTACAAGGGGTAGGGAAAGAAGCCAATATTTTATCTTTGTCAGTCATTATGGATAAATATAAATTGGAAAAACAACCTCTTTATTTGTGCTTCATGGATTTTACGTCGGATTTTGACTATGTACAGCGTAACCTACTTTGGAAAAATCTAGCCTCCTGGGGTATCCGTGCTCACTTATTAAAAGCAATACAGATGTTGTATACAGATACCTGAACCGGGGTGGAAATTGGGGATG
This sequence comes from Calotriton arnoldi, assembly GCA_963921515.1. Taxonomy (NCBI): domain Eukaryota; kingdom Metazoa; phylum Chordata; class Amphibia; order Caudata; family Salamandridae; genus Calotriton; species Calotriton arnoldi. The sequence continues at coordinate 1,534,522 of CAWUFW010004379.1, read as the reverse complement.
GCTCCTTCCTGTCCAGAAAAATAGAAACCCTGCAAGGATTGAATAAAGGCTGCGTACTTGCTCCATACTTGTTTAACCTCTTTTTATCAGACTTCTCACCAGCCTTGGATGGAGTAAATGCACACCCACCTAAACCAGGAGGTATGCACATCTCAAATCTTCTGTGTGCCGATGATGTGATACTCTTAAGGCCGACTAAAATTGGTTTGCAACGAGTTATCAATAGGTTATCGAAGGTTTTTATGGGCCAATGAAATGCTGATAAATTAGTAGAAAACGAAAGTTATGGAAATAATTAAAAATGTCTTTAAATCATACAAATGGTACCTGCAAGACAAGAATTGGGATCCGTTAAATCTTATAGGTACTTTGGAGTCCTATTTGGCGATAAGGACTCTTTTCGGGACAAAGACAAGACTTGCAGAGACAAGGACATGCGCTATTGCTTGCTATACCTTACAGCAACCATTAGATGGCACAAGCTATCTGCCCTTGCTGTATGTAATTGCAGCTAACTATTGCTGTGTATAAGTTATGAAAGTGAAACCCTATGAGGAGGGGATGTGAAAATCCTGAATGAGATAGAAATCTTTAGTTCCTTTGCCATCTCCCAAGCATAGATAAGACTTGAGTTTGGTCAAATGAATCAAACCATTGCAAGAAAAGGGAGCTATATTAAAGTATGGAAGTGTCTACAGTTAACCACTGGAAACCAACTTTATGAAGCACTCTGTGAGGAAATGTGTGTAAGATCAGATGCACCATGTAGGAAGTATCTGGACCAAGCTTTGGACAGCCTGGGAGCTTGAGCACTCTGGGAAAGTAGCCCCTCCTTTGATGCTTTTGAAAAAGTGATTAGCTGTATAATGAAGAAACCCTCCCTGACAACAGATAGAGAGTCCTTTTCAGCCAGGTCCCATTCACATACGGCCATAAATGAGTATAAAACTATCAAACCTCAGCCTTACCTGGAGACCGGGTGGTTAAGGAAGGAATAGATCTTCTTTATTAGATATCGTTTTGGACTCCTACCTGGTCAGGCCCATGGTGCTCCTTAGCCATGGTTTTCTTAAAAGCTTTTGTGTAGATTGTGTGGACTCGGGAATGAGAATATCACTCATAAAACCTGTCTTTGTGAAGGTCTGTTAAGTGCGAGGAAGGCTCTTCTTAATGTAGCACTTTTTCAGAGAGAAATTTGCAGGTGTAGACAAGCTGTGGTTGCATGTTTTTAAGCAACAGACATCGTTTTAAATTGTAAATTTACAAGACTTTGGCAAATTGTGTCAAGAAAGTTTGAAAGCTGTGATTGATAGAGTTACAGTTTGTTAAGGGTCTGATAAATGAACAGAGGAAGAAGTGAAGTCAAGAATATGTTTTGTTGTAGCAAAGCAGACAAGGGGAAATAATTTTAGTATTGTATTTTTCTATAAGCATTAGGTACTTTAGCACTGCAGCACTTTTTAATACAAGGATATCCCTCCTGCTACTGTGGTGGCCACCCTGCACTCCCCAGGCATTAGCACGGGGAGCAGGTGCAAGGCCACCACCATTGGGGGTGAGAGGTGTGATGGCACTCTCCCATCCTCCTTTGTTTCGGCAGATAGCGTCTTGGACTCCATTCAATATAAACAGCCCGGGGGATGGGTCAGTAGAGAGTCCTGGGAGGGAAACTCACACACGCACCCTCCCTGAAGTTAATAATAAAGAAATACTGTGCTGACCCCAGGGCCCTGGCCCTCCTGGGGGTAATTGAAGGACAATGTGGAGGAGCTCCATGCACTCCGGCGTTCAGCATATGGGGGTAAAACGTTCGCCAATCTTAAAAATGCCATGAGTCGACCCTGTTGGGCTGATTTTGATGATCTTGTCCTCATTTCACTCCTGTTGGCAAGCACTAGTCCCCAGGGACAGTTGCAGCACTCCTCCTCACCTCCAGAGTGGTGTAATCCACAGTGAGCTGGTTCTCCTGGCTCCCTGTGCCAGCCTTCCTCCTGACCTTTGTCTCTGGGCGCAGAAGTCCAGGACTTTCCTCCAACTGGTCCTCTTCAGGTGTAAGGGGGCCAGCCTCACTGACCCTTGGGGAAACCCACTGGTCCTGGGGTCAACTGGGCAGAGTCTTTAGTCCATTGTGGACATCAGGGTGTTCTTTCTTCCAATTGGTCATGGCGGCCCTAGGGTCCGGCAGCGAAGTGCAGAAAACAACCAGGCAAGAGAGAATCTTCTCCTGGTGCAAGAATTTTTAAATTGGAGTGGAAGGTTCCAGAAGCCAGGCATCCCTGGCCAATCCTAGGGTGCCTTGTCACCTCTCCACCCGTGTCCCAATCCCAGTGTTACATCTCCTCTGGTGGCCTCAGCTCTTCCCCTGGCTGACATCACTGCCGGAGCCTTTCTCACTATATTTCCAAAGGAGAGCCCCCTCCAGTGTTGCAGCCAGAGGTCTGGGCTACCTCCTTTGTTCAGTGGGCTTTGGCAGGCCCATTCCTGGTACAGTGTGACAGCTGATTGATTGATGCAGATCCTTTAGCCTCACCCCATTACTCCTCAAGAGCTGAGTGAAGCACTGTCAGTTGGTCCTTTTGTGGGGAGGCCTTTAATCCTGCATCCTGCTGCTGGAGAGAAATGGAATTAACAGGGTACAGCAGGGTTACAAAAGGCCTGGGCTCTGATCCTGAGCGGAACCAGAGAAATATGACAATTCTGGATGGCCCATAAGTTGTAGAGGTATTTTTTTGTAACTTGCAGATTTGATTTTCTCGCACAGGTTACACCTCATTTTGATACGTCACTGATCTCTGTAGGCCAAAGTGAGGCGAAGCTGCACAATAAGGCAGTTTTCTCCCTACGTGTTTAATAAAGTGTCACTACAGACAAAACAGTAAATCACACTGACTTCCCTATTAGAGTACACTAACATTATAAGGCCTACCCCAGGTCAGTATTTAACCCTGTAGAGTCCCCTCTGCTCCAGGCTACCTGTATGTAGTTACCGGGCAGCGTACAACAGTAGTATCACACACAGCCCTCACACGTGTGCACACATGTTTATGTGTAACCAGCCAAGTGCCCCTTATCACTGGTAAACATAAGCAGTCCATTTGCCATGTGATTACCGTGAGTGAAACACATATAGTGAGACTCACGCACAGTAAAAAGTCCAAAACTGGGTGATCAAAAAGCAAGAAATTCAGGCGTAGTGAATGGATGGATCACTATTGTAACAGAGCCAGAGGAAGAGTATTGCTTCATCAATACACCCCTCTAGACTCCTGTCAGCATTTCAACATTTGAATGCAGAAACACAAGGGAAGGGTTTACACAGTGGGTCGCATAGTAAATCCATATGTAAGAAAAGACATCTTACCATAATTCCTAGAAGGAATTACTGAGTTAATCGATCTAGGTAGGGCCAGGCTGTGAGGCTATGAAAGATAGAAAAGTGGTACAAAACATAACTAGACCACTAACCACCGTGGTGGTGAGTCTTCCTAGTATAGAAGTAATTTTTGGGTCATCAGCGGAAGAGCATATTTAACAACACTGCAGACATGGCCCTGTGCCTGACAACATCTCATAGTTGAATTTTCTCTCTGCTCCTGTCCAGTTCGTCCTCTCAAATTAGAGTCCTAAGATGTTTATTATGTTATTCTTTAATTCGGTTCCCTCTTAATCCTCTGCTTTACCTCTATGCTTGTGGCTTCCCCTCTGCTTGTCAGTGTGTGTTAGTCTGTCCTGTGCTCTGGCTGCAGTGCAAGATTACCTGGTCTTTATCAGCCTCCGGATCAGTGCTGGTTTCCTGGTCGATGCATGGTCTCACTGTGCTCTGAATCTTGGAGCAAGGTAGGATTAATATCTATATTCTAAATGCTTATTATTATATTAGTCTTATTACACTCCTCCCAGGTTCTAAAGCTCTTATACTTCTCCTTGTTACCAAGAGCACAAGCCATCCTCTATCTGCTAAGACAGGCAGGCTGTCAGTCCTGAATCCAACACCAATCTGGTCTGGGAGTTACAAATGCCATTCTGCAACCACAAGCACTCCTGTCTCCCCGTTTTAGCCATCTTTCTCTATTGGAGGGTGAGTTCTTAGCACCTCATGAGAGACTTGGGAAAGGCTGTAATTTACAGCGAGTTCACATCTCAACTTAAAACTTGACAACTCATCCACCCCAAGGCTTTCTGAATTACACTCACGAAGGAGTGTAAATGCATTGATAAAACCGGGGTCCTGTGGCTTTTTTTCAAGAATGACCCTATTGAGATTGTTGATTCTGAATTTCTTTCAGTGCTCAATTTTCACATGCCTCCTGGGCATCCTGGCAGGCAGGTTCCTCAACAGTTGCTTTACAAAAGTCTGCTCACGTATATCCCACTGTCATTGAGGTGGAGATTACAGTTAAGCAGCCAATCACATTATGAATTACTCTTTGACTACAAAAAGATGGCCTGGAATGACCACGATGAGGCGGAATTATCAATAAGACCATACTTATGAATTAGAGGGAAGTATTTTTTAATTGGAGTTCAAGCTATGGGTTGGTGCCTGTTGCAGCTCCCCTGGGGATGGCCTTCCCACTCACTTCTTTGCCCCGATGGTAGTGTCCCCAAGCAATCCCACATTCTTTGTTTTTGTTGCAAAGCTCTGCGATGGTACTAATCATGGACAGATGTTACATGCACTTCAGGTTATCGCCTGTCAGTCCCTGATTTTAAGTTATGCATAAATACCTTCACAATGGTGATATCAGTGCAAGTTTGTTTAATGTGCTCTCAGTTTATTGATGCATCACATGCAGTATATTTTACAATAACATGAGATGTGAACATGTCAGCAGCACACCCTGCTCAAGCTGCAGCGCCTGCTTGTGAGCTCATTCCAGGCCTTTAATGGGAAGCAGGCCTGATTACTTGCTTACAGGTTATCTTCTTTTGCGTCCTACTCTTCTTCACAACTGTTCTTCATCGAAAGCTGGTCCTTCTCGATACAAGAGCTTCGGATTACAGTCGGACATGGCTTGTGAGGGACTGTATCTTCAGGAGCAATGAATAGGGAACCGTGAAAGGGAATAAAATACTTTATTCCACGAGAACAGAAGACATCCAGCAACTAGGAAAACTAGGGCTTGGAGTAATGGAGATTACAGGCATCTAGGTGAACCCGGAACAGCACAGTCTATACTGTGGAATTTGCTGTTCTGTTCTGAAGCAAGTGTATGTTGGTTAATAGTAATGGGTTTATTAGCATTACAGAATGGCGTAACAAAACATCAGGACAAGAATAATGCACCCATTAAAAAAAATGACGAGGCTCCTATGGAAGCAGAACCCTCATCCATCCCTAGCAGTGAAAGCCTATTGGTGGATTGAGCTGGTGTACCTTCATCTCCTGATGCTATCTAATTCTTGTCTGCTTCCTGGTTTAGGGCTCTGCTCCCCACGGGCTCCCACTGCAGACCTTTTACTCAACTTGAACTTCAGCTACAGAGGAGTGAGGACAGAAAGTAAATGGACTATAATAAAATGGCAGGGAGCTCACTCCTGCATAGGTGTTGGGCAGACATTTATAGGATTGTGGTTATGTTTTAAGTAGGCAGCAGGGTGCCTGTTTTAGAGCAGGACTTCATGCGATTGACAATGGTATATTAAACAACTGTTTCATATACAGTGCTTCACACCAGACACCTGCAGCTTTACCAACCAATTAAATGCTACTCAGTTTGCCAATTTGAAGGCTGAAGTGGACTGGGATTTTGAATTGGGACCTTCAGGCCACTGCAGTTGTCAGCAACAGGCAATTAAATCACTGAGCGATCTTGCCAGAGGATGAAAATGACTTAGCTCTCTTCCTAAGGTTCTGCAGAGCCAGCTTTATCTCCTTGTTCCTCAAACTGTAGATAATAGGGTTCCAGAGGGGGGGGCCTACTGTGTGAAACATAGAGAGCATTTTGCCCTCATTTTCTGTGTTTTGTACTAGCTGTTTTGTGTTTACAAAGATACAGGCCACATACATCAGCATGATGTTGATCAGGTGAGAGGCACAAGTGGAGAAGGCTTTCTTCCTGCCTTCAGTGGAGCGGATTCTAAGGATGGCGATGATGATATGGACATAGGAGAGGAGAATGATGATGAATGGGATGAACACGGTAATGATGGCAGCAATGCAAATGACGGTCTCTACAATAACAATGTCTACACATGCCATTTTGACAATAGTTAGAGCATCACAGAAGAAATGGTTAATAATGTTGCTCCCACACAGAGGCAAGCTCATTGCCAGAACTGTCACTGGGAGTGCCAGTAAGAGGGCATTTATCCAGCAAGCAGCCACCATTTTAGTACAAGTGGAGGAGTTGATTACACGTGAGTAATGCAATGGGAGGCAGATGGCCACATAGCGATCTAAAGCCATTACAGAGAGGAAGACACTCTCTGTATTTGACAGCAGCTCAAACAGGTATATCTGAGCTGCACATCCTGAGAAACTGATGCTCCACGTATGTATGAAGAGGTGGACCAACAAGTTGGGGAGAAACACAGATGAGTAGAAAATGTCCAGGCAGGAGAGGTTGCCTATGAAGAAGTACATGGGAGTGTGGAGACGAGGCTCATGGATGCACAGGGTGAGCAGGATGAAGTTTCCAGTGACAATGAACAAGTATATCAACAACAGCACAACAAAGAGAACTATCTTTGCTTGTGGGTCATCAGTGAGTCCCAGTAGAATAAATCCAGTCACAAAGCTTCCATTCCACGAGTCCATTATTTGTTAATGTTATCTGTAGGAAGAAAAAGAAATATACAATAATTTTTGTGATTAGTATATTCTGTGACCCCCCAGTCCAAAGTGACTGCAAAAATCCATTTGATAAAGCCTCCTGGTAGAACTATCATTACTCCACTGTTGCAGTATTGACCTGGGTGATTTTATTGGTGGTTATATCTCCAATTCTGACCAATGTTCCCCACATAATTTCCATCAGGGAAATAGCCCAGGTACAAACACATTCAGGCTCATGTATCATTTTCACCTAATTTTAAACTTCATCGCAGGTATTAGTGTGAGCTCATGTATGCGATTATTAATATTTGCTGTAAATATAAGGCACCCATGCCCTGATTACAAGTTTCATGGCACCAGCAGGCTGCATACTCACACATACTTCCTGTTACCAGGCAGTAACTCTCTGCCAGTACTGTGCAAATAGAAGGTACTCTTCTTCAAATAGGGAATAACTGTACAGACACTGAATTACAATGAAGTATTCTGCACTGTATAGTTTTCACTGAATGGTTTAAAACACACATTTACCAGTTACTCTGAGCAGGTATTGAAAGTTTGTGCGGCTTCCGTGTTGGGTGGGAGTGGCGGCTGGTGGCAGGAGGGTAGGAGAGAAAAGGAGAAGGATCGTTCTGGCGGGGTAGGAGGTATTACACTCTCCTCCCTTGCCAGAGGAAGAAGTCAGGCTAGAGCAGGGGACAAGTCTTAGCTGCTATTTCAGCAAAGGCCTCATACAATTATACTGCCCAGAATTACCGGCTGGTACAACTGGGTCCAGTGTTCCTGCTTTTGGGACTTCTTACTGGCAATGCCTTCTTGCCAGTGTTTATGCTGCAAAGAGGTGAAGGAGTCTATGGTTGTTTTCTTGTATTCATCTATGGATAGGCAGAGTTGGCTAGGGTGTATTCACAGTTTCCGGGAGGCCTCTAACCCGACTGGCTATCTTGCTGGAGCTGATTTAGCTCAAGGTACTCAGAGTTGTCTTGTCACCTTCCTTTCAATAATCATGCTGGGAAAGTGGTGTTTGCACATTGTGCAGCTGTTTCAATGTATCTTAAGATCAGTGGTTATTTTCATTAGACGGGGTGGGATTTTGTCATATTTCACAGGGCTGGACACAACTCTTGAGTGGAAGGAGGCATTTCATTTATCAATGCGAAAGAGGTGGGAGATTTATTTGAAGCAGGAGCTGAAGCAGGGGTCCCTGGGTGAATTCATGCTTGCATCTTGGTGGTCATGATTTACATCAGTGGTCTCCAAAGCTTTGAATGAGTAAGAGATGGGCAGTAACAGTACAGGGGAAGTGGATGGGAAGACTGGTGTTTTGGACAGCTGCACACTTTGTGAATAAGTCAAGTATGCTTTTTCTGTATTGTTTGGATGTGCATGTGTTGCCTTTCAGGACTGCTCAGTAAACATGTTGATGCTATCCATGATTTGATTGCATTCTATTTTGATGCTTTAGGTTTGGCAGGGTCCAGGGTGTCTAGAGCATATGACATGTATAACAGACGTGATGTAACATGGCTTCAGGGTATGCTCAGTCTCTTTTATAGAACCACAAGTAGAGTTGAAGTTTAGGTGATGCTCATGAAGCATCTTAAAACGAGATCAGGGATGGGGTTATTAATGCAGTTATTAGGTTTGGCAACGAGGTTGGTCAGGCTTATGGAGTATGATCCAACCACTGCTGCAGTTGCATCACTACACTCAGTGCTTCAGGTTTATAGTTAAGAATGTGGTCTATTGTGTGCCCAGATTTATATGTCAGGATGGTCACCTGAGAAAAGTCCAAGGCCTGAATACTGTCAGTCAGTTGTCAGTCTGGTTTCTTGACCCATATTTTTTGTTAACCAAGATCAAGAATTTGTTGCCTTTGATCTATATATGAAGTGTCATTTTGAGAAATCATACCTGAAGTTGGGGCGGTCCAAAGAGGGGGAAAAGGGCAGTATACTACTACTGTGATGACACAGTGTGGGGGACAGTAGGGACAGGACTGTCTTTGGGAGTGAGGTAATGCAATTTCCCCTAGGGTTAGTAGACTTTGGAGTATCAGTAGCATTCTGTTTAGTCGTGTTGGCAACTACATCAAGTCGGGTACCAGCTTGAATTTCCAGTTCTTTTCCTTTTTGGTGAACAGTGACTGAACATAGTCCACTATACTTCTGCATTGTACACGACATGAGTCTTAGTATTCTTACTCTTAGCGCTAGTGTAAGGCTTTCTAGGTTTAATTTTGAGATGGGGTTTTCAGTCACTTTTCTAACCTTTTGATATTGATGGTCCTGTTCTTTAAAGCACTAGTCTTAAGTTAAGCTCCTGCTGATTATAGTTTGGGTACTGACAATTCTCTGACATTAAAACTCCTTAATGAGTGGGATTAAGTTGTGGACACATGGAAGCAAGGATGGTTTTTAAGGATGGTTCGCCAGGCTGTCTTTCAAGGCTGCGTGCCTAGATGAGGTTATGTGTGATATGTATTAAGGGACACATTTACTAAACTTTCACGCAACGCAGGGCAGCAAGCAAAGTTGCTGCTCTGTGTTGAGTGAACAGGGTATGTACATATTTACAAAGATATTGAGTATTTCTCCTCTCTCCTTGCGCTGGTGCACTCTGTGCAGGCTTGCGGCAATGCAGACACCCTTACATTAGTGTAAGGAGCGTGCATTACAGGCAGGATTGTTTTTTGTAGGAAGGGACACCTTCCTGCACAAAAACAATCCTTACAGGCATTTTCCTATTTGTATGTGTGCTTCAAGATGCAACATATGTGGAAAAAGGAAATTACAAGGAATTATGAGGAATCTACTTGTTATCTCTCCCTTCGGAAGGTGTAGCATTTTGACACATTCCCAATATTTGTAATACTAGGAATGTGCCAAAATCCATGGGTGGATGTATGGGAGCACCCATACTCCACCCAGAGAATGCCTCCCAAGTTGAAATATAACGTAATGCAGCACAAGCAGCTGCCTTGAGCTGCATTTCTTTACAAAGCCATGCAAGGCCACACACATAAGGACTTGTGCGGTATTGTTAATAATACTGAAGCCTTTCCGTTGTTCTTGTGTTGACTTGCACGACGCAAGGACAACATCAAGGCTTCCTAAATGTGGGCCTTAGTGTACAAGTGAAGTGCTGATTGCTTTCATTTCAACATTTTAGCAAATGTAACTGGTAGCATCTAAATGAAGGGACCATAATATATGTTTCGGTCTCATCTTCATTCTTTCTGTTATCATGGCTGTTCACATTAGATCTAACGTGTCTACTTGTTGAGATGCACTTTCATCTGATTGTGTCTGTTTGTTGTGCTGCAGTTTCACCTCATTGCATCTGTTTGCTGTGCTGTAGTTTCCCCAGATTGCATGTTTGTTGAGCTGCAGTTTCACCTGATTGCATTTGTTTGCTGAGCTGCAGTTTTCCCTCATTGTGTCTGTTTTTTGAGCTGCACTTTTATCTGATTGTGTCTGTTTATGTCAAACCTCCCAGCTTTTGAGAACCAGTGATCTAACCATTTTAGTTCCCCCATCAGTCTATGTCTATAAGAGAGGCAAAGAAATACAACACATTTCGTGGCTACAGTTAAATAAATAAAAATCATACTAAAAGGTTAACTACCAGCAAATTAGCATAAAACATTTACAAGATCATGAGGCAATAATGGCCCAAAACTACACTGCATTGTCAGGTAGGTGAGTTGGTCATGTTTGCTTGCGAGTGCTCTCCATGCAAACTTCACTCTGCCTCCTTTCATCATCCCTACAAATCCAGAACAATTCACAACTGTAGCACTAGGGGCTGTGCAAGATTTAGAAGTTGGCTAGATTTTACTGGCCTATGGGTCTTACTATGACTTTGGCTGTGTGGCAATGGGCCGCCACGCCAGTGCCATGCTGCCACACCACCAAAGCCATAATGTGACCGCCCACCAGATTCTGACAGGAATTCAGGTCGGGTGGTCCTACAGCAGCTGGCATACAGCATTGCAGTGCTAAGGGTCATACGTGAGCCTTAGGAAGGCACTGCAATGGGAATGCCATTGCACGTTCCTGCTAGGCATGGACTGTCAAGTCCATGTCCTGCAGGAACTTGGGGTGCATGCAGACAGGTGGGCACACCATGTGCCCCCCTGCATGCATCCCCTGGCACAGAGGCCCCAGCTGGCCTTGGAGGGCCCTGTTTGGTTCTTCACTGCCACACTTTTCATGGCGGGTTCACCGCCATGAAAACTGTGGTGATGAGGAAACTCCTAATATGCTTGCTGGTGCTTCAGCAGCACCACCAGCATATTAGGGGCCTCAGACCGCTTCAAGGCGGCCAGGGATTGTGGATCCTTGGCAGCAGCAGTGGTCCAATGACAGTCCGACTGCCCAATTTGTAATAGGTTTGCCGGACAACCGGTGTGTCAGTAGCACCACCACCATGGGCTCTGGCAGTCCATCTGACCACCAAACTTATATTAAGTCCCTAAATCTTGGTGGCGAGCATGTGGTGGGTTTGCCAGTGGACTGTAGAGGAGACATGCAAAGAACTGCACACTCCATGGGGGACATGCCTCTCTTCTGCCTAGGATACATCTATGCCTGGCTGACTAAGGGACTGCAGGCAGTAAGCGTGAGGTGGGGAACTGTACTTTAATTCTTCAGCATAGAATGAGTTCTTTGAAAGGTGGACCTGCTGAATGAGTATTTTACTGTAAAGTTAAAATGCAATTTAATGATAGCTGGAGAAGGGGTCTGGGAACAAAAAAAAATGTGACATGTGTTAACATGTGCGTAACAGCATTGTTGATACTGTTGAAATAAAATATTCACTATGCCTATATGAACAAGAGAACTGAACTTTTTTCAGCAGAGTAGTTTTGAGGGTGTATTCATGGTCCTTCAGGTAAAGACAGAGAATGAGTTTGTTAATCGGCAGAATTTCTGCAGAACATGAAACCTACATGTGACTATCGATTGAAGAGTAGGTTTGTTCAGGTTCCAGACATAGGACTTTAGAAGGCAATTCAAGAATAATATTGATTAATGATGTCTGAGAAATTCCTGTGAAACAGCTTACCTGGTTGGTGCAACAGCTGTCAAAGCAACATGCCTGAAGGTGAAACTCTAGAGCTCTGGGGGAACTCGTAGAAGGCCCCGGTCATCAGAGTGTGGCATCCGATGGATCGAAACCTTATGACGAACCTGAGGCAAACAACTGACACATACTTTGAAACTAATGAAGGGTCGGTCCGTTCGAAGTTACCATTGTGGAAATGCATAAAACTGTGATCAGGGACCAAGCATATTTCCTGATTGCGGGGAAGAAAAAATGGCAAGGGTGACACTTAACCGACTCAAGGTAGAAATCATAGACCTAGAAACAAAAGCATCATGAAGTGACTCAAATTAAAGCTTTTCTTGATGAAATCAATGTCCTTAGATTGTTAGGCGAGCATAGGCAGATGCTAGACTGTGAACTGCAACCTGGTGAGTTAGACAAGGGTCCGCGCTGTCTGGGCTCTGGGAAGGTGATGGGGCCTAATGGTATCCCCATTGAGCTTTACAAGTGGTGGCTGGAAGCCAAATCCTTAGGTCAGCTCCCAGAAGATCAGAGACAAGCCATGATAGTAGTCATGCACAAACAGGGAAACCCCCCTAACTGATGTGGTTCTTATAAGCCAATGTCACTCCTCACTGCGAAGAGCAAGATCCTTGACAAATCATTGACCAACAGACTCCGACAGGTGATCACTTCCCTTATACATCCAGATCAGTCAGGCTTCATGCTAAATAGGGGGACAACGCTCAACCTCAGATGCCTTTTTAAAGTGATGACATGGCTGCAGATAACAGAATATCCATCATAGTACTGGCAACGGATGCCACCATGGCTTTTGATACACTTGAATGGGATTACACAGTTGGGGTAATGGAGAGACTGGGATTCAGCCCTGACTTTATTGGCTGGATCCGCTTCCTCTATCAAGGCCCCATGCCCCAAGTAAGGGTGAATGGGTGCTATCATGCAAATTCCCCATTGATCTTTGCCTGGCACAAGAACCGCTGGACCCTTGGGTCAGGGGGGACTCCCTAATATGAGGAATACATTGGGAGGAGACCTGAGAAGAGCGTATTTTTCCCTATACGCGGATGATATCTTATTTTACATCACTGACCCCCTGACTATATCCAGACTAATGTAGATCCTTCAAATCTTCAGGAATTTTTCCAGGTATATCATTAACTGGGGAAAGTCCCTTATGCAACTAATCACGGGCCCCAGACCCCACCTATGAGGCAGAATGAAGGATGGAAGATGAGTAAGATCCTGGGTGATGTAGATTTTTTGAAAGCTGGGTTGTATCAATGAAAGGCAGAGTGAAGGCTAGTAAGAGGTGGATCCGGTGCTGATAGAAAAAACAATGACATCTTCCAGGCACTGTGGTGGTCTTTCACTGAAATTATTTTTCCCACTGTGCGTTAGGATCAGCTCTGGATTCAGCGCATGATCGGCCAATATTTATGATGGAAATTTCCTCTGCACCTTGGTGGATGAAAGCATTAGGGCAAATGTACCACTCAAAGCACAATACGTAAGTTTGGCAATTTTGAGAGGATTTAGTGTTACCATACTTATCTAAACTAGGATGCCATTGTGATAAAAGGAAATTTCAAAGCACACTCCTACCCAAAGGGTCTCCTTGCACTGTACATAAGATAACAGCATAAAAAAAGAGCTAGGAAAGATTGAGCAGACACATGAGAACCCTCATTTGTTAAAGTTTTATTGTCGACAATTGCAGAAATTGTGCTTTAAGTGAATCAGGCTAACTCAACATTTGTCATCCATCTTTACTGTCACCCTGTACTAACTACATGTTTAAGTTTGCGCCACGGAGCAAGTTGAAGACTTTCCTAAATGTTGTGAGCAAAATGTAATTTTCTCAAGGCTGAGACTAGATAGCATACTATGTAACCATTGTGTCCCCATGTAGCAGACGAAGTGAACACAGAATACCATGCAGTGTAGTAGTAAGAAAATCCTCAAATGTATTTTGTTGCAAATGTTTTTCTTTGCTTGATTACTATTCGTTAGGAACATGAGTACTAATGCAGTGATTACATGAACCTTTTGACAAAAATCCTATAAAATGTGTAATTTTGGAGGTAAGGAGGAGTACGTTCCCCCATTTTTAGAAGGCAAATCTCTTTCAGTTTTGTTTCTGAACTCTCCTGAGTTTATGATTCTTTGTATTGTGGGCTTAGCACTTTGACTGTATTGATATTTCATTAACTACACATTGTGCCTGGAATTTGAATAATTCTGAAGTAAAACATTGAGGCTTCTATGTCTGTCCTTTTTAAGACTCAAATGTGATTTGGTGAGAGAGTTATTCCTAATTTCCAGCAGAAGGGAAGGTACAATAGTGTACCAAGTTAGACCAACAGATCTAACCTTAGAGAAAAAAATGTATTAATTAAAAAGTGTCTCGAGGCCATCCGATTGGGGCCACTGTGTATTTTATCTACCATTTTGACAGAAAGGTTGGAGCTGTTCCAAAAATAGCATGACGGACGATGCAACGGGTTTTAATAAAGAACATAGCTGAAATTGGAATTTGAATGAAGATGTTTCAGGATCGGTTTGAATGAAGATGTTTCAGGATCAGGGAAGCTTTGCAAAAGCTGCAATAATAAGTCAAACTGCATTTTGTAAGACTTGAAGCCAATAAGGGGCAGATTTACTAACTTTGACGCACTGCAACTCTTCAATAACAATATAATTTTCAACAAATCTTTTTGACATATATATATATATATATATATATATATATATATGGAGGGAACGTGATCCTCTGGGACCGAGACCTCTATGAAAAAGAAGACTTGTCTCAATTAAATGACAAAAACTGCTATATTCCGGTCACAATTGAACACTATGCATCTATCAAAGCGAACTTTCATGAACGCCTGCAATTTTGGAAATATTCGGGATACCTGAGTTGCGATGAATATGGCTTTTTAAGAAAAGACCTTCCTGTGATACCCACGTTCTATATGATCCCCAAAGTCCATAAAGACAGCTCCAGACCACCAGGCAGACCAATAATAGCAGCCCAAGACAGTATTTTTGAAAATACCTCTAAGTATATCGATTTCTTTTTTAAACCATTTGTAAGTTCATTGCCCTAGCTTATCAGAGATACCTCTGACTTCCTCAAACACATATATGATGTCAAATGGGAAAGTGATATGAGACTAATAATGTTAGACGTCTCCACTCTATACACCAGCATCCACCACACAGATAGCCTACGGGCAGTACACCATTTCCTTAAGATGAGGCCATTGGGATTTGCCTTACACAATAACATGCTTTTAGAAATGATAAAATGGTGTCTCTCCAACAATATCTTTATCTTTGATAAGCAGCTGTATCAACAGCAGAGGGGGACTGCCATGGGCACCTGCTTTGCCCCCAGCTATGCGAATCTTCACATGGGCTGGTTGGAGGAGCCGGTGCTCAGTGGCAAAGCGATGGAACATTGGCTACAGAATACAGTCCTATGGCTAAGGTATATTGATGACCTCTTTGTGCTATGGCAAGGCACAGAGAGGGAGGCTAAACAGTTTGTCAGGGAGATTAAAGTGAACAATCTTAATCTGAAATTCACTGCCAACATCAGCTCCACCACAGTGGACTTTCTGGATGTCCGCATCATGGTGGGACCCAACGGTGTTCAGAAAGCCCACTGCGGGCAGTACCATACTTCACACCAATAGCTTCCACCCTACACCACTTATCAGAAGTATTCCTTTTGGAGAACTGTATAGAACCAAGAGAATATGCAGCAGCCATGAATCCTATGCTGCTACAGAAAGTGAGATGCTTGAAAGATTTAGGGAAAGGGGGTACTCTGACAGAGTTCTAGATACAGCCTGCAAGAGAACTAGGAATATAAACGGGGAGAAAGCACTGTTTGACCCTACCAAAACGAGTGTAAAAAGAATGAACACTAGTGACATACCTAGATTTATTACAACATACAATCAGGAGCATCAAAAGGTTTGTCAGAATATGTCACAACATTGGCATCTTCTGAGAGAAGATCCTACTATAGGTTCTCTAATTCCCAAACGCCCTATGATTAGATATAGGAAATCAAAGGCTATGAGAGACTATTTAGTCAAAAGCGATTTTGAAAGAAAAGCCAAACCACAATCATGGCTGACGAAATATGATGGCTTCAGAAAATGCTTTTAATGCAAGGCATACAGGAACAGGGAAAACCGGACCTGCATTGAGACACCATGCAACAAAGCCATTAGGAAAAGGGGCAATTTAACCTGTAAATCCGACTTTGTTGTATAGATTCTTTTTTGTCCCTGCAAGAAAATCTATGTGGGCAGCACCATGCTGCCGGTACACAAAAGAATATTGCAACACATTTGTGCCATCATACATAAAGATTGTAGCTACCCAGTTGCCCGCCATTTCGAAAAAGTCCATCAGGGCGATCCAACAGCCCTGAGATACAGCTGTGTGGCACAAATACCCAAAAAGAAAAGAGGGGGGGACCGGGAGAAAGAACTACGTAAACTCAAAACCTGGTTCATTTTGGAGCTAGACAGTAGGGAACCTGTGGCCCTCAATTTGGATGAGGAATTGCACATCTGCCTCCTATGAGGGTACTAACTGAGTTTATGGCACATGGTTACGTCTATATGGGGTACACTGGTTCTTACAGGGATGTACATATACCCAGCTTGTTACATTCTGACCTGTGTTTATTATTTCCACAGTTGTAGACGTATCTATCATGTGTGGTATGGTATATTGTCAATGTCTGAACTTTGCTTTCCCATGTGTATATATCTGTATATATGACCTCTTTTTCTAATCTTGTATTCTTCCCTTTTATTTATCTTTCTTACCTCTATGGCACCCTATCCACTGCATTATAATGTCCGATGTCGAATCCGGTTTAATCCTAGAGAAACCTTACTAGAACCAAAATCACGTACTGGTGACCCTTTGGACAGAATGATCTGTGTCACCACTTACTGCACACGAAGTAATGACATTAGACGTATCGTCAATAATTACTGGAGATTGATTTCTGATGACCTTGAGCTAAATGAACCACTGATGCACTCTTTTAAAAGGGGTAAAAGCGTCAGGGACCATGTGGTCTGTTCCTTCCTGGGAATCCCTACACAACCCTCAATCTTCTCCAAGTGTAATTTACCTCAGATTGTGGGACATTACAAATGTGGTCGCTGTAAGCCCTGTAACATCACTATTGAGACCAAACAATTCATTTACAAGGAACACATCTTTGAACTCAAGACTCATACTAATTGCAACAGCACTGACATAATTTATGCTATCCTTTGTCCCTGTGAACTATTGTACATTGGGCAGACACACCAGAAAGTAAAAGCACGAATATTGCAACATTATAGTCGTGTGAGATGTAACGTTCCGGGGCCCCTTTAGTAGAACACTTTCAAATACTCAACCACCCATCTGAGAGTCTCAAATGGGTGGTCCTTGAGAAGGTTACACTTGGTCCTAGAGGTGGTGACAGCAGATATTCTCAACTTGCGTGAGTGTAAGTAGATGCACATCTTAGACACAGTCCAGAAAGGTTTAAATGAACAGGAGGAGATCATAAGGCAGATACCCTTTCTTAATACTGGTTGAATCCTACTATCCTTTCTACTAATGTAATCCATTCATCATTGAACCACTTTTTTGCTCATCATTCCTGGAAATGGCATATACATTTAGGATTTATAAAACTGGACATCTTGCACAATACTTACTATTATGTCAACAAACTTGTATGATCTGTTAAAGATAAATTGTTAAATTGTTAGGTACTGTATATATGTATTCTACTTCGTCTTTTGTAATTCTCAAAGTGACCATATATGCAATCATTACATTGTCACTCCACCTATACTCGATTACAGTATGTTGGAAATCTCTCTCTGTATGAAATGGTTCATGTATTGGGAATATAATTGTTGATCTACGCTTGTATACAATATGTTGGCATTCATGCCCTGTATGCAATGTCCATTTTATGTATGTTTTGGGAAGAGAACTGTTGTCCCTCGCCGTGTTTTCACTTTGTGAAATCTTTGAAATCTTACAATGATCTCGAATGACCTCTATTATTCCTAATGTATGTTGCGATGCCCGAACTACAGTGCAACACTAATATGTCTGATTTGCTAGATCATATATTAGAGGCTCCGTTTGACCGAGTTTTGCCTTTTTTGACAAGCGCGATTGGGGAGGATACACCACTATCATTGTTAGTATTCCTTCTGTCCATTTTTTATTTAGTATTAGAGAGGCTTCACCCCCATTTTTGCATCTGAATGTATTAACGTACATCAGAGGCCGCCTCTACCTCTCTCTGCCACGCAGCGCCCCCAAACGCAATGCTAGGTCATTTGTGTTAGCACCTAGCGACTGTGCTCTCAACGTGAGCACAGCAGCTCTGCAAGCTGACCTATCCGTGTCTATTTTTAGACACGCTGTTTGAAATGGAGGTCTCTAGTTGGCAGAGGTAGGTACCTTTGTCCAAATAGAGACCCTTGCTTCTAGTCAGGGGAAGGGGGATACACACTTTAGATAACCTCTGCTCACCCCTTGGGTAGCTTGGCACGAGCAGACAGACTTATCCCAAAGGCAATGTGTAAAGTCTTTGTACTCAAAACACACAGTAATACAGTGATAACATCACAAATGGACACCACACCAGTTTAGAAAAATAAAATATCTTTATCTAAACTCGACAAGACCAAACTGACAAAAATTCAACATACATATAATAAGAATATGACTTTAAAAATGTTTTAAACAACTTGGACCATAGAAAACTATGGATGCGTGATTTCTCTCAAAGTACCTGTAGTTGCAAAAAAATTCACAAGGCCAAACAGCCGCAGAGATGGGAAACATCAAAAAACAAATACATGTGTCAGTTCCTTAGACCATGGGGAGGCGATGCGACAGGTCTGCTGCAAGTAGGAGAAGTGATGTGTCGAATCCGGTATGTAAGGGGAAGTGATGCGTCGATTCCGAGACGATTCTGGTCAGCGGGTGATGCGTCAGGAAAACTTGCTGCACAGGTACGATGCATGGAAATCCGGGATGCGTTGGCAATCGATGCGGCGGCGTCAAGCGGCACTGCATCAGTTTCTTCACCTGCGAGCCCTCAATGCATTGGTTCTTTCAGCGTCGACAGGAGCTGCGTCGGTTTTGGCAGTGGTGCGTTTATGTGTGGAGATTCTTCTTGTACAGCGATGCTGCATCGGGAAAAGTGCTGCAAGAAGAGCGATGCATCGATTTTCTTGTAGTTCCGTTGCTTTTCCAGCTCCCAACAGCAGGAACAACCTCCAGAGGCCAAACACAGTCACAGGCACCTCTTGGCAGGTCAGAACTCCCAGCAAGGAAGTTGAGGGGAGCTGGGGGTGAAGTCTTTGTGTTCCTGAGACTTCAGAACAGGAGGCAAGCTCTACTCAAGCCCTTGGAGATCTTCTTCAAGCAGGGGACACAGCACACAGCAAAGTCCTTCTCCTTTCCTTGGCAGAAACAGCTACTGCAGGCCAACCACGGACACCCAGCAAAGGGGCAGTACTTCTCCTCAGTTTCTCCAGCTCTTCTCCTTGGCAAAGGTTCCTCTTGATTCCAGAAGTAGTCTAAAGTTCAGAGGTTTTAGGTCTAATACTTATACCACAAAATGTCCTTGTTCTCTTTGTGCAAGGATCTCTGAGCCCAGTCCAAACCAGTTCTGTCCTTACTTTTGCAGTATGACCACAGGGGGTGGAGATAGCATTGTGCAAGGGAAACAGGCCCTATTCAGGTACAAGGAAATCTCCTCCCACTACACTAAATTCAGCCAGGGTCTATTCAGCCCAGCCCTTGTCATCCGGGAAGGGCCAGGCACACCTCAACCCCCCCAGTGGCTGTCTACAGTGAATGCACATCCCCAGCCCCTGTCACTCCAAAACCAGACAGTCAATACACAAACAGGCAGAGACACACATAATGGTAAAACAAGAAAATGCCTACTTTCTAAAAGTGGCATTTTCAAACACAGAATTTTAAAAACCATCTTTACTAAAAGATGTGTTATTAAATTCTGAGTTTAGAGAGCCTAAACTTTATTTCTCTATCTTGTTCCAATGGGAAGTTAAATGTATAAGATGTTATAAATAAACTCCCATACTATCCTATGGGGCAAGAAAGCCTTTCAATAGTGAAAAACAAAATTGGCAGTATTTCACTATCAGGACATGTCACGCACACACCAGTACATGTCCTACCTTTCACCTACACTGCACCCTGCCCAGGAGTACCTTGGGCCTACTATAGGGGTGCCTTACATGTAGAAAAAGGGAAGGTTAGGGCCTGGGATGTGGGTGTTCTTGGCAGTTAACAACTGCACACAGACACTGCAGTGGCAGGCCTGAGTTACCTTTTCAGAACTACTCATGTGGATGGCACAATCAGTGCTGCAGGCCCACTAGTAGCATTTGATTTACAGGCCCTGGCATACTTCAGTGCACTTTACTAGGGACTTACCAGTAAATCAAATATGCCAATCAGGGAGAACCAATTGCAAACACAATTTACACAGGGAGTACTTGCACTTTGATACTGATCAGCAGTGGCAAAGTGCCCAAAGCATCTAAGCCAGCAAAAATGGCATCCAGCACAGCATCAAAAATACAAGAGGTAGAGGCAAAAAGTCAGGGAAACCATGCCAAAGATGCCAAGTCCAACACACGCTCTCCGAAGTCTCGCAGACACACGAGATGTTTCCGGAGAATTCTCATAAATAAGAGGTAACTTTCTCCACTCCAGCCCAGCTCAGTCCTTTTATTAAAGCTTGTAAAGCTTTAATTTCAAAACTTTAATCCTCACTTAGAGCTTTATATCCCTCTGTACAATCAATAGCACTGGATAAAAGACGTACCTCTGTTTCTGTTTTGTCCCGTTTTTTAGATTTGGATCAGATTCATTCTGACTATACATACATTGCAACGCATGTCGTTATATGTAACGACCCAAGAAACTGCTGTTCTTGCAATTGAGGGTTTCTAGTTTCCTGCTGTCCCTTAATGTAAGTACTAGATTTAATCAGCGATTTTCATACTTGCCACATACAGTTCTTAGTGTTGATGTGCACTCCTCATTTAATTTCAGCACAATAACTGGTTCTTATATCGATTATGGATCACTGATGAATATTTTTAGGTTGCTGTTTCTCTGACAAGGAGCCTATGGGCCCAACTATCAGTTGCCCACTGTTTTTGGTTACAGTGGTAGTAAGGTGAGCTGCAGTGCCACGTATTTAACTAATTATGTTTATTTGCACCTAACAGTCACACACATTAATTTGTGCCATTTCCTCAAAAAACCTGCAGGTTGCTCCTTTTGTCCTGATGAAGACCCCATTTTAAGGAATCATTGTCCCTCCCATCCTCATTGGGTTCAAAACGTCTACTTTCTCTTACGCCAACCTGTACTACAATTTCATCCACATGTAGCTAACAGCAATTCGATTACTATATGTCTTTACTGTGGTTTTCTTCAGTTATAAATATATATTAGATTGTTCAGTCAGGTTTTATCACTAGTGAATGAAAATATTGTAATCCATTATACTTTACACCCCCATCCCTAACCTCTCATGAGCACTCGTTTGAGCACTTGCTTCTCCTCACTTATCTTGGAGCACCATTTATAAATATGCTGTATAAATTGATTTTGTCATGATGAATATGATAAAAACTTGTGAAATTGATTTTCAAAAACCCTTTGGAAAATGTGTTTATTTTGGGTGTTGTGGATTTTTTAAGTCTTCATATTCCATTTGGACCAATTCTTTTGTAACGGCGGATTACTGGGTTTCCCCATTGTTGTATAAAGGTGTGTAACCATGGGCAGGTTCATCTGAATACTGCTGCTGAAATTACAGAGCCTGATATGTACCAATGCGGGCATGGTTGCATGTGAGTACAGACATACTCCTCATTTATTTTTCTATTGACACAAGGTCAAGGGTCACGAGTAGTTCTGAGATTCACAGCTGGAATCAATATATTCACTGATCTGGGGAGTATTCACAAAGCTAAGTATATCACTGGGGGCCTGCAGTGTCAAGCTTTACCTAGAGAGGTAAAATGTACCCTATACTTTCACTTAACAGAGTGAGGTAATTTAACTAAGTTGAACACTCAACATTGAAATGTAGACATAACAGGGATCTAACTGGAGGCTGGTAGCCAGACACAGTCTCAGATTCCAAGGCAAGGACTGCAGTGAACATGTAGAGGTACGAAGCAGGTGATGGCAGCCCCCACACATTACACCATTGAAGGCAGCACAGCCTCCTAATATGAGGAAAGAGGACATGGCCTGAATTTCCTGGTAGGTGATACTTTTGGAGGTTGCTGGCAGGAAGGGGCTAGCCATCAATGTCACCTCACTAAAACCATGAAGATTGTGAGCGATACAAGTGTGAATGAAAGAGCAAGTGTGGAAAGTAAGTCAATGTGTAGCAGCAGGCTGCTCCAGGGGAGTAGCAGTGTCTACGAGTTCATGTTAAAGCCCAGTTTCACAATATTGTGCTACGGAGCTGTGTGGCTTGGAATTGGTATTTATAATGAACAGATTCCTGAAACAAATACTGACTTCTAACACAGTTTTGATTAGGGAAGATTAATGTCCTGGTCACTTTTCACAACCTATGACAGTATGTATCAATGATAGAAGTGGGTCACTGTGGTGTCTGAACACGAACTGGCTGTGTGCTGTGAGCCCTCCACCTCCAACTGAAAAGGTTCTCTCTTGACCATTGGTCCTTGTACATATCTTAAATTACAACTTCTTTCAGACTGACTTCCACTTGTCTGTCTCTTAGGAATAGGGTGACCCATCCTAAAAACTGTCCTCAAGAGTTGGAAACTAATAGAACATTGATTGTGCCTCAGAGGAGAGTCTCTCTCTCTCTCTCTTGTATTATTGCCACAGGGTAAGTGAAAAACATACATAATTCTATTGGTAATGTAATAGTTCTCTGTCTTGATATATCAAAAAGACACCTAAAGTGACCTTGGTTGAGAAATGTAACACTATTCAATACTTTTCCCAACAGTGCCTGGCACGAGAAGCATTTGCTGCCTGATTTTATAAATGGTCAGACCAGCCATAAAGAACATCTTAAGTACTGTGCCAGGAGAGGTAAAGCAAAAAAAACCCACAAATGATGGATGGAATGCAGAACAAATCAAACATTCTTCCCCAGTCACAGATCTGGGTTAAATCCATTGTTTTATGCTCCCTGCGCCACCCCAGTTTGGACTCAGGCATATGCAAATCAGTCTTGACCCTGCTCCCCATGGGAACAGTCCAACCCGAACTGCCAGTTCAAGTCCTCCCTGGACCAGAAAACAAGTATCATGGGACGGGTTTTGGGGTATCACCCCTCATCAGCCAGGCTAGCTTGAATCCAGTGGTATAGTGAACACAGGACCGTCTTGGCATACCCTTCTCACTTATAGCAAAAAAGCACACAAATGATGGACGGAATGCAGACCAAATCAAAAATTCACCCCCAGTCGCAGTTCTGGGTGCGGTAAAGGCATCAAGAATACAGTCATTTTGAAAAATAATGAACCAGATGAAATCCTAATGTATCAGGCAAACTATTCTATCTGAAATACGAATGGACAGATTTATCATAGTATTGCATTGCCCTTGTGCCACGCATAGTGTTGCAAGGGAAACACAATACTAAAGTCAGATTTACCAAGCAATGCAAAGCCATCTTGCGTGACCTTGCATTGCTTTGTAAATTTGGAATAACATAAAGCAGTGCAAGCTACTGTTTTGAGTTACTGTGCACCAGGGAGGCATCCATGTGTGTAGTGTGGGTGCTCCCACATATCCAACCAATGATGTTGACACATTTTCAGATTTATCTACACTGGTAAATCTGATAATGTGTCAAAATGCTTTGCCTTCCCAGGGGAGATGCAAAGAGGAGGCCAGTACACAATAGACAGTTATGTCGCCTTTGCCAAGCACGTGTCATGGCTTCTAAGGTTTCCAGATTCCACCATTTTGCCAGGAGATCATGATGCCATTAGCTTTTTTTTAGAAATCATTGGTTACTTTGGAACTTAATGAAGAATACTTCTCATGTAATCCATTTATTGTAAGGAAGTGATCTAGGAACTCGATCCTAGCACTGCAGAATAGAGGCAAAGTTCTGACTGAGCAGATCCTATGCAGCACAGGGTACATGCAGAGCAGCACCATCACTTACCTGCCTCAACTCTACCTTAGGTAGGGCGGATACCTCTACCTATTGGGGTGAGTGAAAAGGCTGACACATACTCCTGTGGTTGAAAGGTAAGATTAGCCCATTCGGCTACTTATCCAGCACTGAGCACCCCCAAGAGAGTTTTGAGAGATTTATATCAATTGTTACTCTATATGTCTAGGGTGCTATCTATATGTAAGGCCGTAGTATCTACTCATTTGATATATATTCGAGGAATTGTGGTCACCTATTAATTGTATGATTTTCTTTTTTTATGTTTTAAAACATTTGATAAGCACCTTATTCCAAACACCATACACATAAACAAAAAGGCACACTTTCTCATGAACTGAATGACCATCAGCTGACTTTTAACCAACTAGTGAGGATCAGTTTATGGTACCATTGTTTAATGCACCTCCTACGAATGACAAGCAATATCACAAACAAAAGGAAAGGCGAATAAATACATAAGTTGACAAATGGTAAAACAAACAATAGGGTGACCCTAATGGAATTTCCAGCACCCCAAACTTCCAAAAGGCTCAGCAGTTACACCCTGTGCTAAGTATGAAGATAAAACCTGATAGAGGAAAACACTATTCCTCTGGCTACCACCCTTCTTATTGACTATTACATGATACAAATAAGGCATGACGTGTGGCAACACTGCTGCCCAGCGTTTGTGCACTTTTATATCTCTACATTCAGTACCACCCTTTTACTGTTGGGAATGTGGCAGGGTTTTTGCTGGTTGTGGTAGAATTTTACAGGATCGAGCAAAACCGCATGCAGTTTTACCAGACAGAGTAAATCTGCTTCTAAAAATTGAGATTACTGATAAA
The DNA here is from genome assembly GCA_963921515.1 of Calotriton arnoldi. Lineage (NCBI taxonomy): Eukaryota > Metazoa > Chordata > Amphibia > Caudata > Salamandridae > Calotriton > Calotriton arnoldi. Next base: position 1,509,552 of record CAWUFW010004379.1, on the reverse strand, counting down.
TTGAGCACACGCACAGTAATAACTGCTGAAATTGAATTTTCTCCCACATTTATGTTTGCACTCATAGTGTCACCATGTAGGATACAGCGCATTTAAGCCAATAATTCTTTACGCGATACGTTTTGGGTTTGCTGTTGTGGATTTTAAATGAGAATAAGACAGAATTTAAACTGAGAATTATTGAAACCATTAGTAAAATAAAAAATGTATGGTGTGCTTACAGGAAGAAGAGACAATGCACCACATTTGCACCTTCAAAGCTGTTGCCATATTTTGAACTATTATTATTAAGATAATGTTTTTATTTACATGAAAAAACTTCTCATTTCACACTCTCTTGTATCATGTTTTAAAATATTCTCACATTGTAACAAAGAAATGAAAGTTAAAAAAAAATTATGTGAGAAGAATTAGCTGGAGTTTATCAAGTAGGGAGAACCTAATATATGATTTTTAAAATTTTTAAGTAAAAGTAGTACACCAAAGCAAGAAACGCGATGGTAGTCTATGATAACGGTGAACCAGGACCGATGCGCAATATCAGGCCAACCTCAAATGAAGTTCGGGTTGTATATTTCCCAGTGAAAGTCTGGAAGTAAAAAAGTTTGTAAAAGATTCTAAGGGAATTTATCACTTTCTTGAAGAAACCCATTGAAATGTCTTCTAAGTCCCAATGCAGAATGGGAGTTAGTCACTTATTTGGAAGAAAAAACTTGTAAAATTGTGACCACCACTGTGGTTCTACAGGCAGAATACCTGAAGCAAATTGGTCCAGCTGGTGCCCTGGAGCTTTGGAGATTTCTTGCCGCAAATTTTCGACATCCCAATGCAGAATGGGACTCTGTCATTTTTCTGAAGATTCAGGAACCTTTGGGTGTGATAGAGCTGAAGTCCAATTGGATGCTGTGGAACAGCCAATTGGATACTTTTTCAAGGAGGTCCTGCTGACACTCTGAACGAAAGGTTGTAAGAAATTTCCAACTTTCTTCTGGTGCCCAAACAACCACTGGTATACACTTCTAAGGCCCCTGGGCCCTTAGGGGAAGCGACTCTCAAGGTATCAAGCAGAAGCCAAAAGCAAAGTCTAATCCAGGTCCTGTTGCCACTGGGCAGCTGGGCATTTCAGGGAAAAGGCAGTTTGTAGCTTCTTGTGTCCCTGTAGTCACTAAGGAGGAGAGCCAGCTGACCATTGCAGCACACTTCTTTGTCCTGGTACAAGAGGGAGAAAGACCAGTCCTAGGGGTTCCTCAGAGGTCGCAGAGAGCAGGTCCAGTTCTCTTCTGATCTTTTGCAGGTCCAGAGATTGTCCTGCAGAGGGTGCCTTGGAGGGACACATTTATGTTTGGCACTAGCTAGTGGGTGTGGGTGAATCTATCCACTTTTTAAGAGCAGTTCTTGTTTGCCCTACTGCAAACAATCATATAGTGCCCCTCACTCAGAATTCAAGCTGGAGAAACTATGTCTCCCTTGAGCAGAGCCTGTGTGCCCACCCTGAGGTCTGTCTACTATAAATCAGCTCTGGAGGCAAAGTCCCTACCTCAGCGTTTGGTGCCAACTTTACTAGGGGGACAAAGGGTGCATACTACAGGTTTCCCCTCACATTTACTTGTAAGTTAATGAAGATCCTGGATCCACCCTAACTGGTCTTCTTGCAAAAGGATGAAAAACACCTCCCACACCCAGGCCATTGTCTTTTCTCTGATTATCACACCTCATTCAGGCAAAGTACAGGCTGGGCAGTTGCTGGAGTGCTACTGCAAATTAGCCTCTAGAAGCTTTAGGCATTGCAAAGGTAACTTTCTAAAAGTTACAGTTTCAATATATTTAACAAAAACCAAACTTCACCTTTGGATTGAAATGTTTTATTTTTAATGGAGTCTGCATCTGGTGCAGGCTAAAAGTTATAGATTAATATGTATAATGTATACTTATACATTTCCTGTAGGAAAGATACAGTATACTCAGTGACAATGTAGTTTGGCCTAGTCACTAGGCTATTTCTAATGTCACACATATTCAACTCTTAAATACTATGCACCATACCTTGTGGGCAGCCCAGTGTTTTTAGGGGTGACTTATTAAATATTTGAAATCAGGTTTTACTACCTTTTAAAGGGTGCTCTTAACAGATCTGTGTAGAATGATTCAGGCTGCTGATGTCAGGTGACACAGGGTCGGCCTGATGCCACGTTATCACTGCCACTGTAGTGGATGGCACAATAGTTACTGGAGTCCACAGGTGGCATTTAACTTTCCATGCCATGTTTGTATTTCTGCTCTATAAACTATGGCCTAATAGGGAAGTTAATTGTGCCAATCAGGTATAAGCCAACGTTGACATGATTAAAGGGGAGCACATGCTAGTTAGCAGGTGTAAAGTGCAAATATTCCAAATGCCAACAAAACAGATAGGGCTAAAACTAGGGAGAAGCCACTTGAAATTATGGTCATTTCCTACACCAACGTCTGAAAATATTTTTCCCTCCTTAAAAACAAGGGTGCCTAGGAACAAGTAAGGAAGTAGAAATGGCGTTGCCCTTGTGGATTTACAAGCACTGTCCTTAAGGCTTGGCGCGATCACAGATCAATCCTAAATCTTTATGGAACAACAGGTGCCTCCAGGTAATGTATTTGAGAGGCACAAAGAGTATTCCCAAGGTCATAGGGTCTTGGGATGGGGGCTTGAGATGATTGTGATGGTGCTTTTGTAGCGTTCTAGGACAGTCAAAATCCTAACTGTTGCTGACCTGGGCATGCTCTGATTTACGCCGGCATTTAAGAAGTAAAGAGTGGAAAGTTTTACATTTTAATACACATCCCAGTATGTTTGTGCTTTGCTGGGTTGGGTGCCACCTGTTTACTTAAACCCCTGACACTGCGGCCGCTGTACGTTAACCTAATTTGTGTATTTAATAAACTTGCAACAAATACTTTCCACAGCAATGAATGTGTTTGTGTCATTCACTGATGTTGCCTAATAGGCACTTACGGGTTGCAGTGGTAAGCCAAGAGCCTCTGCTGGATGGCTGGTCATGAGCAGCCAATATTGAGCCTTTTGTAAGCAGTCCCCAGACCCCAGCCCATTAAAAGCTCATGGTGGAGGGAAATGACGCTAAATGGAAACTGTCTGCTCACATGGGGGCCTGATGTTTTATAGGAAAACCCAGATAAGCCCATGATCGCGCTCTCTGTCACCCCGATACACAGCACATTCTTGAGCCTTTCTGTGGACTCTCTACCCTTGTTATTTTCCTGTTTTCTATGGAGGATTGTCAGAGCTTTTTCAATAAACTAAAGTTGTCAGAAAGACATAGAGTTTAAGAACACTTGCCTAACTGTCTACACACAGATTCATACCCAGGATCCTAAACTTACATTTTGGGCTGAAATATAGGCAACTAGTGAACTAGTACCTGGCAAGGACTGGTAGAATCAATCATATCTCAGCCTGGCTCCTGTACATACACAGAGATTCATATAAGAGAAATATTGCACAGTAAGTTTTTTGACACATATATTTCCACAAAAGGTACTTACCAGGACCTGCAGCTGCAAGGGGCACTCTTGTGTGGGGCCACACCCATCCTAAGGGGTCTTTGTTGATGTCCTGCATTGGTATTACCTCTACAGGTCTTGATATCTCATAGTCTGAGATCCATTCTATGAAAGCAGAGGATGCAAATAATTGTATTCACCTTGGTGGTGAAAATTACTTGGTTAGAGAATGCTCAGAGGATGGCAGATGGAGGGATATAACTTTTTTACCGAGTGAATATGGACAAGAGATCACATGTGGCAGAGAACCCACACATGAATGGCCTTTCTAGGTATCTGGAACGACATAGTCCTAGCTCACAAATGTGTGACTCTACTGCACTCACACATAGCAGGTGAGAGGTCTAGCACTGTATGAACTCTACATCTTTCAATATAATGATAATGCAAAGTGAGCGGGAGGCTCCATACACTGGCGGTGGCGTCCTTTATAAAGGGTTGATGTGTTTATTACCTGTTGCTAGTGCCATATCTGGTGCTACCCCAAGGAATGGACAACTCTCGCAAGCTTTCTTCTTACTGAACACTGAGATGAACACCTGTGTCCAATTATAAATAAAATGCAATCCTAATGCACTCATTGCGTATGGAAAGACTGAAGACATCTGTGCTCCCTTGTGCTAACCATTCTCCTCTCAGGAACCGACGATTGGAAGGGAAGGGAAAAGAATATAGTTTTGTCATATATTATTTGTTTACGTATTGCTTTACTGTGGAATTTGCATAGATGCCAAGGTTTCAGATTACTATGTGTGACATTTTCATAATTTCAGTGTAATTATGAGTGACATTTCAACAACTATGAGTAACACTTTCTCACAAGCATAATCAAGCAATGAAGATGAGGGAAACATATAACTATCAGAAATTACAGCCATGAGTAGTTGGAAAATCATTAACCCCTTAGGTGCTCACGACGGAATGGCTCTTTCATGAGCCACAGTGGGTGTGTGCTAAGGACGGAACCATTCCATCCTAGCACCTGCCCATGTGGGTAGTGCTGGCGTTCCCCCCATTCGCTTCCCATCTAACACCCCAAACAGGGATGGCTGCAGAAGAGTTTCCTCTGCCACCTCTGACACCCCCCTTGGCAATGCCATGATGCACAGTGCGCGCCGACATCATGAAGAGCTTCCGGACGCGGTAGGAGCCATTTGCTTCCAGCGCGTCCAAGAAGCAGGTAGGTTTTACCTCTTGGGGGGTTTTGGCATGCACAAGGCATTGCGGGAGAGGAAAGAGTTTTTCCTCTACCCCTACGTCTCTTTCCAGGGCATTCCTACTGCACTATCGCACATGGGGTCGCGATCGTGCAGCAGGAATGCCCCCACTCGCGCCAGGGATTTTTTTTTGTAAATGGAAGTGACCCCTTGGGCAAGGGTCGCTTCCAAAGCGGGAAATTTTGTGTCCGCCTTTTTCTGCCTCCCTGGGGCAGATTGGGCCTATTTTGAGGCCCATCTGTCTCCGGAGGGCAGCAAAAAAAACACTAGCACCAGGGAGATGTCAGCATTCTGCATGGGGGCAATCCCTTGAGCACTGATTGCTCCTATTGAACTTTAATTGTTTTAAACAATTTTTGGCTGTTTTATGTGATTCTACATCTTTCCTACACAGAAATGTGAGGAAAATGTGATTTGTTTTAGCTACATTTTCAGTTTGCAGGGGATTCTGGGTAGGAAAACATTGGGAGATCCATGCAAGCCACCCATCCCTGGACCACCCTAGGTGCTTAGCTTTCAGAAAAGTCTAGGTTTGGTAGGTTTCCCTAGATGCCCGCCGAGCTCAGGACCAAAAACGCAGGTGACTCCCTTGCAAAATCAAGCCTTTTTGTGATCAATAATTTTGAAGTCTCCATAGTACGTTTTGGACCATTTCCTGTTACGGGCACTAGGCCTACCCACACAAGTGAGGTACAATTTTCATCAGGAGACATTGGGGAATGCTGGGTGGGTGGACATTTTTGACTCCCCACAGATTCCAGAACTTTCCATCACAGAATTGTGAGGAAAATGTGTTCTGTTTTTCAATAGTTTGAGGTTTGCAAGAGATTCTGGGTAACAGGACCTGGTGAGAGCCACACAAGTCACCCAATCCTGGATTTCAATGGGTGTCTAGTTTTCAAAAATGTACAGGTTTGCTAGGTTTTCCTAGGTGCTGGCAGAGCTAGGGTCCAGAATCCACAGCTAGGCACATTGCAAAAAAAGGGTCAATTTTTACTGTCAAAATATGATGTGTCCACGTTGAGTTTTGGCCCTTTTCCTGTCGCGGGCACTAGGCGTACCCACCCAAGTGAGGTACCATTTGTATTGAGAGGCTTGGGGGAATGCTGGGTGGGTGGACGTTTGTTACTCCCAGCAGATTCCAGAACTTTCCATTACAGAAATTTGAGGAAAATGTGTTTTTTTGACAAGGTTTGAGGTTTGCAAGGTATTCTGGGTAACAGAACCTGGTGCGAACCCCACAAATCACCCCATCCTGGATTCCCCTGGGTGTCTAGTTTTCAAAAATGTACAGGTATGCTAGGTTTCCCTAGGTGCCGGCTGAACCAGGGCCCAGAATCCACAGCTAGGCACATTGCAAAATAAGGGTCCATTTTCACTGGCAAAATGTGATGTGTCCACGTTGCGTTTTGGGCCGTTTCCGTTCACAGGCACTAGGCCTACCCATACAATTGAGGTACCATTTTTATTGGAAGACTTGGTGAAATGCTGGGTTGGTGGAATTTTGTGGCTCTCCGCAGATTCCAGAACTTTCCATCACAGATATGTGAGGAAAATGTGTTTTTTTTTTACAAAGTTTGAGGTATGGAAGGGATTCCGGTTAACGGAACCTGGTGAGAGTCACACAAGTCACCCCATTCTGAATTCCCATGGGTGTCTAGTTTATAAAAATGTATGGGTTTGATAGGTTTCCCTAGGTGCCGGCTGAGCTAGGGTTCAAAATCCACAGCTAGGAACAATGCGAAAAAGGGTCAGTTTTCACTGGCAAAATGTGATGGGTCTGCGTTGTGTTTTGGGCCATTTCCTGACATGGGCACTAGGCCTACCCACACAAGTGAGGTGCCATTTTTATTGTGAGACTTAGGGGAACACAGAATAGTAGAACAAATGTTATTACCAGTTGACTTCTTATGCATTTCTGCCTTCCAAATGTAAGACAGTGTATAAAAAAGAAGCCATTTTGAAAGATGCCCTCAAATTCACATGCTAGTGTAAGTACCCACACATTTGGAGATGTACAAATAACCTCTACTTCTAAACTCCATGTGTTGTTGCCATATCAGAAATAATTAGGTTTCATCGATACCTATTTTTTACTCTTTATATTTTGCCAAATGTATTGCAGTATACCCGATATACAATGAAATACCATTGCAAGGCGCAGCTCAGTTATTAGCGCTGGGTACCTCGGGTTCTTTGTGAACCTACGAGTCCTATATATCCCCACAACCTAAAGGGTCCAGCAGATGTAATGGTATATAGCTTTCAAAAATCTGCCATACTTAAAAGAAGTTACAGATTAAAATGTAGGCACAAATGGCTGTTTTTTTTCTACTCAATTTCAATATTTTATCATTTCAACTGTTACTTTCTCTAGGAAAACTTTGAAAGATCTACACAAATGACCTCTTGATGAATTCAGAATTGTGTCTACTTTTCAGAAATGTAAAGCCTTTGAGGACCTATTATTGGTTTCACACCCATTTCTACCACTAACTTGAAGGAGGTTGAAAATGCCAAATTTGTGTGGAAAATGTTGATTTCCTGACAGAAGTCTGCCTGTAAAAGCTGGGAAGATGGTGATTGTTGTACCAGAAACCCTTTATTGATGCCCTTTGCAGGGAAAAAAAACCAGACGCTTTCTTCTGCAGCACTTTTTTCCCTTTTGTCCCCAAAAACCTAAATCTAGCTGTATTTTGGCTAATTTCTCAGTCATCTCCAGGGAAATCCACAAGCCCTTAGAATCCCAAGCAGAGTTGAATTTCAATCTCTATTCACTAAATAACCTAAAAAAAGGGTGGCACTGATATTGAAAGTCACACTACCTATTTCTTTTGTCCTGTCCATTCACATTGATAATAAGTGAAAATTGAAAGGAGGGAAATTGCATCGCTGTGTGTGTGAGTCAACCCCAGGTGTTATGGGAATTCAAAGGTGCCATGGCGTGGTCATGTTCCAGACAGTGCACGTTAAAGGATCCTCAGAGAAATGAAGTGAAGTTCCAAGCAGCCATGATGACATGAAAACTCCATACGGGGAACACAACAAAATGCCTAATCCTCGCAACTAGTTGGTTGTATCTTGAATACAGTTCCTCTAACAGTCCCATTTAAACTTCAAAATATATTGGTGCTGTTTTGGTTTTCTTGCTACAATGTGAATTTAGTATGAAAATCTAAAGACAAGAGGGGTTTGGCAAAACAGGAACAGTTCGTTTAATTGAACTTAAAAGGCTAGGAGAACAGTTACAGATATGTCATGTGCTTCCTTTGGGGCCCACTGGGATCTTTCTTATGCACTGCTTCAGGCTGCTTGCTTTGCGCACGTTACACATTTAACGTTTATTTTTCATTTTTCATGCCACAATGTTATTGTAGAAAACAATCGCACATGTTTTTATTATTCTGCTCAGCTACATGAGATAAATTTATACAGCACATTCAGTACGAGGACAAATAACACAGTGCCTTGTTTTTGTCGTGATCGGTTAGCAATACAGCTTGGCACTTAGACACAACACTGAAATCTGCTGTTTTCACCAATACACCTGTAATCATATACGGAGCTTTGTCTTATGAAAACAGAGTGCGATGTCTTGCAGAGGAGAGGTTGTGAGCCGCAGGCTTGTGTGCCAGCCTGACACAACCTGAAATGCAGACCTCCAGCTAACCATTGTAGCTATGTGTCCTAGCCACAATCCGGAGATCACTAATAAATAACAAGGCTCACTTATTGCGCACTCATAGAGAGGATAAGTTTAGCCAAATATATCTTTTATCATGGTAGGGTTTTTTGTAATATATTGCCTTATTGAATTTCTCAGTACTTTTCTGATCTGTGTATGTCTAACAATTGCAGGAATCTAGCTTCATAACATAACACTGTAGAGTTATAAATATTGTAACTTCCCTGTGTCTCTCTATATTGTTGTTGTGGACTACACATGAGTACAAAAAGTGAAAAGGTTTAAATGGTCCCCTGGGGTTTGGCGGTGTGTTCTGGGGTGCCTAAACACTTGTTCCTCTGGAAGGTTAGGAGGGAAAGTGAGGTGCTATGAGGTAGACTGGATTTTCGGGCCCATGGGTACTGATGTGGTTTGGTGACACAGTCCCTCCATTCTGAAGTCCTGTGGTCCCAACACAGTTCTGTTCCAAGAGTAGTACTTGTGTGTGTCCACAATACCTTTGCAACTCTCACTGGAGTCGTCCGTGGTGTTGGGGATTCATCCTCCATGGTGGTTAAGAAAACACCTAATTCTCTTGGTTTTTTCAAGCTGAAATATTAAAAAGATTACCCATTTTTGTTTACACGTTGTTCCCATTGCTGTTTTAAAATGGCTCAACCGCAACTGGTTCCTATTTCTGTTAATTACAGACCAGTCGCCCATGCACATGCTATAAAAAATGGACTTACTAGTACAGGAGGGGCTTTTATCTTTGTGGTACAAGCTAATAATGCTTTCCATTTTGAAGTCGTTTACTCTTGGGTTGATTTCACGTCTGTGGATGCAAATACAAACACATTTCATAGCTACACTATACTTGTACCACCTAATCAATAAAGTCCATATGCTCTTTTAGAGATCCAGTCAACTCACAGGGAACATATTACTTGGTTCGTTAGCGCCCTTCCCCATATCCATACCCCGGTTTGCATGGGTTCCCTCAGTAATGATGGGGCAACTTAGCCCACGTTGGCCGGCTATACTCCTTACCCTGATGTAGCAAATCTTAATCTTGTACAAGCACATGATTTATACAACATTTTAGTTTCTTTATACAGATGCTTAAGTCAATTTGTTTTGCATAGTATGATGGCACAGCCAGCATGAGGGCCTGCCAGGGCAAGCCCAGGTGCCCTTAGTTCCTACAATATGTCCTGTAATAATTCATTCAGTTATGGGCAAAATGCCCTCTAATCTTGAGGATATTCCTTTTTGATAGCCGAAAAAGTAGATCAACTAGAAGCTGTCTTTCCCCATATGGGACCACAAGACAAGCACAGAATCTTGACTATATGCTTATACCCGATGGAATGGTTCCCACTATAGGTGACTGTGCAACTTGGGGCAAAGTCTTTGTCGCTATTTATACTATCGCCCATGGCACATTGTCAATGGCGGTACTGCCAGATTTGCTTAAACAACTTCAGAATTAACACAGGCCAGGTCCTGCCATAGATTTGAGGATGAAACTAATGGGAAATTTTCTCAAGGTGTCCCACAAATTCTTTCTAGCATTAAGGGTGAGACTGCAGCACTGGCGATTCGCCATAGGCTCACACAGGTCACACAAGCAGACCGTGAACGTGAGCTCCCTATCATTATTGCTGATGTATATACATCCTTAGGATGCTATAATTTGGGAATCAAACCTACCAAACCTTCTCCTGGCAAACCTAGTGTAGACAAGGAAGCCAAACAAACCTGTGAGTTTGTTAAAAAACCATTGGACAAATCTGAACAATCATCTAAGGAACAACCTCGTGGAGGTTCTCCACCCCCGGATTCCTTTGAGAGGCGATACGATTTGTGTGATTGCACTAAAATTAAGAATCCTGACAAGTATCAGATTTATAATACATGCTCTCCTTGTTCCTTAAAGGACTCATCTGACAAGCAAAATGAGAGAGGAGAACGATCTGACAGCAGACCTGAAGAGTATGCAACACCAAAAAGGGACTTGCTGTGCTTGTCTGTCATGAAGATTAAGAAAGAGGAGCCAGCTCCTGCTTTCAAACTCAAATTTCAGAAAAAGAAAATTGTGGCTATAACCACTAAACATGCCACAAACATTGGGAACCCTGTTCCTGAACAGGAGTTGAGCATTGACTCTTCTTGACAGCGTGGCAGAGATAACCATTGTGCCGCAATCTCCAGCAGTTTCTGACTGTGACAGCAACTGATAACTTCATTACAGTTGAAACCCCTGACAGGCGCATTGCCCATCCTGATAGACTTTACAGTCTAGATATGCTGTTTGCGGGTGACATACAGAGCACCATTAAAGTAATATTCTGGGAACAAAACTTTTTCTTACTCCATCCTTTTGGCGGAGGTCGATTGGCTCCCACTCTTTGTCCAATACTCCCCACAAGGTGAGGACATTATACTTCCTTCAGTTTCTGCTCTTATCCCTGATGAAGTCATCCACGTTTATGCAGCAGAATAGGCTCTTGCACAAGCCCCTGCTTTATACCGCAAGCATTTCGGCTAGGATAAGGATTCTCCTTATCATACAATACCCATAGGATCCAGCACGCAAGTGCAGCCACACTATTCTATCAAACGGGATGCTAAGCCCCTGTTAGGGAAATACAATCCCAGTTGGAGTAAGAGGGAGTAATTGAACCCTGTGTCTCTCAAATGGATAATCCATTTTTTTCCTATTTCCAAACTGGACCGCCTTAGGCTATAGACATTTAAACAGTCTTACTCGCACCTTTGCGATACAAAATACACACAGTATGGCCCTGATTAACAATATTGTCCGTAAAAAATACAAATCAAACTTGGATATCTTTTAATTTTTTTTTTTTAGCTCAGAATCTAGCAGAGATTGAACAAGTTTCTCAGCCCTTAGTTTCCAGCTGCACTTTAGTCGTTTACTTATGGGCTTTGAAAACAGTTCAGGACTATTTGCAGCAAACATTGTGTCAATTCTACATGATATTGACCCAGACGCATTGTCCTATGTAGATGGCATTTACCTGACTGACGATGAACTTAATCCATACTTAGCCAGAGTGGACTGCATAATTGTGGGGTTTGCTGAAATTGGCAACAAGTAAAAATATGGTATAACATTTCTCAGTGTCCTATTCCTAGGCTATGAGCTTACCCATGAAGGCAAGAGCCTTGCTAGGCACTTGTTAGAGAATTGAGCCAGACTTCAAATACCCGACACTCTTAAAAAACTATAGTCCTTATTAGGATTCCTCAAATTTGGTAGGACTTACATTCTTGATTATGCACAACGCATTAAACCCCTGTATGAATTATTTCATCCAGATTTTTTCACTGCTTTTTGGACATAATCACATACTGACACACTCAGATCATTACAGTCTGATTTAATTGCCACATGCTACTTACATACACATGTCAATACCACAAACCTAGTCATTAGAATATTACCAGGTGCAATTGGATTTACCTATGTCACCTTTAATGAAGGTGAGACAGTGCCGAAAGCATATAAATCATATTTAAATTCCAAAGCGGAAATGCGTTTTGCATCCACTAAAAAAATACTGACTGAAGTTCAGGTGGCTATTCTTAAAGTGCGGGCACTTACACAAGGGAAAAGCATAATTATCGTTACTCCTGTGCCAGCCTTGGAGGCTGTCACAAAAGCCAGAGTTCCTAACGCAAAAGCTCTCCATACTAGATGGATACAATGGGCAACATCCTTAACAGTTGTTGATGTAGACTTTGTCTTTGACTCGTTGTTAGATTTGGCTCTTTTAGTTGATTCACCCCCAGACTTTTTGCTTTTTGGCCTCCTGTTTTTGACCCTGTTTTTGTTGCTTTTATGACTCTGTAAATTGTGTTTATGGATTGGTGATTCCATGATTGGTTATTTGAGTTACTAGTCAGTCCCTAGTACAGTGCACTGTGTGTGCCCAAGGCCTGTAAATCAAATGCTGCTAGTGGGCTAGCAGCACTGATTGTGCCACCCACACAAGCAGCCTTTCAAAGGTAACTCAGACCTGCCACTGCAGTGTCTCTGGGCAGTCTAGTACTGCCATGCAGACTTGGCAAGTGCACCCACTTGCCAAGCCCTAACCTTTACTTTTCTTACATGTTAGTCACTCCTAAGGTAGGCCCAATGTACCCATGTGGACAGGGTGTAGTGTATGTAAGTGGTAGGACATGCCCTGATGTGTGTGGCATGTCCTGATAGTGAAATACTTCCAATTTCCTTTTTCACTATTGAAAGGCTATCTGGCCTATAGGAAAGCATGGGAGTTAATTTATAATATCTTATAAATATAACTTCCCATTGGGCCTAGATAGGAAAATAAAGTTTAGCATGCCTGAACCAATAATCTAAAGATGCATCTTTTAGTAAAGGTGACTGTTAAATTCTGTGTTTGAAAATACCACTTTTAGAAAGTAGGCATTTTCTTGCTTAGCCATTCTCTGTGCCTCTGCTAGGATGTGTATTGACAGTCTGGCTTTGGAGTGACAGGGGCTGGGGATGTGCAGTGGCTCCAGAGAGTCTGGATGAGTCAGGGCTGGGCTGAATAGACCTGGGCTGCATTTAGAGTAGTGGGAGGAGTTTTTACTAGCACCTGAATAGGCCCGGTCTGCATTAAGTGTCGTGGGAGGAGATTTCCCTTGCACCTGAATAGGCCCTGTCTGCCTTGGACATGCCGTCTCCACCTCCTGCCGGGAAGCTGCACCAGAGGACAGAACTGGTTTTGGCTGAGCACAGAGTCTCTCTGCACCAAGAGAACAAAGGAATTTGCTGTGTAAATATTGGGACCCAGACCCCAATATTTTAGATTACTGCCAAACTAAGGAACCTGCCAGGAAGAAGGGCTGGAAAAGCTGTCAGGAGGAACTGGCACTTTGCTGCGTGCTCTGCTGTGTTGGCCTGCTGCTTGCTCATCTGTCTTCGGCAGGTAAAGGACTGGAGTGTACTTTCATCATCCTGCTGTTAGAGTTTTCTCCAAGGGCTTGAAGTAGAGCTTGCCTCCTGTCTTTTTTTTCTTTTAGAGCTTTATATAGCGCAAACTAGACCTGATACATCGGGTATCAGAGTGCTTTACATGAGCACCAGTCTCATTACAGATGGACACATTCATTTTTGGTAGGCACGGGGAGATTAAGTGATTTGCCAAGAATCACAGGATGTTGAGCATCATTGCCGAGACTCGAACCCGGTTCCCCAGATTCGAGGTCGACCGCTCTAGCCGTAAGGCTACATCCTCTTCAGGGAACTCTTTTGGAACCAAGAAGACTGCCAAGAAGAAGAGCTGGAGAAGCTGTGAGGAGAGATTACCACTTTGCTACGTGCTTTGCTGTGTTGGCCTGCAGTGGCTGCTTCTGTCTTGGGCAGTGAAAGGACTGGACAGAACTTTCTGCAACTTCCTTAGTTGTGAGTTTCTCCAAGGGCTTGAGGTAGAGCTTGCCCCCTGTTCACGAAGTCTCAGGAACAGCAAAGACTTCAAGTTCATCTGTTACCAGCACTGGGGACTGTATGTTTTGTGCTGCAACACAAGAAAAGCAACCTGACGCCATCAAAGACGCCGCTGCCGACTCTATGTCCTGAAGGCACCACAGAGGGCACCGCACTTTGTACAGCAACCCTGATCTCACCGACTACGCAACCTGATGCTGCAACAGAGCATCTGCTTGCACCGTGAGTGTTGGGCACTGCACTCTGCACCGCCTTGCTTCATGCTGCTGCCCTGGTACGCCGCCACTCCATGCCAACCTCGACGCCGCTGCTTGCACCGTGGTTCATGGGCATGGCTCGTAAGTTACACAACGCACTGTTCTCGTCCCGCGCTGCAGCCTTGGCCTACTGACACCGACACCATCGACTCCAGTTTGTCAGCCGACGACAGCGCTTCAGCAACAACGATGCCGCTGCTGGCACCGTGGCCTGCCAGCACTGCAATGAGCACCGCATCACTTCGCACCGCAGCCCTGGTCTCACCGATACCACTGGATGACCATCACCAAGGCGCTGCCTGCACCGCGGCCTGAGTGCACCGCACGCCGCACTTTGCACCGCAGCCCAACGACTGCCGACGCCAGTGCTCCTGACTTCAACCGAGGGGAGTTCGATCTGCAACGCGTGTGACTTTAAGGGCCAGACGACTCCTGCACCGACTCCCGGAACTAACGCCTGCGGACGCCGGCGCTTCGGGCCTCATCGAGAGGTCACCGATGCCCTTTATTTCTAAAACATACTGTTTTGCGGGTCTTCCCGACACCGTAGCTGTCCCGCGATGCCGCGGTCAGCCAGAACTGTTTGGATTTGTTGTTCACGATGCCGTGATAGCCCCAGACAGAGCTATCGAATTCAAGGAACTGTATTTCAAGTCTATTTTTGAGTATTTGATACTTTTAAGAGTACATTATGGGCATTAATCGTTTTGGTCTTGTTTATATAAAATATTGCTTTTTTTCTAAACTGGTGTGGTGTCCTTTTGTTGTGTTTTCACTGTATTACTGTTGGTTATGTACAAATGCTTTACACACTGCCTCTGAGATAATCCTGACTGCTCATGCCAAGCTACCAAGGGGGTGAGCAGGGGTTATTTTAGGAGTGTATCCACCTTACCCTGACCCTGACTAGGAAGAAGGGTCCCTATTCGGACAAAGGTACTTACCTCTGCCAACTAGAGACCCCCATTTCTAACACTCGTCTTTACAGGCACAAGAATTTTTGCAATATGAGCATGTCTTTCCCATGCCCAATTCTGTCTTGCCTCTTGACCAGTATAAATATATAATTTACACTGATGGTTTGGCACAGACAGCTATAGATTCCAAACAGCAATACTCAGCAGCATGCAATACTGTTGCTGGTGTTCTCTTGAATGGAGAATTCAAACCTCAAAATACTTGCAGCCAATCCTTGGGAGACTGCACTGTGCAGTTGGCTCAACTTAAAGGTTTGCTTCTTGCACTTGGACATACAGATCCTAAATTCCCCACGCTTATCGTGTGCGATTCGTATTACTATGTGTACAAGCCTTTGATGCCAATTTACATTTTTGGCAACAGAACGGTTACAGAGATTCTAAAGGCAACACAATAAAGCATAAGGCGCTTTGGGTTAAAGCGGACATCAAAAACAGGTTACCGCTGACTCATGTTATACATACATTGAGTCATAAACATGTGGGAGCACACGTTTTAAGGAATTCACTGGCTGATGAAGCGGACAAATATGCAGTTGTGACTGCTGCTGTTGCTGCAATTACGCATTCTTGTATGAGAATGGACTCTGATATTTTGTGTGATGTCAATGCTAACAAATCCAGCACCCCTTTACTGAAGGACTTCCCCTCTAAATATTCCTATAGCATAAGTGTTGTGTTACTATTCCTGATGTTGGCGATCGTCTGATTTCCAACCAAGATCGCAGACTAGTCTTAATAAAAGCTGCTCATGAAGGTGTTGCTTCTGCACCGGAAGGGGTTGCGGCCACGATTTCCCTCCTACAGCAGTGACATTGGTGTCATGGCATATATAATCATTCCTCCTTTGGCACAGTTGATGAATGGTGGTAGCACTGTCGACCTCAGAACAAATTTATACAGTGCCTTGGACACAAAACTTCTTGGTTTTGGCATACCCTGCCTCATCAAAAAACCTCTTGATGGCGGGCATGCTCTGCTTTTGGCACAAGCATCTTTGAGGCAACAACTGCTGTCTGCGATATCTCCAGGAACCATTCACATAGAGAATCTGTAGCCCACATTCTTCAGGGCAGGCAGAATACTCTTCAATCTTCATTCAGCCAGTGGACTGACACAGCACTGGGGGTCAAGCTAGTCTGGCAGACACACCTCTGCACAGTTGGCAGGCTCCTTACCTCTCCCAGCAGCAGGTTGGCTTCAAGGCACTTCAAGGTGCTTCAGGTCAGAGATTCAGCCTCTTCCAGTAATAACAGATACCATGTGATGTCCCCTCCTTTGGAGGAAGGTGGCTGTCAGGCAGATAGCTGGTATGTTTACCCAGCAGTCATCTGAGCATTCAATTCCTGGGTTTAAGAGAAACTAGAACAGCAAGTGGCCAGTAGCCTGATTTGGGATGGTTCTTCTATCATCTGTCCTCCAAGGTTGTTTTCCAAACACAGCCTTTGTGCAGAGTAATGCTTTTCACACCTGGGTAGTTTCCAGCCTTGAGCACCCACAACAGAGGCACAAAGAGATGTAAGGTTTCTGCACTTAGCTCATTAACAGTCACTGATCA
Organism: Calotriton arnoldi; assembly: GCA_963921515.1. Classification (NCBI taxonomy): domain Eukaryota; kingdom Metazoa; phylum Chordata; class Amphibia; order Caudata; family Salamandridae; genus Calotriton; species Calotriton arnoldi. The sequence goes on along the minus strand of CAWUFW010004379.1, from coordinate 1,492,842 downwards.
TGAAAAAAACAAAAGCTTGGCCTCCCTATAAAGTAAGTTAACAACAGGGGCAGCAGTCCCACGCTTCATCTGCTCCTTCAAACAAATGGCAGTGCTCAGAAAGACTAATGATCTTCGCAAACAAAAGGACCCAATCAGATTTTTAAGGGAATCTTGTCTCCTCTTTCCCAATAACCCTACCAGCATTTTTCTGCACAGTAATGTAAACTACAGGCTTCTGTTACTCTGGTTCACTTACACACAATTTACGGACCACACAGGCTCCATATACACATGTGCACAACATACACTTGGGATGTACGCACTCAGATCTGGGTTATTGCATAGCATCAGACCTTTGCATGAGTGAGCTAGGAGATATAAAAGAGCACAACTACTGACTACAGTAACAACTACTGATTCACAGAACACAGTACACTTGTATGACACCAACACCCTTCTAAACAACTTCAATACTTTTTTGAAAAAAACATGTGAACCTTCACACCCCAATTAACAAATACTTTAGTGCAAGCGAAAGCCTTCAGTACCCTATTACTTGAAAGGCCTTGTTGACAATAAATGATCAAAAGGAAATAAAATGGAAGAAAATAGAACTCCTGATGACCTCATGATACTGAAGTCCCTCTGCACAACACGCAGACAGCCAAAAAAACAATAAAAAAACACCATTAATTAATCCAGCAACAGAAGTATGTTTTTCAAGATAATCAAGCACTGCATCAACCCTCTGACAGATATGCCTCACTCAAATGCAAAAGTGCAATGCCATCAACTTCTTCTTCAGTGAAAAATTACAGAAGATCTAGCAGCACATCAACAGCACCAAGCCTGCTTTACCTCTTATGCCCATCCCTTCTTATTGAATCCCACAATGGTCAGCCTTCACAGCCCTATCTCACACAAATCTTGCCAGCATACTCAACGTCCTCAAATCCACTTCTTATGAAGATGGTGTCTTACCCTCATGCTGCCTCAAATTGTCAATGCCTTCATCACTCAAGGTATCCTCCCAGAACTCTCAAGACAGGTCAGGTCTGCCCACTCCTAAAGAAACCTACTCTAGATCCTGGAGACCTCACCAACTACTGGCCTATTGCTAATGTACCATCCATTGGCAACTCCAAGATCAATAATGCTATCCCTCTCCTGCACAACTAGCAGTTTGGCTTCAGATTATGTTGCAGCAAGTAGAGTGCTACCTTACACGTCATTGAAAGTGCCTTCTTGACCCCATAGGAAGGGGAACTCTGCATCCTGATATTGCTAGTCTTCTTATCCGACTTTGACACAGTTGACCATCCCATCTTCATAAGCATCCTTGAGTCGTGAATAGGATTCTCTGGCAGTGTCCTTCACCCATACTCCTCCTACCCTTCCAACCAATATCAGTTTGTTTACATGGCATGTCCACACCCCAAAAGATCCCTAACGTCTTTGTGGTCCCTGAGGGTTCTATGCTGTCTTCTATCATCTACTTAGAGCAGCTTGGTGCTCTACACACAGACAACAGCACCAAGATTCATCATGATGCTGATTCTATTTATAAGTCTCCTTTGATTCAGACAACTAACTGCTCAAACACTGCATGCACATCATCCAGGACTGCTGCCTGGTGCCAGCCCAACCAATACAGAATTGCTGTTATTTGCCGAGAACAACAAACAAGAAACAGCACAAACCTGGCTTAATGGCATGAACATTGACAGCTTCGAACCCCGACTTTCACCAAATGCCAAGTTACCTGGATTGGCCATGGACCAACCTCAGCCTCAACATGACATGGTAATAGTTTTCTTTTCTAAAGAATGTAAACCATTTCTTCCAGAAAGTGACTTCAGCACTGCTGTTCAATCTGTCGTACTCTCACATCTGGTTGGTAGTAATGCCCTGCTGCATGGCCTCTCAGACTCCACACTGGCACCCCATAAAAGCACCCTACATGCCACAGCACTTCTGATCCAGGGCCAGAAGAAATATGAACTCCATTGGCTCCCTGTGCTGGGCTGTGCCATTTTCAAAATCAACCGCATCATTTACAAAGTCATCATTACCAGCTGCGCACTTATCTTGAAGACAAGCTTACTATCTCTGGTGTTTCTCCGCGCAGTCGCAGGAAACCATCAAGCAGCAGACTAAGCAGTGTAAAAAAGAAAATAAGGGAGCAAGCCTTTTCCATCTGTACACCTAGGATCTGGCACAACACCCCATATAGATTAGAGTTGCCACATCGCTGCCACAATTGAGGAAAGATTTGAAGACGCAGTTGAAGATCGTGGCAGGAAACACAAAAGTACATCATGAAGGGGACATTCCTGTCGAGCATGAAAGCACTGCATACAACTAGATGCATTGATTTGTGTGTTTCAACTCACTAATGTTGAGATGGATGTGATTCTCATGTTACAAGAAATGTTGTATGTCCTCATTATTGTAAGGCCCCACCTTGCATACATTTTATACAACTGAAAATTGTGTTTATTTCAGTATCCCATCACAGTTCTAATTGTTGGAGGTGTGGAAATTCAGAAGATATGTATAAACACTTCTTCTGGAGCTGGCCATCCTTTTGTGATTGTGAAGAGATATAGAAGCTAGAATTAATTTGGCCATTTGTTACTTGCTGCATCTGATGGATGATCATTTATAATGGTAAATGAAGCTTTGGTTGGGTAAAATCCTTGAGAATGAAGTTGTCAAGAGGATTAATGTTTTAATAATGGAAAAACAAGAGTGAGCTTTAAATTGAGATCTGGATTAATGATCAAACCAATCAGGCATCTTTGGAAAGAATGTCATATTGACTAAGAGATGATAAAACGTACTTTTCTAAAATAAGGGAACACAAGTTAGGCCTTTAATATTAGAAAGAACTTTGAATAAAGTGTACAGCAAGTTATTAACAAGTCAGTCATGGTGATGACAAATCCAGGAAAAATAGCCAAAGTGCTGTTTCTCCAATCTCTCGTGTGAGTCATTGAACACTGCCACAGTTGAAGGGATAACTCAGTGGTGGTGGTACCAATGGAGAATTCCCCTATTGCTTGAGATGATGGCTTGTGGAAAGATTGGGTGCCTTTGGATCATTGCAAATCAGCCTGGAACCTGGAGCTAAGCAAAAGGCAGTATTCACCATACCTGAGGGCCTCCACTGGTTTAGGTAATGTCCTTGTGGTTAAGGAATGCTCTTCCACATTCAAGAGACAGCGACTCACATGTACAATGGTTTAGAGGTGTTTTGTGTCACCTACCTAGATAATATTGCAGTGTTAATGAATACCTTGGAAGAGCACCTAGAACACTGCCAAGTAGGGTTGGCAGTGATGCAACTGACCTATCTGACAACTAGGTGCTACAGTAGCTATTCCTATGTGGTCTACTTAGGCCACCAGCTAGGGAATGGGAGGATGATCCCTCTCAAAACCAGGTGATGCCAACCTGGAAGGACCGAACACCCAGGCCATGGTAAAGCCTTCTTGAGAGTTAGTTGATACTACAAGATTTGTGAGGACAAGTCCAGAACCATAGTTGCCCTCTTTATAATCTTGGCCTCCAGGAAACAGACCAAAATGTTTATCCTGGCAGAGGAACATCAGAAGGCATATGAGTACCTAAAGTAGGTGTGTGTGTGCGTGTGTGTGCGTGTGCATGTGTGCGTGTGTGTGTTCTTAAGGTTACCCTTGCTCTCATAAAATTGTTTATTTCAGTCAAATGACTATTAAACAGTAAATTCACACATTTATAAAAATGCATTTTATACATACACTTTCAGAATTTGCAATAGTATAAAGACATTACAAATCTTACCAGTGCACAGTTATCATCCATATATTAGATTAAAAATAAACATTTCACCGCAGACAATCTTGAGCTTATATTTAAAAAACAAAAAAATGACTTTTAAAAGTTGCGTCTCAAGGCTAGAAAAAAGGCAGTCTATTATGACATGCCATTTGGTACAAGCCTTTTGTAAACCCCAATAGCACACCACGTCCAAGTTCTTTAATATATTTATACCAGACATCTGTGCATGGAGAGGAAGTAACTCTATCTAAATTTCAGTGTTATGCAGTGCATATGACGGTTCAGAAAAGAATATAGATACGAAAATAAAGAGTTATTTTCCTAAGAGTCACACAGATGATAGGTTGAAGTCTTTAAACCTCTATAACTTAAATCTCCTTATGTTGAGACCACCAAACCTAACTCTGTCAATTCTTTCATTAATAAGGCAGTAGAGAGGGCTATATATGAGCTATTAATTAATTTATTCTAAGGTTACTAACCAAGGTCAGGACTCCATCATCCAGATGGATGTTTCAGATAAGGGAGTTGTATCTGACCTCACTTGACTCAGTGAGAAAGGGAAGATGCATCCAGTTGTGTTTATCTGTCTCATACTACTAGTAATCTGCTACCATGTGGGTTTTGTTTGTGGACCATGTTTGTGGTTTAGATGGATCTCAAATCCCTCACATAGTTGATTGGTATGAAGGTGAAAATCCTAAGTTGCTTAAATGGTCTTTCTCCTGTCTGGGACTGAAATTCACAGAAAATCACAAGCCAAGGACATTGTATGTGAATAATAACATCCTTTCTAAAACGTTTACCCTATCAGATGATCCACGCTATCCAAGGAAATTACATCTATTTGACAGTCTGATGTGGGAAGGAATGCTGTGTGGATGAATGTCCTCTGTGATAATTTGTGAAGCCGCTCCACCTTTGCTCTTTTGCTTTGCTTGACAGTCTAGTGTGTTTTCCCCAGTAATCTCAACAGTCATGCAAGATTCTCCCTTTCATTATTTTTTGTTAACATCAGAGTTAGGATCTTCTTGTCCCAGACATCTGGTCCTTCCCATACTCGCTCACTTTTCCCGCCTCCTAAAACTGGCGTTCTTGTGGGGTAACTCGCTCCAACTCAATTTCCTTTCGCTCAGATTTTATCTGCCTGAGTGAAAAACACAGCACTGAAATATTCTCTATGTTGTGGTCATCTCACTTGACAACAGGGCCTTCAGGTGAGGTTAATACACATGCTACCTGAGCTATTCCAAACAGGTCTCACTGTGGCCACAAGGAGAGTAAGCCTCAAAATTTGAACAGTGATAACTGTAAAAAGATGTCCATGAACGTTTGAATACTGCTGCCTATTTCCACTACATACTTAAGCGTAAATACTTTGTAAGACATATACCAGTTCCCATCAACAGCACCTTACTCTTCAGAAGAAAAATGCTTTAGTCATACAGCTGGTCATATAAGTGTCAATAGCACAAGTCCAAGTCCATTAGTATATATCAGCAAGTCAGAGACAGATCCCAATAAAGTATTTCAGCAGCCGACTTCTAGTTCCATACCCTGAAGCACTTTCCTCCATGAACAAATGCATTGTATGTCCATGTTTCTAGGACGGGAGCTCAAGAACTCACTAGATGATTATACTTTGTCAACAACTTAGCTGTTCCCAGGAGGTGGTATCACAATAGTCTATCGACCACTGAGACATTAGGGTCTGTCCTGTTGGGTAGTCCTAATAGTACAGCACCAGCATTAGAAGCAATTGGGTACCCAATCACCTCTTTTATCATAATTCAACCCTCCTTCCAGAAGAACTGTAACACACAACATGACCTCCATATATGCAGGAAAGCTCCCCCTGCTTCTCCACATCTCCAGCAAAAATACATGATTGTGGAATATGGTGTGTAGCCTCTATTGCACTGAGATCTTATAGTGTCCATCCTTGAAATGGAGGCCTTCAGATTCCCTGGCGATGTTTCTCCTGAGATCTAACATACCTCGTGTGGACTCCCTTTCCTGTCTCAGCTGCTCTTTAGTTTATACAGGCCAGAGATCAAACCTCTGTACTATGGTGAAAAAACGTTTCACACTGTGTTAGTTCTTCAATGGCTACTTGTTTAATATGCTGGTGCATGACCATGTGATGAATTGGTCAATTGGCAATCATTTCCTCTTCATTTAGGTTCAACTTATTATTACACTGTTTAAAGGATCTCATCCTGTCCTGTTGGAAAAGGCTTTTTTACCTGTAGGCTTAGTGTGAATTATGGTTAGATATATGTTAATATTAACTGCAATGGGAAGGTTGTTACACTCTCTCTTATTACAAGTTTGTCCTAAGTTTCAAGTTTTGCTGTAGCAATATTGCAAAGGTAAAGACTAAGGGCCTAATTTAGATGTTGACATGCGGCCCGTTTTCCTCCAGGACGACGGAGTAAATTACTCTGCTGCCCTCCCTGAGCTGCTGCCTGCCAACTTTAGAAATGTCTGCTGTCACTGCAGTTCCTGCCAATGCATTGTAATTTTGATGGACGACTAGGATTTTCTTCTTTTTTTTTTTAAACAGATTTTATTTGTCAAGTTACACATGTATAGCAGGGCTCTGTACCCCAGAGACATCTGCACAATCAGATCATATTATATCGACTTTGACATTTTCAACTTAAGACACAGGAGATAGAAAAGCAATGCAATTAAGTCTAACTCCCCCGCCCCAACCCCTCCCCCCGATTGCACTATACACCCACATTTAGACCGAATCATTTAGATAGAACAAGAGGCCTGCCCATCAGAATTCCCCACCACTCAGTACCCCCTGGTTCCCACCATTGAGATAAGAATCACATTAGAGGGGGGTCCCCTGCCACCGAGGCCGGCTCTAACAGCAGTCCCCGATAGTCCGCCCACCGTTTCCAAATTTTGAAGTGTTTGTGTGGGCACCCCCTGGCAATGAAGATGGGTTTCTCCAGGCCCATACAGAAGTCTAGGCTATTCTTCCACACAGCTACTGAAGGGGCCTTCGATGCCTTCCACGCCCTTGCTATGTCCCTTTTCGCCAGGGTAAGGCCCAATTGCAACAGGTGTCATTTGTAGACGTTGCCTCCTATCCCCTCCATGACATGTAACAGAGCAAGTTTCGGTGAGCAGGGGAGATCCCAACCCATTACCTCTGACAGACAGGTAAAAACCCCCCTCCAGAAGCGATCTAGGGAAAGACATTGCCAGACAGTATGTATAAGTGTACCCTCCTCGCGACTGCATCGAAGGCACACAGGAGAAGCAATCAGCCCTGCCCTCCACAAACGTACCCTTGTAAAGTAGGCCCTATGTAGATACTTAAACTGGACGAGGCGCAGCCGTACCGCTATGGCCGCCCCCCACGGAGCAGCTAAGGCCTCTGTCCAGTCCTCTTCATCCAATGGGCCCACATCGCCCTCCCAATCCCCCCGGAGTTTCTGTAGTGTGGAGGAGCAATGGGTAACTAGGGATTGATAAATCTTGGAGATCTTGCGATCTTGGAGGTCTCCCATAAAAACTTTCGCCTCTAGCGGACTGAACTCCGCCAATGACTCCAAGCCCTCTAGGCTAGGGGACAGAGCATGCTGAAATTGAAGGTACCGATAGAATTGGGACTTCGGCATGTGAAATTCTTTCTGAAGGTCATGGAAGGATTTGAGTGCCAGCCCCCTCATAACGTCACCTAAAACCGAGATGCCTATGTGATCCCACCCCCGGAATCCCTGCAGGGCCGCCAGATGTGGCAAGCGCCCATTATTCCAGAGGGGTGTTTCCCAAGTCAGTGTATTCCACCACCCCATTCTTCGCAGCGCCTGCCTCCAGACCTGAAACACAACCCTTGTTGCTGACGGCAGCGAGCCCCGCAGCGGTGCTGAATACAAGATCGTATGTAGCGAGCAGTCTCCCATAAGTCGTCGCTCAACCGCGTATGCCAGATCCTCCCTATTACCATACCACCATTAATTTAAGACTAGCAGATGTGAGGCCTGATAATACGAGTGAATGTCAGAGGACGCTAACCCCCGCAATAAGTAGACAAAAACACGTCCGTAAGGCCACACGCACCTTGCCCCCCTCCCATAGGAACTGCCCTAGAGCTGCATTCACTTGTCTGAACCATCGAGGTGAAATCTGGTAAGGGTGGTTCTGCAATTGGTATAGGAGACGGGGAAGCGCGACCATCTTGAATATAGCCGATCTGCCATATATAGACAGGGGCATACAAGACCAGGATTTGAGATCATCGCGCACTCGTTCCCACACCGGAACCAGGTTTCGCTCCCAGGAGATGGCGGGCAAGTCCGATATAAACACACCGACATATTTCAGTCCCCCCGTCGCCAATTGAACCGACGAGATCCACGAACCCACACCCGTCTGATCCACAACGTAGACTTACGGGGATTCATATACAGTCCAGATGTCTCCCCAAAAATCTGCATAATACGCAGTAACCGCAGCCCCGTCCTGTCCACGTTCGTGAGGAAGAAAAGGACGTCATCTGCCTATAGTGCTATCCTGTCCGACAGTCCCTGTGCCCATTCGAAGCCCCGTATCTGCGCATCTATTCGCACCCACGCAGCCAGAGGCTCCATTGCCAGGGCAAATAAATATGGGGACAAGGGGCAGCCCTGTCTCGTGCCCCGTCTGATGGAAAACGTGGAGGAGATCGCACCAGCCACCCGCACCGACGCCGTTATGTCAGTGTATAAGAGAGTCAAATAGGAAAGGAATCGCGGTCCGAAATTGAGTCTATGTAGGAGCGCAAATAAGTACACCCAGCTAAGGGAATCAAATGCCCTATCCATGTCGGCTAATAGTAGCGCCGCCGGTTCTCCTAGCTGCTGAATGGCCGCCACTGCCACATGCTCCCGCCTTATGTTATACCTGGTCGCCCTCTGTGGCATAGAGATCTGCATAGTATGTGGCAAAGCTCTCAGCTAGGGTCAGCAGGTCTGTAAGCGGTTCGCCCGCCGAGCCCAATACACCAGGGAGGGCCTGAGAATGAAACATTCCCTGACAGAGCCGGTGGAGCATCTTGCTGGATTTATCCCCCACTGATATACCCTACTACGCGTCGTCAACCAGGCCTGGCGGGCTTCATCCAGCAGGAGTGCGGCATAGTTCTTTTGAGCCATCAGCAATTGCCGTCTGACCTGGCCGCCTCCGGCCTCCCGGCTCCTACGTTCAAGATCCTCTATGCCCGCCTCCACCTGCAGCAGCTCTTCCCTACGTGCCCTGCACGCTGCCGCGTACCAGGAAATGTCCACCCCCCTCAGCGTAGGTTTCATCGCCTCCCATAGTAACTCGGCCCTGGGAACTGACCCCACATTAACTGTCAAATATTGTTTGATAGCGCTGCTCATGTATTCTCTATCCCGGGCCATATCCATTACATCATTCCAGTCCCCGCCAACTACCGATATACTATCCGGTACATCTGCCCAAAGAGTCAGGAGGCGCTCCACTAGATTCCACTGTAGTGGGGGGGGAGCATATACATTACCCAGCACCAGAGGATCCTCCCCGACCTTGCCCTGGAGGAATAAATACCGCCCCTGAGTGTCCGTCCACTGCTTGGTATGTGCATAGGGGACTCTGCGGTGAATCAAGATTGCCACCCCCACGATCCCCTCGCAAAACCAGAATGGAACACATGCTGATATCCATAACGCTGAAAACAAAGGGCCTTCGTTCCCATGAGGTGCGTTTCTTGCAGCATAAGGACATCTGCACCGGCCCGTTTGGCCTGCTGGAGTATGGCCCCACGTTTAATCTTATCTAGGGCTCCTCGCACGTTCCAGCTAATGATGCGGAGTGTACCTGGGGACACCTGCTGCCTAGTGGATATACCGGCCATCGGGGGTTGTGTCAGCAAATGCAGGGATAAGGAATACTATGTGGTGTTCGTGCGAATGACTACTATCCATGAGAGAAAGTGCGATCAGAAAATAAAAACAACACCCACCCAACAAACCCCCCACCCTATACCTCAAAAACGATGAAGCATCTGTCGTGGCGGGCATGACCCACAACCCCCAACGGGAGGACGCGGCCCACCCCGGCCAATGGATCCCCAACTTACAGCCCATTGAACATGAGCACACTCTCTGCTAGCAAAAGTCTAACAGAGATCCCGGCCCATAAACGAGCCCCTCCGATCAGAACACAGTAGTTCAGTGCATCACAGCCCCTCGCAGGTTCGCCAATCAGTCCGCCGATGTCTGTCCCCCAGAGGCCGAGCCAGCCCGGGACGATGCGCCACATGACTGGGAGCGGCACCTGGATCTTGATCTTCTGGTGCCCTTCTGCTGCAGCCCGGGCCCCTTTTGGGCCGCCCCGCTCGATGAGGAATCGGACTCCCTGCCGGGTGGCGTATGAGCTTGCACCCGCACCGTCTCATCAGTCCATTTAAACACCTCTTCTGGTGAGTCAAAGAAATGGGTGCGGGAGCGGTATACTACTCGTAGGCGGGCAGGATACAGTATAGCATATGGAAGCTTGAAATCTCTCAGACGGGCCTTCACAGCTAGGAACGACTACCGCTGTTGCTGGACCAGCCGTGTGTAATGAGGGAAGATGAGGATACGAGCATTGTCATAGACCAAGGACTCCTTGATCCGGGCCTGCTTCAGGATCGCGTCGCGATCATGATAGTTCAAGAGTTTCGCGATGACTGGCCTCGGACGAGCCCCAGGCGGGGGCTTCTGCATGAGTGCCCTGTGGGCTCGCTCCACTACGAAGCAGCGGGACAAAGCCTCCGGAGGGAGCCAGCCCTCCAGCCACTGTGTAAGGAACCGTTCCACATCTCCCCCTTCACAGCCCTCCGGGAACCCAACAAAGCGGAGATTATTGTGCCTGGCCCGCCCCTCGGCATCTTCCACTCGCATTGCAAGACCTCGTTGAGTGGTCTCCATGGTGGCCATTTCTTTCTTCAGCGTAATAATATCGTCCTCAACCCCGGATATGCGGGTCTCAGCCTCAGTTATGCGCGATACAGCATTGCGCAGTTCCTGCCGCAGGAGCATGACATCAGAGCCGACCGCCCCGATTTTAGCATCTAACATGTCCCTAGACTGAGTAATGGTGGCCATGAGCGCTGCATTGTCCGGCATAGTCCCCTGCGGTCCCCCAGACGCCATAGCCGCTGCACCTGGGCCAGTGAATTTATCAATCGGGCCCTGCTTGGACGAGCCGCTGCCCCCCTTGTCTCTCGTCATGGCCGTCTCCGGGTCTTCCAGCACAGGCCCAGTAAATATCCGAGGACCCACGGGGGTCCCACCCGGACAGGACAGAGGGCGGGGGGAAAGCAACCCCCCACACAAGACTCCCGCGACCCGACCCAGTCGCCGATTAGGAGTAGGTAGTGAGCTGCCGGAGGGCTGAGGTATGCAAACAGGAGTAGGGGCCTGCCCAGCATCGAGCCCCGACCAGCAAGGGGCCCTGAGGGTGCTCGCACGGCCAGACCGACCGCCGATGCGATAGCACCAGTGAGCAGAGAGAAAGGCACTCACCCGCCGGCACACACTAGCTAGTGCCACCAACTCCACCGTTTCTGCCCCTGATGTCTCACCCCAGCACCGCAAACCGCCTTTGGCCAGTGCAAGTCGCCCCGCAGACACCTGAGATAGGGTTGGGCAGTCAGTCCGTAGAGCGAGACGCCCGCGTGGCCCGACCGACCGCCAATGCGAGCGTCCCGCGTAGCTGGGGGAGGGAAGAAGAGAGCACAGCGTGCAGCCCCCGGCCAGCCCAGGGACTCGTCGACGATCTCACCAGTCCCCCCGGGCCCCAGTCGACTTCCCCTGCGGCTCGATGACACCGCCGGACCCCCGTTTCTATGCAGGCAGGGGGGAAAGGAGGGGACAAGGCAGAGGCACCTGAGATCCCACTCCCAGCGGGTCCGAGGGGGCGCGCAGACTCCGGGACAACACCACAAGAAAAAAAGCATCGGGCAGGAGGAGGAACGCACTTGCCTGCCGGGGCCCGGGGACCGCCAACCGACGCACTGCCAGTAACACGGCCAGAGACTTGCCGCCTGCTGCAGCAGCTGCCCACACACACCGCTCCTCACCTCCGCGGCCCGATTCAGCCACCGAGCATCACAGCTCTCCCTGCCATCAATCGTGGTCGCGGAGCGGCAGCTGACCCCCCGTCAGAACCGGCCACCCGTGGGTCACACACCAGGGCACGATCTTCCCCACTCCTGCAGCACTCCAGCTCTGTCACGGCAACGTCACCCCCAGCCTATGGATCCGGGCAGCGTCCAACTTGACGTCCCGGTCTCCCACAGGGCCTCCAGGCCGCGCCTCCAATATGCCTCGCCTCTGCAGCAACGCCGTATCGCAGCCACAAGCCACTTCAAGGAACGGGAGTCGGCTCAGGTAGGGGACGCAGGTTCACCAGGTCCGCAGACTCTCCGTGGGGCAGAAATATCGATCAGAGGAGCAGGATGATTCAGGATTAATTTAGGGCTGGACGGAGCTCACTCAGCACACGTCCTCCATGACGGCCTGCCAAGCCCTAGGATTTTCTTTTTGAAAATAAAAAATAACTAAAAAGTCTTTTGGTGAGGGAGTATTGAGCACTTTTTAATCACCCTTACCGGCAGGCTTTTCTGGGGAATACTGGGCATTCAAAATCAGCTGTTTGCCACCCATCTAAATTAGGTAGGTGACATATATCCAAACATTTGATGGTCCTTATTCCATCGGGTGGTGGTCAAATCTATGTCCGCCCGATTCAAAATTGGGCTGGCCGGCAGATGATAATGTTGGCAGGCAATGGAGTTCCCAACATTTAAATCATGCCCTTAAAGTGGCCTGTCCCTTTTTAGCAACCCTCAACAGGCCTCATAGGAGTTGTCCAGCTACTGCCTCATCCATAAAGGTCCATTAATTACCTGATTCCTTTTTTATTCTAGTGCCAGAATGTCATACATTCATACATTCATACATTCATGACGTAAAGCCCGTAAAGTCCAACTCATTCTGATGAGGGCCTCAACTTCAATTTAGCTATTCGAGGTCCCCATATTCTCAGTCTGAAACCGTGGAAGTCACCATCTTTCCTGATTTATGCAGAATAATTGTTATGTCTGCCCTTAGAAGCGGATGTTGCCAGCCCTTATCTTTCTTAGAACTGTGAGAGCTTCAAATCCATTGATTAATGAGATAGATACAATAATACTTGATGGAACATACATCTGGCTTAAATGTCTACTCCTGTATGTCAAGGTTGAATAAGAACACATACAGACATATAACCAAAATAGTGTAGTCTGCATTAACATCCTTTTACCGTATATATTCATAAGGAAACATCTGGAACGCATTCCTTGATGCACATAATCTATGTCAGACATTCCTAACCTTATGTCACAAATTCCAATTTCTGATAAGATTTAGTAGTTATGGACTACCATTTGACCACTTGTCATGAGATGTTCTTCGTCCAGACACACGTGAACCATTACTCTGTCATTATGGAGCTGCCCCTAGTAAATCATGGTTACCTCCAACAGTGAATAAAGGAGCACCTATTTCCTTATGTTTGTCAAGCTTGACTCATTATTTCTGTGTGTTTTCTATTCTAAATCTTTGATTCAATTTTTAATTTTATCCATTTAGAATGGCAGTATCTATTGAGATGGGGTCAATTGCAGGGAAGCAGTCACTCAGCATCTCAAAGCTTGAGGTTTCCCCAATCGGGGGGCAGTTACTTTTCTTATACCTGCACATCCTGTATATGCCTTTGAGACATTTTGCTCATAGGTGGAGTTCGAGCCTATTGATGCTGCCTCAGGGCAGCTTCATGAATACATAGTGGTAGATCATCCGTGCTCTGACAGTCTAACTCATGCCGAAGAGGTGGGTGGCTTAAATTACACAGTCACCTTATACAGGAGACTTGTAAAGTTTGGACAACATACCTTAAGCTCCAGACCTGCTGTAGAAGCAGGACCTGCCATTCACACACAAATACAAGCTATCAGTCCACAAACTATTAACACCATCATGGGTAAACCACCCACAAAGCATGGTGAAATGGCTTTCTGGATTGCTTGCAAGTTAGTTAGAAGCAGAGTATCCGTACACTACCCCCTGAGATAAACACCTAATACTGACTATGTGGGCCTGATTCACAAAGGGCTTCCACACTCATGGCAGAGCCTTTGAAGTCATGGTAGGGGTCCTGCACTCGTGGTGGGGCCGAAGTAAGAGAGTTACCCATTTCGGAAGTCCTGCTATGAGTACAGGCCTCCTGCCACTACTGTGGAGCCTCCGCCATGAGTGCAGAGGCCCTTTGCGAATTGGGCCCAGAGTCTCCCTCTTGTAATTGGGCCTCCCGTAGAGGTGTGTAACACCTGAGAAAACATCTTTGCATGCATTTATAGAAGTACCCATGGCATGCCTTTATTGGCAGTCCTCACTGATGTATTTAGACAGGTACAAAATGAGCATGGAGCTGCACCAGCTCTTGTTTTCGGAATGAAATGAATGGGGATCTTTTCTACAGTATCCTCTATCATCCTAAGCAATATCAAGGGAGAGGCTTCAGTTCTGGCTATACGTCAGCCAGTCAGACCATGAATGGTAACTACCAAAAATAATCAGCAAAGATTATACCTCTGTAAAGAGAAATACCCCGGGTACTCAGCCTGTTAAGCCACATTTAAAACCTAACAATGACACTGAGGGTTCTGTTAAAGAGAAATCTGCAACAGAAGGAAAGAAAAAGCAGAAACATAAAGATAAAAGATGGACTGGATCACCCGCTTCTTGGGAATCCTGCAGGGATTGGTTATAACTTAAGAGACAGCAAGAAAATTAAAAAGTCTGAATGGTATCAGTATTCTGATTGCTGCTCTTCATGTTTTTTTCAGGACACTGAAGGTAAAAGAACAGAGAGGGAGAGCCGATCTGAGTTCAAGAAAAGAGGAATAGAGTAGGAAAAGTGAAGCAGGACGCAAGACTGACGTGGAACAGAAAGGATTGGGCACAAAAACTCCAGTAAAAAAGAAGAAAGTGGCCGGACTTTCTAGGAAACATGCTGATCCAGTTGCGAGTCCTCCTACGTGGGTGAGAGTGCTTCTAGACAGCGCCGCAGAAGTCACAACAGTACATCAGATGCTTCAGAAGTTTCTGTATGCGAGTTCAATTGATGACTTTATACAGATTGAAGCTCCAGATCAACATTTTACAACCTAAACATACAAATTGAAGGGGACACACCGCATATTATCAAAGCTGGCTTCTGACACAATTATTCGATTATTATTATGACATTATCTTATCAGGAGAAGGCTGGACTCCAGTCTTTATTAGGGAAGCACCCTAGGGGGAGAGCGTCATAAGAGTAGCCTTCTGTCCCATAGTACCTGAAGATATCAGGAAATTTATGCCAGTGAATGGACTGTGAGGCAAGCTCCAGCCTTACATAGAAATCAAGCGGGGTCAGATGAACACTCTAGTACACATGTTATTCCCCTATGCAGTAGCCACAACCACAACATCAATACCCTTTAAAACCAGAAGCAAAACTTGGTATTAAAGCAATATTAGATCAATTGCAGTGCCAGGGCATAATAGTGCCTTCATCTCTCACCAATGAACATGGCCATTTTCCCCGTCTCTAAACCAGATGGCTTCCATAGAATTGTCTTAGACTATAGGAATTTGAATGTCCACACTCAAACAAATGCAGTACAAAATGCTCATAGCACAGGTTTAATGACCAACCTGATGCGGAAAAAATACAAAACCCTGGATATCCAATGGGTTCTTTGGTCAAAACATAGCACCTGAAAGGGAATATCTAACTACCTTCAGATTTGATGGAGTGCAATCTAAATTCCGGCATTTGCCAATGGGCCATAAGAATAGTCATGGCTTATTTTCATGCATTGATGATTTCTATCTTACTGATAATGATTTGAATCTACACCTAACAAGGGTAGACGGAGTACTGACCATATTAACATCACACAGTTACACAATTAATTTTAAAAAGTTGAAGATTGCCTACCTGACGATGATCTTCCTGGGATATGAATTTCCTAGAGAGGGCAAAAGTCTAGCTCCGGACTTCCTCCAGACATGTGCTACCTTGCAACCTCCTGACACATTGAAAAAATGGTAATCCCTGCTGGAATTT
The DNA here is from genome assembly GCA_963921515.1 of Calotriton arnoldi. NCBI lineage: Eukaryota > Metazoa > Chordata > Amphibia > Caudata > Salamandridae > Calotriton > Calotriton arnoldi. Next base: position 1,476,867 of record CAWUFW010004379.1, on the reverse strand, counting down.
CTTAATTTTGGACATACTTATTTGCCTCATTATGCTGAGAGAGCGAAGTCCTTGTATGACCTGATTTCTCCCACGTTTTCATCCAAATAAAGGCTGAACATGCACACCGATATCTTGTGTGCTATACAAGCAGACATGCTTGAGATTAAAGGCCTCATTATGAGACTGGCGGTGCACGGACTGTCAGTCTCATGGGGCGTGGTGGTGGTCTTCTGACCGCCCAATTACGACCAGGGCGTTCGGGCTGCCCTGGGACCACCACAACTGTCAGGGATCATAGATCCCTGGTGAAGGTGCGAAGGTCTTGAGGCCTTATTATGCTTGGTGGGGTCACTGTGGCCCACCAAGCATATTGTGAGTTTCCTCACCGCCACACTTTTCATGGTGGTGCGAAGGAGCTCTGCTCGGATACCCCTCACGGTAGGCAGTGGTCGAAATTTTACCTTCTGACTTAGACACTTTTCTGAAGCTTTTTCTACCAGGGTCCATCAATGCTCTTTGTGAGAAATTGGCCTGGTATATGCTGTCCACTAATTATAGTGGCCACCTTGCACCAGTCCAAACAACCCCTTATTGGAGATAGGTTAAAGACAACCTTTATTGAAAGCTATCCTAGTGGTAGCTATGGAGATAGGTTAAAGACAACCTTTATTGAAAGCTATCCTAGTGGTAGCTATGGAGAGCAGCCTTCAGGCTAAGTCTTGAAGGAATGTAAAGCAGCTTGTTTTACCAGTCTATAATCTCTTGAGTGACCAAATGAAAGAGGACCACACCAGGTATATATATAAAATATATGTATTTAGTCTTAAACACACCCCTCTAGTCTCTTTATGAGGCTAGAGTTCGAAGTACATAAGTTACAAGTCAGTTATCAACAGTAATAGCACAAATACACGTTTGAGCCCTAGGGGCGTACCAAACCATATACCAATAAAGTGGTATAAGAACCACGACTGAGCTAGACACAAGGCCTAGAGCCTGTAGAAGTGCTTGTACCCCAAGGAATCACCCAAGGTAGTGACACAGGGGACCCACGGGGGACGCGTGCAGTGTGAGAACACAGTCGCGAGCCACCGTTAACTTCTATGGGGAAAGTCGCGGTTGGATTTTTACAAGGAAAGGACACTTAGAGGAGGACTTGGAGCAAATCCCTTTAAAACTAGGCAGTTCTAGAGTCAATACCCACGGGAGCACCGGAGTACTCGAGTTACCTCACCCAGGGAAGCCGGGTGCATAGGTGTCTTTTGGCGTCGGGTTTCGTCGTCGTTTTCAATGGCGATCTGCTGCAGCAGGCTGCTGGCGACCAAGTCGAGAGTGTCCGGGTGGATCGAAGATCTGAAGAACCTGAAAGCAGAGGGGTCAGAGTCTGGGTCACTAGCCAGTGACCAAGAAGGCGATGAGCAGATGCCCACCGATGTCGGGTGCTTCAGGTAGGTTGACAGTCATCTTGACTCTTCAGCCACGAGGTCCAGGAGGCATCAGCGACAACCAGGAGCTGGATTCGAGCTCTCCCATGACGTCTGTCGATTGCTGAGGTGTCCGCTACCGGATTGGACCCAACAAGCCTTGGCAACGGCAAGTCACGTGGAAACAAAGAAAGGACGTTGATGCAGACCAGCAAGGTCTGAGGGACTCACCCAGCAAGGGTAAGTCAGGGCACGTCTGGAGCCACCAGGGAAGCCCAAGCAGAAGAAGAGTTGCCTTCGGGAGGGCCCACTAGCCAACAGACTAGCGACCGCAAAGGAGCCTCGAGCGGACGCACTTGGAGCTGGCTCACAGGACACTCGTGGAGTGGAGGCCAGTGATCTTCGGTGCAGTCAGTGCTGGAGGCGGGGGCTACTCAGAGCCCAAAGCACAACTTTGTGGGAGACCAGGAAGAGGATGCACTTACAAAAGTTATCGGTGTCCAGGGGTCACGGTTCCACATTACCCACAACAGCTACGGGCCTCAGCTTCACTGGGGACTCAGGGCAGTCTCGGGGAAGTCTGGAAATCCACCTCTGGTGTTGCAAAGACTTCAGCGTCCGGCGGGAGCTTCAGCGATGCAGACCAGACAATTGTTTCTTTGGTGCCTGCCAAGCAGGGGAGTCACTCCTTGACCCAAGGGAGATTTTTCAGTCCTCTAATCTTAAAGTAGAGCGTCAAAGGTCCAGGATTCAGTTTCAGAGTTTCGTCCAGGGTAATCTAAAGTCCTAAGGACTGGGGTCCCCTACTTAAACTAAATTAGGGGGTTGGACATACTCTGGGGACCCACCTATGGGAGGGTCAGGGAAGAGGGGTGGTTACACCCATTCCCTTTATAGGAGAGTAGGATCTGCTTCACATGGGTACCCCCACTTTTTGCTGATGCTTCACTGTTTTTAGACCTTAGTCTGGCTGGGGCCCTGCTAATCAGAACCCCAGCCTAGCTGCTTCCTCTTTAAAATGGTTTCCATGTGCCTTAGGCACATCTCTGATTGGAATTTGGAGTGCCCTTATAAGTCCCTAGTATATGGTATACTATGTACCCAGGGCATAGGTACCTCAGAGGCCTACCAGGGGCTGCAGCATGTATTGTGCCACCCCTGGAAGGCCATCCAAAATGACACCACAGGTCTGCTACTGCAGCCTGGGTAAGGTGGTGCATGCACCCCTTACTGTGATATAGGCTACCTATATCACTACATACATACACACATATAAACCTATAAGTCACTCCTATGGCAGGCCTTATCAATCCTGAAGGCAGAGTGTGTGGTTCCTATGTGAGAGGGTGCCCCTGCATGAGTAGGGCCCCTCTGCAGCGTTCGGAGACCCTTCTCTGATGCTGTTTGTAGTGCAGCCTGACCATATACTCTTAAGCGCATTATAACCTCGCGTTAAATGCTAACTTTGGGATGGCTGCACGGAAACATGTCGTGTTTGGTGTCAAACATCTTGGAATACTACCCCCCGCCAGTTCTGGTGGTGGGGGTAGCATTCCACCCTTCTAGAGGGAGAGACATGTACACACCGGTATACCCGGTACTGACTTTCCAGAGCCCTGGCATCACAAAATGGATGCCGCTGCCACAGACACGAGTCTGGCCTCCTGCTGCTGACCGAAACTCCGGCAGGGGAGGCCTGGACAATAGGTTTCCTGTCCCAGGGAGGTGTAACCACCTCCCCAGACAGGATAGTGTGTATTGGGGCTGGGCGGGAGCACTCTCTGGTGCTTTGAAGTCCTGCACTGGGGGCACATTTGGTGTCCCTGTGCATACCCCAGTTCAAACCGGCTCAGGGGCTTCCAGCCCCTGCTCTGGCGCAAAACTGGACAAAGGGAAAGGGTTGTAACCACCCCTCTGCCCTGACCCTCCCATAGGTGGGGCCACAGAGTATGTCCAACCCCCTACCTTAGTATAAGTATGGGACCCCAGTCCTTAGGACTTTAGATTTACCTGGACGAAACTCTGACACAGAATCCTGGACCTTCGACGCTCTACTTTAAGATTAGAGGACTGAAGAATCTCCCTTGGGGTCAAGGAGTGACTCCCCTGCTTGGCAGGCACCAACAAAGCAATTGTCCGGTCTGCATCGCTGAAGCTCCCGCCGGACGCCGAAGTCTTTGCATCACCAGAGGTGGATTTCCAAACTTCCCCGAGGCTACCCTGAGTCCCCAGCAGAGCTGAGGCCCGTGGCTATCGTGGGTAACATGGAACCGTGACCCCTGGACACCGCGTACTTTTGTAAGTGCATCCTCTTCTGAGGCTCCCACGAAGTTGTGCTTTGGGCTCCGAGTAGCCCCAGCCTGCAGCACCGACTGCACCGAAGATCACTGGCCTCCACTCCACGAGTGTCCTGTGAGCCAGCTCCACGTGCGTTGACTTGAGGCTCCTTCACGGTCGCTAGTCCGTTGGCTAATAGGCCCTCCCGAAGGCCAATCTTCTTCTGCTTAGGCTCCCTGGTTGCTCCAGGCGTGCCCTGACTTACCCTCGCTGGGTGAGTCCCACAAACCTTGCTGGTCTGCAATATCGTCCTTCTTCCATTTCCATGAGACTTGCCGTTGCCAAGGCTTGTTGGGTCCAATCCGGTCGCTGACACCCCTGCAATCGACAGACATTGTGGGACAGCTCGATTCCAGCTCCTGGTCATCGTCGACACCTCCTGGACCTCGTGGCTGAAGAGTCAAGATGACTGTCAACCTACCTGAAGCACTCGACATCGGTGGGCATCTGCTCATCGCCTTCCTGGTCACTTGCTAGTGACCCAGACTCTGTCCCCTCTGCTTTCAGGTTCTTCAGATCTTCGATCCACCTTTGGATCCACCCGAACACTTTCGACTTGGCCGCCAGCAGCACTTTGCAGCAGATCGCCATTGAAAGCGACGACGAAACCCGACCCCGAAAGACACCTATGCACCCGGCTCCCCTGGGTGAGGTAACTCGAGTACTCCGGTGCTCCCGTGGGTATTGACACTAGAACAGCCTAGTTCTCAAAGGGTTTGCTCCAAGTCCTCCTCTAAGTGTCCCTTTTCTTTTAAATTCAAACCGCGACTTTCCCCATAGAAGTTAACGGCGATTCGCGGCTGTGTTCATACACTGCACGCGTCCCCCGTGGGTCCCCTGTGTCACTACCTTGGGTGGTTCCTTGTGGTCCAAGCACTTCTACAGGCTCTAGGCCTTGTGTCTAGCTCAGTCGTGGTTCTTATACCACTTTATTGGTATATGGTTTGGTACGCCCCTAGGGCTCAAACGTGTATTTGTGCTATTACTGTAGATAACTAACTTATAACTTATGTACTTCGAACTCTAGCCTCATAAAGAGACTAGAGGGGTGTGTTTAGTAATAAATACATATATTTTGAATATATACCTGGTGTGGTCCTCTTTCATTTGGTCACTCAAGAGATTATAGACTGGTAAAACAAGCTGCTTTACATTCCTTCAAGACTTAGCCTGAAGGCTGCTCTCCATAGCTACCACTAGGATAGCTTTCAATAAAGGTTGTCTTTAACCTATCTCCAATAAGGGGTTGTTTGGACTGGTGCAAGGTGCCCACTACAAATAGTGGACAGCATATGCCAGGCCAACTTCTCACATTGGTGTGCAGCATGTGGGATTCCAGCTTGCTATTGTTTTACCAGATAATCTCAATTGAATTGATCAACTGAAAACCACTAAGGGTACCTAAGGTACATATAAATCAAGCTTAGTAATACAGTAAGTTCTACTGAATTTAGAGTTGTGTGTTAAGGGATAGCACACCCTTTCTACAACTGAAGAGAGTTTAGTAGGCCACAGTAGAGTAGGTAGTGCATACACCACACCTCACTAGTAATGTCTTCAAAGCCAGGACCCAGTGAGTCCTCGCCAGAAGCCAGTGGGCTTCTTCCCTCCAAGTATGATAAACTCCCATTCTTGGAATTGAGAGCATTATGCAATACTAGGAAGTTGAAGGCAGGCAAAAGTGCCAGCACCCAACACCTCAGGGAGGTGTTACTAGCTGATGATCTCAGCAGGCCCATAGGGTCTGAAGGGGTAGGCAAAGAGGGTGGGGCAGAAGATGAGGAAGGGGCCAGGGGTGAAGAAACCCAGGCCCCCCTCTGAAACTGGCCAGGAAGGTGAAAATGACCTTGTCCTGGAAAACCCAATTTCTCCTGTGGAGGAGGAGGAGGAGGATCAGACTGACCTCCCCTTTGTCCCCCCAGGAAGAGTTCTGAGTGTGCCCAGAAGGGCTAGGTCTCCTTCTCAGGAGTCCAACCACTCTGACACCTCAATAGGGACCTCTGTCTCCTCTCATAGGAGGGAATCCTCTCAGGAAAGGAGAAAGAGACTGATTCAGTATGAGCAAGCCCAGCTTGAACTCAGAAGACAGCAATTGGCTATAGACAGGGAGTCCCTAGATCTCTATAGAGAGAGACAAAAGATGGGACTAGAGTCCCATGGTGGCAGCAGTTTCCCCAAAGATAGGGAAAGGTCTTATGACCATAGAAACCTGAGCAAGATTGTCCCTCCCTACCAGAGTGGGGATGACATCCACAAATGGATAACTGCTCTAGAGAGGGCCTGTAAAGTACAGAGGGTCCCTCAGGAGCAGTGGGCAGCAATCTTGTGGCTCTCCTTTGCAGACAAAGGTAGAGACAAGCTCCTCACTGTTAGAGAGGAGGAGGCTGATAATTACAAAGTCTTGAAGAGTGCTCTAATTGATGGGTTTGGCCTAACCACTGAACAATACAGGTTAAAGTTCAGGGATTCCCAAAAAGCACAGACTCAAGACTGGGTGGACTTTGTTGATTGTTCTGCCAAGGCTCTGGAAGGTTGGTTATTGGGCAGTAAGGTGTGTGACTTCACAGGATTGTACAATCTGATCATGAGGGAGCAGATTCTTAATAACTGTCAAAATCAGCTGTTGCATCAGCACCTGGTGGACTCTGATCTGACCTCTCCCCAAGAATTGGGAAAGAAGGCAGACAAATGGGTCCGAACCAGGGTGAAGCAGAAGGTACAGAACCAAGGTGGTGACCCTAAGAAGCAAGATTCGAAAACCTCTGATAAGGGTGGGGAGAAGGGTAAAGATCAAAAGTCTTCACAAGGCCCCCAAAAATCTTCTTCAGGTGGGGATTCACAGTCTAACAAAGGGAAAGGCCAAAGGAAACCATTGTGCAAGGTCTGTAAGCAAAAGACCCACTGGACCAGTGATTGCACCAAGTCCAAAGACTCTACTCCAGCCCCCACCAATGCCCCTAAGGCACCTGCTCCCCCTAGTGCAGTTACAGTTGGTGGTGGGACTACACAAGCCAAGGGTTTAGTAGGGTTGACCCTGGGTAAGGAGATGAGCTCTGACCTAGTCAGAGAACTCACTCAGGCTGTCCTAGTCTGTGATGGAGGCATGGATGTTACCTCCTCTGTGAGTCCCAGTAATCTGGGCAAGTACAGACAACAGCCCTTAATCAATGGAAAAGAGGCTTTGGCATTTAGGGACACAGGGGCAAGTGTCACCATGGTGACACAAGACCTTGTGAATCCTGGGCAGATTATACTTGGTGAAATGTACCAAGTGACCAATGCTAGCAACGTCAGAACAGACCATACTCTGGCAGTTGTTAACTTCTCCTGGGGAGGGGTAACTGGCCTTAAGAAGGTTGTGGTAAGTGCAGACCTACCCGTTGAATGCTTGCTTGGCAATGACTTAGAAACTTCAGCTTGGGCAGAAGTGGAGCTCAGGACCCATGCAGAAATGCTGGGCATCCCTGCAGATGTGTTTGCTGTGACCAGGTCACAAGCCAAAATGTCTAACACTGAACAGACATTGGATTCTGGAATAATGGACCAAGTGCCCTCCAAGAAGAGGAGTAGTAGGGTAAAGGCAGTGCCTTCCCCCTTGGCTCAGAAGGAAGATCAGTCTCTTGAGGGGGATGATCTCAGTCCTGAGGAAGGAACTGTCCCAGAGGAGCTTGAACCTGACCAGGTTGAGTTCTTGGGGACAGGGGCCCTTCCAGGGCAGATCTGAGCCAGGAGCAGCAGAGCTGCCCCTCTCTTGAACCCCTCAGACAGCAAGCTGCTGCTGAGGCTGCTGGGAAAGCTAGTGGTCCCCATACTGTGTATTGGGATGATGGACTCTTGTACTCAGAGTGTAGAGACCCCAAGCCTGGTGCTACCAGGAGGTTGGTTATACCTCTGAAGTTCAGGGGCTTACTATTGACCCTAGCCCATGACATTCCCTTAGCAGGTCACCTGGGCCAGAACTAGACTTGGGACAGAATTGTCCCTCATTTTCACTGGCCCCACATGTCTGAAGACACCAAGGAGTTGTGTCGCTCCTGTGTAACCTGCCAGGCTAGTGGCAAGGCAGGTGGCACTACAAAGCCCCCCCTGATAACACTACGTGTGGTGGGGGTTCCCTTTGAAAGGGTGGGGATTGACATTGTTGATCCCATGGATCCCCAAACAGCATCTGGGCACAGGTTTATCCTGGTGGTAGTGGATCATGCCACCAGGTACCCAGAGGCTATTCCCCTTAGGACCACTACAGCACCTGTGGTGGCAAGGGCCCTTCTGGGAATTTTCTCAAGAGTGGGCTTCCCTAAGGAGGTTGTATCAGACAGGGGTGCTAACTTTATGTCTGGATACTTAAAAGCAATGTGGAAGGAGTGTGGAGTGACTTACAAGTTCACCACACCCTATCACCCACAATGCAATGGTTTAGTTGAGAGATTCAACAAAACCTTGAAGGGCATGATTAAAGGGCTCCCAGAAAAGCTTAGGCGAAGATGGGACATACTCTTGCCCTGCCTTTTATTTGCATACAGGGAGGTGCCTCAAAAGGAGGTTGGCTACAGCCCTTTTGAACTTTTGTTTGGTCACCCTGTCATGGGTCCATTGTGCTTGGTGAAGGAAGGATGGGAGTTACCTCTCAAGCCCCCAAAGCAAGACATAGTGGACTATGTACTTGGTCTCTGCTCCCGGATGGCTGAGTATATGAAAAAGGCAACTAAAAACCTTGAGGCTAGCCAGGAACTTCAAAAAGCCTGGCATGACCAAAGGCTGTACTGACTGTTTACCAGCCAGGACAGAAGGTGTGGGTGTTGGAGCCAGTGGCCCCAGCAGCTCTCCAAGACAAATGGAGTGGACCCCATACCATTGTTGAACAGAAGGGTGAGGTTACCTATTTGGTGGACCTAGGAACACCCAGGAGTCCCCACAGGGTTCTCCATGTCAACAGGTTAAAACCATATGTGGACAGGGCAGACATGGGCTTGCTCATGGCTACTGATGAGGGACAGGAGGAAGAGAGTGACCCACTCCCTGACCTGCTCTCACAGAACCCTGATGATGGGTCAGTGGATGGTGTAGCCTTGGCAGGCAGCCTCACTACCCAGCAGCAGACTGATTGCAGACAGGTGCTCAATCAGTGCAGACACATATTCTCACTGACACCCAGTCAGACTACCTGGTGCACTCATGAAGTGGACACTGGGGACAGTCTGCCTATTAAAAATAAGATTTATAGGCAACCTGACCATGTCAGGGACAGTATCAGGACAGAAGTTCAGAAGATGTTGGATTTGGGAGTTATTGAACCCTCAGATAGCCCTTGGGCTAGTCCAGTGGTCCTTGTGCCAAAACCTCACACCAATGGTGGGAAAAGAGAGATGAGGTTTTGTGTGGACTACAGGCGTCTCAATGCAGTCACTAGGACTGATGCCCATCCAATACCTAGGGCAGATGAGCTAATAGACACTTTGGCCTCAGCCAAGTATCTAAGCACATTTGACCTGACAGCTGGCTACTGGCAGATCAGACTAGCTGATGATGCAAAGCCAAAGACAGCATTCTCAACCCCTAGTGGGCATTATCAATTTGTGGTGATGCCCTTTGGTCTGAAGAATGCACCTGCCACTTTTCAGAGGTTGGTGAATACAGTCCTTACAGGTCTGAAGCCTATAGTGCAGCATATCTAGATGATATTGCTGTCTTTAGCTCCACCTGGGAGGATCACCTGGTCCACCTCAGAAATGTTTTGCAGGACCTGCAGAAAGCAGGCCTGACTATCAAGGCCACCAAGTGCCAGATAGGGCAGAGTCAGGTTGTGTACCTGGGCCACCTTGTGGGTGGAGTCCAGGTTCAACCACTGCAGAGCAAGATCCAGACCATCATGGACTGGACTGCTCCAACTACCCAGACTCAGGTGAGAGCCTTCTTAGGCCTGACTGGGTACTATAGGAGATTTGTCAAGGGGTATGGATCAATAGTGACACCCCTGAATGACTTAACTTCCAAGAAAATGCCCAAAAAGGTTCAGTGGACAGTTAGCTGTCAAAAGCCATTTGATGACCTAAAGCAGGCCATGTGCACTGCTCCCATTCTACAGAGTCCTGATTACTCCAAGAAGTTCATTGTCCAAAGAGATACATCTGAATTGGGGGTAGGGGCTGTACTGTCACAATTGAATGATGAAGGTCAGGATCAGCCAGTAGCTTTTATTAGCAGAAGGCTGACCCCTAGAGAGAAACGTTGGTCAGCCATTGAGAGGGAGGCCTTTGCTGTGGTCTGGGCTCTGAAGAAGTTGAGGCCATACTTGTTTGGTACTCACTTCCTTGTTCAAACAGACCATAAGCCCCTCTTATGGCTGAAACAAATGAAGGGTGAAAACCCCAAACTGCTTAGGTGGTCCATTTCCCTACAGGGGATGGACTTCACAGTGGAACATAGACCTGGGAGTAACCATGCCAATGCAGATGGACTCTCTAGGTACTTCCACTTAGAACATGAAGAGTTAACTGGGCAAGGTTAGTTTAATGTCCCTACGTTTGGGGGGGGGGTTGTGTAGGAGAGTAGGATCTGCTTCACATGGGTACCCCCACATTTTGCTGATGCTTCACTGTTTTTAGACCTTAGTCTGGCTGGGGCCCTGCTAATCAGAACCCCAGCCTAGCTTCTTCCACTTTAAAATGGTTTCCATGTGCCTTAGGCACATCTCTGATTGGAATCTGGAGTGCCCTTATAAGTCCCTAGTATATGGTATACTATGTACCCAGGGCATAGGTACCTCAGAGGCCTACCAGGGGCTGCAGCATGTATTGTGCCACCCCTGGAAGGCCATCCAAAATGACACCACAGGTCTGCTACTGCAGCCTGGGTAAGGTGGTGCATGCACCCCTTACTGTGATATAGGCTACCTATATCACTACATACATACACACATATAAACCTATAAGTCACTCCTATGGCAGGCCTTATCAATCCTGAAGGCAGAGTGCTTGGTTCCTATGTGAGAGGGTGCCCCTGCATGAGCAGGGCCCCTCTGCAGCGTTCTGAGACCCTTCTCTGATGCTGTTTGTAATGCAGCCTGACCATATACTCTTAAGCGCATTATAACCTCGCGTTAAATGCTAACTTTGGGATGGCTGCACGGAAACATGTCGTGTTTGGTGTCAAACATCTTGGAATACTACCCCCTGCCAGTTCTGGCGGCGGGGGTAGCATTCCACCCTTCTAGAGGGAGAGACATGTACACACCGGTATACCCGGTACTGACTTTCCAGAGCCCTGGCATCACAAAATGGATGCCGCTGCCACAGGCACGAGTCTGGCCTCCTGCTGCTGACCGAAACTCCGGCAGGGGAGGCCTGGACAATAGGTTTCCTGTCCCAGGGGACACCTCCCCAGACAGGATAGTGTGTATTGGGGCTGGGCGGGAGCACTCTCTGGTGCTTTGAAGTCCTGCACTGGGGGCACATTTGGTGTCCCTGTGCATACCCCAGTTCAAACCGGCTCAGGGGCTTCCAGCCCCTGCTCTGGCGCAAAACTGGACAAAGGGAAAGGGGTGTAACCACCCTTCTGCCCTGACCCTCCCATAGGTTGGGCCACAGAGTATGTCCAACCCCCTAACTTAGTATAAGTATGGGACCCCAGTCCTTAGGACTTTAGATTTACCTGGATGAAACTCTGACACAGAATCCTGGACCTTCGACGCTCTACTTTAAGATTAGAGGACTGAAGAATCTCCCTTGGGGTCAAGGAGTGACTCCCCTGCTTGGCAGGCACCAACGAAGCAATTGTCTGGTCTGCATCGCTGAAGCTCCCTCCGGACGCCGAAGTCTTTGCATCACCAGAGGTGGATTTCCAGACTTCCCCAAGGCTACCCTGAGTCCCCAGCAGAGCTGAGGCCTGTGGCTATCGTGGGTAACGTGGAACCGTGACCCCTGGACACCGCGTACTTTTGTAAGTGCATCCTCTTCTGGGTCTCCCATGAAGTTGTGCTTTGGGCTCCGAGTAGCCCCAGCCTCCAGCACCGACTGCACTGAAGATCACTGGCCTCCACTCCACGAGTGTCCTGTGAGCCAGCTCCACGTGCGTCAACTCGAGGCTCCTTCGTGGTTGCTAGTCCGTTGGCTAGTAGGCCCTCCCGAAGGCCAATCTTCTTCTGCTTGGGGTCCCTGGTTGCTCCAGGCGTTTCCTGACTTACCCTTGCTGGGTGAGTCCCACAGACCTTGCTGGTCTGCAACATTGTCCTTCTTCCATTTCCACGAGACTTGCCGTTGCCAAGGCTTGTTGGGTCCAATCCGGTCGCCGACACCCCCTGCAATCGACAGACGTCGTGGGGCAGCTCGAATCCAGCTCCTGGTCATCGTCGACACCTCCTGGACCTCGTGGCTGAAGAGTCAAGATGACCGTCAACCTACCTGAAGCACTCGACATCGGTGGGCATCTGCTCATCGCCTTCCTGGTCACTGGCTAGTGACCCAGACTCTGTCCCCTCTGCTTTCAGGTTCTTCAGATCTTTGATCCACCTTTGGATCCACCGGAACACTTTCGACTTGGCCGCCAGCAGCATTTTGCAGCAGATCGCCATTTAAAGCGACGACGAAACCCGAGCCCGAAAGACACCTATGCACCCGGCTCCCCTGGGTGAGGTAACTCGAGTACTCCGGTGCTCCCGTGGGTATTGACACTAGAACAGCCTAGTTCTCAAAGGGTTTGCTCCAAGTCCTCCTCTAAGTGTCCCTTTTCTTTTAAATTCAAACTGCGACTTTCCCCATAGAAGTTAACGGCGATTCACGCTGTGTTCATACACTGCACGCATCCCCCGTGGGTCCCCTGTGTCACTACCTTGGGTGGTTCCTTGTGGTCCAAGCACTTCTACAGGCTCTAGGCCTTGTGTCTAGCTCAGTCGTGGTTCTTATACCACTTTATTGGTATATGGTTTGGTATGCCCCTAGGGCTCAAACGTGTATTTGTGCTATTACTGTAGATAACTAACTTATAACTTATGTACTTCGAACTCTAGCCTCATAAAGAGACTAGAGGGGTGTGTTTAGTAATAAATACATATATTTTGAATATATACCTGTTGTGGTCCTCTTTCATTTGGTCACTCAAGAGATTATAGACTGGTAAAACAAGCTGCTTTACATTCCATCAAGACTTAGCCTGAAGGCTGCTCTCCATAGCTACCACTAGGATAGCTTTCAATAAAGGTTGTCTTTAACCTATCTCCAATAAGGGGTTGTTTGGACTGGTGCAAGGTGCCCACTACAAATAGTGGACAGCATATGCCAGGACAACTTCTCACACCCTTTGTCCAGTTTCATGCAGGGGCAGGTAGCCCCTGCAACCGGTTTGGACTGGGCTATGCACAGGGACACCAAATGTGCCCCCAGTGCAGGACTTCAAAGCACCAGAGAGTGCTCCCGCCCAGCCCCAATACACATTATCCTGTCTGGGGAGGTGGTTACACCTCCCTTCGACAGGAAACCTATTGTCCAGGCCTCCCCTGCCGGAGTTTCAGTCAGATGCAGGAGGCCAGACCCGTGTCTGTGGCAGCGGCATCCATTTTGTGATGCCAGGGCTCTGTGAAGAAGTTACCGGGTAGGCCGGTGGGTACATGTCTCTCCCTCTAGAAGGGTGGAATGCTACCCCCACCACCAGGACTGGCGGGGGGGGGGTAGTATTCCAAGATGTTTGACACCAAACACGACATGTTTTGGTGCAGCCAGTTCAAAGTTAGCATTCTACCGCGAGGATATAATGCACTTAAGAGTATATGGTCAGGCTGTACCACAAACAGCATCAGAGGAGGGACTCCGAATGCTGCAGAGGGGCTCTGCTCATGCAGGGGCACCCTCTCACATAAAAACCAAGCACTCTGCCTTCAGGATTGTAAAGGCCTGCCATAGGAGTGACTTATAGGTTTATATGTGTGTGCAATGGTAGGGATATAGGTAGCCTATATCACAGTAAGGGGTGCATGCACCACCTTACCCAGGCTGCAGTAGCAGACCTGTGGTGTCATTTTGGCTGGCCTTCCAGGGGTGGCATAATACATGCTTCAGCCCCTGGCAGGCCTCTGGGGTACCTATGCCCTGGGTACATAGTATACCATATACTAGGGACTTATAAGGGCACTCCAGATTCCAATCAAAGATGTACCTAAGGTACATGGAAACCATTTTAGTGAGGAAGCAGCTAGGCTGGGGTTCTGATTAGCAGGGCCCCAGCCAGACTAAAGTCGAAAAACAGTGAAGCATCAGCAAAAAGTGGGGGTACCCATGTGAAGCAGATCCTACTCTCCTACACAACCCCCCCCAAATGCAGGGACATTAAACTAACCTTGTCCTGTTGAGTCTTCATGTTCTAAGTGGAAGTACCTAGAGAATCCATCTGCATTGGCATGGTTACTCCCAGGTCTATTTTCCACTGTAAAGTCCATCCCCTGTAGGGAAATGGACCACCTAAGCAGTTTGGGGTTTTCACCCTTCATTTGTCTTAGCCATAAGAGGGGCTTATGGTCTGTTTGAACAAGGAAGTGAGTACCAAACAAGTATGGCCTCAACTTCTTCAGAGCCCAGACTACAGCAAAGGCCTCCCTCTCAATGGCTGACCAACGTTTCTCTCTAGGGGTCAGCCTTCTGCTAATAAAAGCTACTGGCTGATCCTGACCTTCATCATTCAATTGTGACAGTGCAGCCCCTACCCCCAATTCAGATGCATCTGTTTGGACAATGAACTTCTTGGAATAATCAGGACTCTGTAGAATGGGAGCAGTGCACATGGCCTGCTTCAGGTCATCAAATGCCTTTTGACAGCTAGCTGTCCACTGAACCTATTTGGGCATTCTCTTGGAAGTTAAGTCATTCAGGGGTGTCACTATTGATCCATACCCCTTGACAAATCTCCTATAGTACCCAGTTAGGCCTAAGAAGGCTCTCACCTGAGTCTGGGTAGTTGGAGCAACCCAGTCCATGATGGTCTGGATTTTGCTCTGCAGTGGTTGAACCTGGCCTCCACCTACAAGGTGGCCCAGGTACACAACCTGACTCTGCCCTATCTGGCACTTGGTGGCCTTGATAGTGAGGCCTGCCTTTGCAGGGCCTCCAAAACATTTCTGAGGTGGACCAGGTGATCCTCCCAGGTGGAGCTAAAGACAGCAATATCATCTAGATATGCTGCACTATAGGCTTCCAGACCTGTAAGGACTGTATTCACCAACCTCTGAAAAGTGGCAGGTGCATTCTTCAAACCAAAGGGCATTACCACAAATTGATAATGCCCACTAGGGGTTGAGAATGCTGTTTTTGGCTTTGCATCATCAGCTAGCCTGATCTGCCAGTAGCCAGCTGTTAGGTCAAATGTGCTTAGATACTTGGCTGAGGCCAAAGTGTCTATTAGCTCATCTGCCCTGGGTATTGGATGGGCATCAGTCCTAGTGACTGCATTGAGACCCCTGTAGTCCACACAAAACCTCATCTCTCTTTTCCCACCACTGGTGTGAGGTTTTGGCACAAGGACCACTGGACCAACCCAAGGGCTATCTGAGGGTTCAATAACTCCCAAATCCAACATCTTCTGGACTTCTGTCCTGATACAGTCCCTGACATGGTCAGGTTGCCTATAAATCTTATTTTTAATAGGCAGACTGTCCCCAGTGTCCACTTCATGAGTGCACCAGGTAGTCTGACTGGGTGTCAGTGAGAATATGTGTCTGAACTGATTGAGCACCTGTCTGCAATCAGTCTGCTGCTGGGTAGTGAGGCTGCCTGCCAAGGCTACACCATCCACTGACCCATCATCAGGGTTCTGTGAGAGCAGGTCAGGGAGTGGGTCACTCTCTTCCTCCTGTCCCTCATCAGTAGCCATGAGCAAGCCCATGTCTGCCCTGTCCACATATGGTTTTAACCTGTTGACATGGAGAACCCTGTGGGGACTCCTGGGTGTTCCTAGGTCCACCAAATAGGTAACCTCACCCTTCTGTTCAACAATGGTATGGGGTCCACTCCATTTGTCTTGGAGAGCTGCTGGGGCCACTGGCTCCAACACCCATACCTTCTGTCCTGGCTGGTAAACAGTCAGTACAGCCTTTTGGTCATGCCAGGCTTTTTGAAGTTCCTGGCTAGCCTCAAGGTTTTTAGTTGCCTTTTTCATGTACTCAGCCATCCTGGAGCGGAGACCAAGTACATAGTCCACTATGTCCTGCTTTGGGGGCTTGAGAGGTAACTCCCATCCTTCCTTTACCAGGCACAATGGACCCCTGACAGGGTGACCAAACAAAAGTTCAAAAGGTCAGTAGCCAACCCTCTTTTGAGGCACCTCCCTGTATGCAAATAAAAGGCAGGGCAAGAGTATGTCCCATCTTCGCCTAAGCTTCTCTGGGAGCCCTTTAATCATGCCCTTCAAGGTTTTGTTGAATCTCTCAACTAAACTATTGCATTGTGGGTGATAGGGTGTGGTGAACTTGTAAGTCACTCCACACTCCTTCCACATTGCCTTCAAGTATCCAGACATAAAGTTAGCACCCCTGTCTGATACAACCTCCTTAGGGAAGCCCACTCTTGAGAAAATTCCCAGGAGGGCTCTTGCCACCACAGGTGCTGTAGTGGTCCTAAGGGGAATAGCCTCTGGGTACCTGGTGGCATGGTCCACCACCACCAGGATAAACCTGTGCCCAGATGCTGTTTGGGGATCCATGGGACCAACAATGTAAATCCCCACCCTTTCAAAGGGAACCCCCACCACAGGTAGTGGTATCAGGGGGGCCTTTGTAGTGCCACCTGCCTTGCCACTAGCCTGGCAGGTTACACAGGAGCGACAAAACTCCTTGGTGTCTTCAGACATGTGGGGCCAGTGAAAGTGAGGGACAATTCTGTCCCAAGTCTTGTTCTGGCCCAGGTGACCTGCTAAAGGAATGTCATGCGCTAGGGTCAATAGGAAGCCCCTGAACTTCAGAGGTATAACCAACCTCCTGGTGGCACCAGGCTTGGTGTCTCTACACTCTGAGTACAAGAGTCCATCATCCCAATACACTTTATGGGGACCACTAGCATTCCCAGCAGCCTCAGTAGCAGCTTGCTGTCTGAGGGGTTCAAGAGAGGGGCAGCTCTGCTGCTCCTGGCTCAGATCTGCCCTGGAAGGGCCCCCTGTCCCTAAGAACTCAACCTGATCAGGCTCAAGCTCCTCTGGGACAGCTCCTTCCTCAGGACTTAGATAATCTCCCTGAAGAGACTGAACTTCCTTCTGAGCCAAGGGGGAAGGCACTGCCTTTACCCTACTACTCCCCCTCTTGGATGGCACTTGGTCCATTGTTCCAGGATCCAAGGCCTGTTCAGTGTTAGGCATTTTGCTCTGTGACCTGGTCACAGCAAACACATCTGCAGGGATGCCCAGCATTTCTGCATGGGTCCTGAGCTCCACTTCTGCCCAAGCTGAAGTTTCTAGATCATTGCCAAGCAAGCATTCAACTGGTAGGTCTGCACTTACCACAACCTTCTTAAGGCCAGTTACCCCTCCCCAGGAGAAGGTAACAACTGCCAGAGTATGGTCTGTTCTGACATTGCTAGCATTGGTCACTTGGTACATTTCACCAAGTATAATCTGCCCAGGATCCACAAGATCTTGTGTCACCATGGTGACACTTGCTCCTGTGTCCCTAAATGCCAAAGCCTCTTTTCCATTTATTAATGGCTGTTGCCTGTACTTGCCCAGATTACTGGGACTCACAGAGGAGGTCACATCCATGCCTCCATCACAGACTAGGACAGCCTGAGTGAGTTCTCTGACTAGGCCAGAGCTCATCTCATTACCCAGGGTCAACCCTACTAAACCCTTGGCTTGTGTACTCCCACCACCAATTGTAACTGCACTAGGGGGAACAGGTGCCTTAGGGGCATTGGTGGGGGCTGGATTAGAGTCTTTGGACTTGGTGCAATCACTGGTCCAGTGTGTCTTTTGCTTACAGACTTTGCACCATGGTTTCTTTTGGCCCTTCCCTTTGTTAGACTGTGAATCCCCACCTGAAGAAGATTTTTGGGGGCCTTGTGAAGACTTCTGGTCTTTACCCTTCTCCCCACCCTTGTCAGAGTTCTTAGAATCTTGCTTCTTTGGGTCACCACCTTGGTTCTGTACCTTCTGCCTCACCCTGGTTCTGACACATTTGTCTGCCTTCTTTCCCAATTCTTGGGGAGAGGTCAGATCAGAGTCCACCAGGTACTGATGCAACAGCTGATTTTGACAGTTATTAAGAATCTGCTCCCTCATGATAAGATTGTACAATCCTTTGAAGTCACATACCTTACTGCCCACTAACCAACCTTCCAGAGCCTTAGCAGAACAATCAACAAAGTCCACGCAGTCTTGATTCTGTGCCTTTTGGGTATCTCTGAACTTTAACCTGTATTGTTCAGTTGTTAGGCCAAACCCATCAATCAATGCACTTTTTAAGACTGGATAAATATCAGCATCCTCTTCTCTAACAGAGAGGAGCTTATCTCTACCTTTGTCTGCAAAGGAGAGCCACAAGATTGCTGCCCACTGCTCCTGAGGGACCCTCTGTACTTTACAGGCCTTCTCCAGTGCAGAAATCCATTTGTGGATGTCATCCCCACTCTGGTAGGGAGGGACAATCTTGCTCAGGTTTCTATGGTCATAAGACCTTTCCCTACCACTAGGGAAGTTGCTGCTACCATGGGACCCTAGTCCCAATTTTTTTCTTTGCCTTTCAAGCTCTAGGGACTTCCTGTCTATAGCCAACTGCTCTCTTCTGAGTCTCAACTGAGCTTCTCCATACTTGAGCAGTCTCTCTTTCCTCTCACTGGAGGATTCCCTCCTATGAGAGGAAACAGAGGTCCTTACTGAGGTGTCAGAATGGTTAGACTCCTGAGAAGGAGATCTGGACCTTCTAGGCACACTCACAACTCTTCCTGGTGGGACAAAGGGGAGGTCATTCTGATCCTCCTCCTCATCTACAGGAGGAGCTGGATTTTCCAGGTCAAGGTCATTGTCACCTTCCTGGACAGTTTCAGAGGGGGGTCCTGGGTTCCTTCACCCCTGACCCCTTCCTCATCTTCTGCCCCACCCTCCCTGCCTACCCCTTCAGACCCTGGGGGTCTTCTGAGATCATCTGACAGAAGCACCTCTATGAGGCATTGGGTGCTGGCACTTTTACCTGTCTTCAGCTTCCTAGTACTGCACAATGCTCTCAATTCCAAGAATGGGAGATCATCATACTTGGAGGGAAGAAGCCCACTGGCTTCTGGCAAGGACCCACTCGTTCCTGGCCTTGAAGACATTACTAGTGAGGTGTGGTGTATGCACTACCTACTCTAGTGTGGCCTACTAAACTCTCTTGAGTTGTAGAAAGGGTGTGCTAAGCCCTTGACACACAACTCTAAGTTCAGTAGAACTTATTGTATTTCTAAGCTTGAATTTACACCACTTAGGTACCCTTAGTGGTTTTCAGTTGATCAATTCAATTGAGATTATCTGGTAAAACAATAGCAAGCTGGAATCCCACACGCTGCACACCAATGTGAGAAGTTGGCCTGGTATATGCTGTCCACTAATGATAGTGTGCACCTTGCACCAGTCCAAACAACCCCTTATTGGAGATAGGTTAAAGACAACCTTTATTGAAAGCTATCCTAGTGGTAGCTATGGAGATAGGTTAAAGACAACCTTTATTGAAAGCTATCCTAGTGGTAGCTATGGAGAGCAGCCTTCAGGCTAAGTCTTGAAGGAATGTAAAGCAGCTTGTTTTACCAGTCTATAATCTCTTGAGTGACCAAATGAAAGAGGACCACACCAGGTATATATATAAAATATATGTATTTAGTCTTAAACACACCCCTCTAGTCTCTTTATGAGGCTAGAGTTCGAAGTACATAAGTTACAAGTCAGTTATCAACAGTAATAGCACAAATACACGCTTGAGCCCTAGGGGCGTACTCAAACCATATACCAATAAAGTGGTATAAGAACCACGACTGAGCTAGACACAAGGCCTAGAGCCTGTAGAAGTGCTTGGACCCCAAGGAACCACCCAAGGTAGTGACACAGGGGACCCACGGGGGACGCGTGCAGTGTGAGAACACAGCCGCGAGCCACCGTTAACTTCTATGGGGAAAGTCGCGGTTGGATTTTTAAAAGGAAAGGACACTTAGAGGAGGACTTGGAGCAAATCCCTTTAGAACTAGGCAGTTCTAGAGTCAATACCCATGGGAGCACCGGAGTACTCAAGTTACCTCACCCAGGGAAGCCGGGTGCATAGGTGTCTTTTGGCGTCGGGTTTCGTCGTTGTTATCAATAGCGATCTGCTGCAGCAGGCTGCTGGCGACCAAGTCGAGAGTGTCCGGGTGGATCCAAGGGTGGATCGAAGATCTGAAGAACCTGAAAGCAGAGGGGACAGAGTCTGGGTCACTAGCCAGTGACCAGGAAGGCGATGAGCAGATGCCCACCGATGTCGGGTGCTTCAGGTAGGTTGACGGTCATCTTGACTCTTCAGCCACGAGGTCCAGGAAGCGTCGGTGATGACCAGGAGCTGGATTCGAGCTGTCCCATAACGTCTGTCGATTGCTGAGGTGTCGGCTACCGGATTGGATCCAACAAGCCTTGGCAACGGCAAGTCACATGGAAACAAAGAAAGGACGTTGATGCAGACCAGCAAGGTCTGAGGGACTCACCCAGTGAGGGTAACTCAGGGCATGTCTGGAGCCACCAGGGAAGCCCAAGCAGAAGAAGAGTTGCCTTCGGAAGGGCCCACTAGCCAACAGACTAGCGACCGTGAAGGAGCCTTGAGTGGACGCACTTGGAGCTGGGTCACAGGACACTCGTGGAGTGTAGGCCAGTGATCTTCGGTGCAGTCAGTGCTGGAGGCGGGGGCTACTCGGAGCCCAAAACTTTGTGGGAAACCAGGAAGAGGATGCACTTACAAAAGTTCTCGGTGTCCAGGGGTCACGGTTCCACGTTACCCACAACAGCTACGGGCCTCAGCTTCGCTGGGGACTCAAGGCAGCCTCAGGGAAGTCTGGAAATCCACCTCTGGTGTTGCAAAGACTTCGGCGTCCAGCAGGAGCTTCAGCGATGCAGACCAGACAATTGCTTCTTTGGTGCCTGCCAAGCAGTGGAGTCACTCCTTGACCCCAAGGGAGATTCTTCAGTCCTCTAATCTTAAAGTAGAGCATTGAAGGTCCAGGATTCGGTTTCAGAGTTTCGTCCAGGGTAATCTAAAGTCCTAAGGACTGGGGTCCCCTACTTAAACTAAGTTAGGGGGTTGGACATACTCTGGGGACCCACCTATGGGAGGGTCAGGGAAGAGGGGTGATTACACCCATTCCCTTTGTCCAGTTTTGCGCCAGAGCAGGGGCAGGTAGCCCCTGCAACCGGTATGAACTGGGCTATGCACAGGGACACCAAATGTGCCCCCAGTGCAGGACTTCAAAGCACCAGAGAGTGCTCCGGCCCAGCCCCAATACACATTATCCTGTCTGGGGAGGTGGTTACACCTCCCTTCGACAGGAAACCTATTGTCCAGGCCTCCCCTGCCAGAGTTTCAGTCAGCAGCAGGAGGCCAGACCCGTGTCTGTGGCAGCGGCATCCATTTTGTGATGCCAGGGCTCTGTGAAGAAGTTACCGGGTAGGCCAGTGGGTACATGTCTCTCCCTCTAGAAGGGTGGAATGCTACCCCCGCCACCAGGACTGGTGGGGGGGTAGTATTCCAAGATGTTTGACACCAAACACGACATGTTTTGGTGCAGCCAGTCCAAAGTTAGCATTCTACCGCGAGGATATAATGCACTTAAGAGTATATGGTCAGGCTGTACCACAAACAGCATCAGAGGAGGGACTCCGAATGCTGCAGAGGGGCTCTGCTCATGCAGGGGAACCCTCTCACATAAAAACCAAGCACTCTGCCTTCAGGATTGTAAAGGCCTGCCATAGGAGTGACTTATAGGTTTATATGTGTGTGCAATGGTAGGGATATAGGTAGCCTATATCACAGTAAGGGGTGCATGCACCACCTTACCCAGGCTGCAGTAGCAGACATGTGGTGTCATTTTGGCTGGCCTTCCAGGGGTGGCATAATACATGCTTCAGCCCCTGGCAGGCCTCTGGGGTACCTATGCCCTGGGTACATAGTATACCATATACTAGGGACTTATAAGGGCACTCCAGATTCCAATCAAAGATGTGCCTAAGGTACAAAGAAACCATTTTAGTGAGGAAGCAGCTAGGCTGGGGTTCTGATTAGCAGGGCCCCAGCCAGACTAAAGTCGAAAAACAGTGAAGCATCAGCAAAAAGTGGGGGTACCCATGTGAAGCAGATCCTACTCTCCTACACTCTTCACCAGGCTGCATTCTTTGAGGGTTCGCTGGTTTGCTTTTCAGGGAGCTCCCAGTCAAACTCTGGAAGTCGGACCTCCGGAGCTAGTCAGCGGGATGAACCAGCAGCTCAGGATGGCTTGCGGTTGAAGGTGGCCGGCTTGGCTCTTGCGGTTGAGTCGGTTCCCTTATGGAGCTTTTTTCCAAAGTTGCTCCAAACTTCTCCAAACTTCCACAACTTCTTCCTGAGGTTCCTCTTGAGTGTCCAAAGTGTCCAAAACATAATCCAAGGGTCTGGAAGCTCCATGATGGTCTTTAAAAGTTTGGGACCACAATTTCCACAATGCACCATGACAAAACCCTTACAAATCCACTGGACACACTTCAGGGTGGGGATTTTTGGTGGTGATGGTCCAGGTGAGCTTTCTTAACCTGTAGCTTGTAGGGAGTCCACTCATTAATCCTTTTGAAGCAAGGTACATCCACAGGGCTGTAGTTCAAGATAATGCAGCTGGCGCAGTCAGTCAGAATGCAGGGCCTGATGGTACAAATCAAGTTTCCAGCTTGGCAATCCTTCTTCTTCCCTTAGTTTTAAGGAACATATCTGAGAGGCTCTGCTCCTCTCACTTATGTATTTAGTGTTCTTTGGGGTCAAGCAGGAGAGCACTCCTTCCCAATGAGGAGCAAGGCAACACCCCAGAGCATGACCACTTCCTCCAAAGTGTGGCATAATCTTCTCCCAGAAAGTACTATTCCTCCAAAATTCACTATCATTGAAATCTCAGCAGAGGAGTGGGAACTAGTTAAATCAACCTCCAGTATGGTGCATTTCCATAGCTCTCCTCCCCCTAAATTCTGCAGATTCTATTAAGCCTGCTATCTGACTGGGTCATAGGGGGATAGGGGTAGATGGACCTGACATTCCCTGCCTGTCCTATTCATCCTTTGACTCTTCATGCTTTACAACCCCTCCCTCCTGCTCTGGCATTCCTATGTAGCAGAGCTCTCTCCAACATATAGCCTCTCCCTGGGTGAGCCACTTATCACTTCATCAAAGCAGCCTGGCTAATCCTGTTTACTCTGACCAATCAGGGCAGACCAGAGGAAGGCTGGATTTTGGCTTACAGACACGAAAGTCTTATAACTTCTTTTCTGTATACTTTAGGATAATTTTAACAATGGCATATTGTTTGATTTATCAATACCATTCTCCTACGTCCTTGAATGGTATTTTGTATTTAATTCCTAGCAATATTTATGCATTCATAAACTATTGCCATGTTATCCTATGGGGCTAGGCATCTACAATGGGGAAACTGCAATGTGCAATTTCTTCATCATCAGGGCATATAAAACATCTTTCATGTGGCCCTTGCTTATAGTTACATGATGCCGTAACCCTGGGACACCTAGGATAGACATTAGGGGTCCTAAATATGTAGACATTGTGTAGATCCTCACTCCACATGGCTCCTAGCACCAAAGTCCATTTTGGGAGGTACTTTACTTCAATGGGGAACGTGAATTGTTCAATTTCTCTATCTCCAGGGCATAGAAAACATCATTTATAAGGGGTCCCAATTATGACTACATGTCTCCCACCCCTTGGACACCTAGGGGAGACCCTGGGGTACCTAAAACGTCACAATATTGTGGTCCATTACTTTTAAAGTGCCCCTACTGCTACTAAGTCAAGTTTGGGCATAATTTACATTTAAAAGTGATGCTGCAACACAGGGCTGCTTTTAAGAGGACCTCAGGCTCTCGGCAGTGCACACATACAAGTGCAACAATGGCTGTTGGCCTCTAAACTGCAATGCCCTATTATATACTAAGACCTTAAAGGTAGTTTTAATCTCCCTGCCCTATTATCTACTAGGGACTTATAGGGTAGGTCATGCCCATTATAAGTGTACCCTACACATAGTGTACCCTAATGTTTGAGTGTATTTTTATTATATTTTTAACATAGCACTGACCTCGTGCTGGTTAAACATAGCCCAGGGACAGTCAGAGTCAGTTACCGCAGTGTACTAGTCAGGACAAAATAGGGGTGCATAGGGAACCCAGGATGACTATGCAACAGTGCTTGTCAGTGGTTTCATGACATGTATTTGATTTTTCCATGATCCTATGCCTGGATCACTTTTTAAACGTTTCTTCTAGTCATGTGGTTGTCATCAATAGTCTTTGTTCTACTACTACTGGATGGACATTTCATCCTTGCCAGAACAATTGCATCACCTGTGGTTTGTGAACTACAGTCATACTCTTCATCCCACAGAGCCCAAAGAGGTCTTGATGCTGCAAACATTACAGCTTATCCTGTACCTCAGGACATAACATGGGAAAAGGTTCCATATCAGATTATGGGACCCACTGAGACATTACATTCGCCTTATGTGATAAAAGTTTCAATAAATGATGCAATGATATGAGGTTCTACTTCAGATGAACACTGAGACCGTCAAACAATGATGACTGATTTACAGACATAATCTACTTTGAACATTGAAGATCCTTATTTGAATTTAGCAAATTACAAACAAATGTTTTGTTATCACCACTATGCACATTATTTCATATGTAGGACAAGCTATCCTAGAGAAATTCACAATTACCCACAATAGGAACATTGTGAGGCTCCGCCTCCTGAGACCATTTTAATTTCTTGAAGAAATACCCTTACTTTCAGTGTGCCTATAGATCACACCCTTCAGCCCTCTATTTCACAAAGAAACCACAACAGCTTCCGAAAAATCGAATCATTACCAACAAGCTGATTTACTCCACTGTGTTTAGTCAAAACTTGGCTATTCTAGGAGATAAGTATTGGAAATAAAATGTTGATAAGAAAAGCATTTGAGGAACCAAATTGTGGCAATGCCCTGATTTCCAGCCTGTATAATACCGAAAGAAATGATCTTTCTAATCAATACTTTCCAGCATTCCACTTGTCTGTGATTTGGAGCAATGAAGGACTTGAAGAAACTTCTCTGCAAAAAGTCAATTTGACTATGTTCAATAAATGGCAATTTCAAATGAATATGTCTGAATCAGACATAAATAATATGATACAGAATGGAACCTAAAATTCAACCCAAATTTCCTGTTGAAGGTTTGGCCTTATGGCACCATAATTCTGATTCAATGCATGCAGCCTTTCTTCTTCAACATTCCTGGATCTAAAATTAATCATCCTGATCCACGTTACAATACACAAACACATGTAGTAGTTACCAGATATATGGGCATATTTACTAATATTGTTTGCCATGTTTGCTTCACAAAAGTGACGCAAATCAATGCAAAATCATTTTCTCCCAATTTATTTCCAGTTTATAACTTGTTTTGCACTGGAACATCATTGAAAGCAATGCAAAGCAGCTCATAGTGCTGCTTTGCATTACTTAGCACCAAGGAGGCATTCCATGCAACTACCCAAGATTTCTGACGCAAAACCCTATTTACTAACAATATTAGAAAGGGTTTTGCATCAAAAACAAAACCATTTCAAATAGGGCCTATCACGGAGAAATGCTTATATTTATAATTTCTTTTCTGACTTGCATGCGTGCTGCACTGTACAGCACAAAGACAGTGGAAAAAGTTTTAAATTTAGTCTAAGCATAGTATTTTGTACTGGAACGGCACCCTTCCAGTACAAAACATATACTAGACGCATGAGACACCCTTGCACTATGGCACAAAGGTGTGTGCATTTGGCAGGAAATTTCTGCAGCGGCGCTAGGTAGAGGGAAGGAGAGAGACATATCTCTGTAAATATGGTGCTCTTTTGCTCTCTCCTTCTCACGCAACACAGTGCAGCATTTAGTATATCTAGGCCACAGTGTACGTAGGCTGTGCCAATGATGGTAGGAATGCTCCAGTCTTTCAGCTGTGAAAGAACACTTCTCCACAATTAATGAGAACATGCTTCATTCAGAGAAAGAAGCTGCAGAAAGAAATAGGAAAAGCTATCAACAATGGAATGCACACGCTTTACAAAAGAATGTACACATTAAATCATATTTTGTCCTCAGCCTTTGACTTCCTGAAAGGATATCTGAATTTATTACAATATGGACATGCTCAGTTACGAGCAATACTACATCTAAATTGGGCACTACAAACACTTAGATCAGGTTTCGTGCCTTGCAACTTCTCAATGAAAGTTCTTTATGCACCATAATTGAAGCTCATGGAAAAAAAAATGGCTAAAAGAGAATCTATATGTACTCTATTAAGTATAGAACAATTTAAAGATGCAGCTTTTATATTCAGTGACACTCTGCCTAATACCTGGTGAATAGTTGGGATTATTTCTTTGCCCATTACAAAATTTCTTTTTCATGACTGTCAAAAGTATAAATTTATTGGTTGGCATGAAACAATGCACAATTCACAATTGCTCCATTCATAGCGATCTCCTTTTTTACACATCTGTTTAAAGGAAAATGATGATGACCCTGTGTACATTAGTACAGTAAATTGCAGAAATCCTTTTGGACACTCCTTTGTACGTGACACCATATCATTGCTTGAAATGTGTAGTGCTTTGATGCCAGGGTTAAGTTGTGTTTTATCTGTTTCCCCCATTTGCATCCATTTCCACACTTCATGTACTACTGATTATTAACACATTTTACCGGCTGAGAGTTGAAACCCGGCCAGCCATACCTGATAACAGTTTCTGAAACAATACAATGCATGGTCCGCCTCAAAATATTTGGGGTTTTGACAGAAGATCGGAAAAAAAATATCATATTACAAAAATATTGTGTCAAGCATATTGGGATATCAAAAATATTGTCCACAGGAATATCGAACGTAAAAATATTGCTTTTAGTGTTGTTTATATTATTGTTATAAAAATATTGACGTGGAAAATAATGTATGTAATATCATTTGTAATTGTTAATTAGTATGTCATTTATTGTAGTGTGTTTGATCGTATCTGTTTATTATATTTGTTTATTTGTTTTTTTAGTAAGATCAATTTTTAGTTATGAAATTGTTGAAATGTGTATTTTTAGTTCAAAAAATTTATACAAGTAATTGTTTAATACTTTTTATTAGTAGCGGGACATTGGGTTTTTAGGGGATAAGGGTGGAGAGATTTTTGAAATATGCATATTTTAAATTAAATGTAATGGTAATAATTTTTTAGATATGCAAATTAATAATTTTGAATTTAGAATTTTCTTTTGTTACTTTCATATTTTTAATACATTTGAATATCATATTAATTAAGATATATATTTATGGTTTTACATTTATTAATTTTTTTAATTTAACATTTTAAAATATATAACAGCATTTGTAATACAGTAAAATATTTTGAATTTTTTATGAAAACGTTTAAAATGTTATATTTTTTGTAAAAATGTATTTTAAATTGTAGAAATATTTTAAATGGTTTTTGTTGTAATTTTATTTTAAAATTATATTTTACATTTTTAAAATATAAAATATATTTAAATATATCTATATTTTATGATTGTTAATTTTTAAATATTAGTTTATTTGTCACATTTCTTAAATTGTTTTATATACATATTTTCAACATCATTTTAACATACGTTTTTTTTTATAGATTAAATAATTGTATATATTTCATTTAGTTCATGCTATATAATTTTTTAACATTTTATCACAACAGTTTTTGATGTTGTACATGTATAATATTTTAACTTGTTTTATACATTTATGAATTATTATTTATTCATTTTGGCTATAATATTGTGGTTGATATTGTGTGAATAGATATTTTTGACATAATATATTTGTATTCAAAGGTAACAATACTTTTGTTTCCAATATTTTTGTTTTCAATATAGTTAAAAAATTATATTTTCAACATCGATATTTGTGAGTTTACTAGTTAAGCATTTTTGATATTTTGGTGTTTGATGTTGTATGCATTGATTATTGTCTGTTCTCCTACAAAAAGAAGTTGCTTTGACTTCAGCGGTTGTAATTTATAATCTGCAAACAGCCAGAACTACTTTAGAAACTCAGAGGCTGTACAAACACAGTACCCTACACACTTTGCAGATATCCTGCAAACAATATTTACTTTGTCTGCAACAACTGGTGTTGTGCATCTTTTTAAAAGCATTGGACCTGCTGGGTTACTTGATTTAAAGCAGTATTTGGACTGATTCAGTTATTTTTGCATTCTCTGTTCTCCAGCCTTTTTGGAGGATTTTCATCAATTGTTAATTGGCGGTGGTATAATCATCTTTCTTCTCTTCCGACAAAGAAATCAACAACATGAAGTACACTTATTCATATCCAGCTGAACAAAGCTGCAGAGAGACTGAAACATGCTAAATGGGACATGTTTGGCTCTCTGAACTCAGCGAGCACTGGATGCTTACATTTCGCAAAATGAACGCTATACAAGTAAAACCTGTGTTCTAGTGCATAAGATGTCAAACGGAGATCATCTTGCACTTACATCTGGAACAACCCCCAGTGGCTTATCTAGACATGGAAAGGATTCTTCGACCTCTACATAAGGCACCAGAAACAATGCAGAGAAATGCATCTGTCCCTTCTGTAGGATGCTACCTATGGCAAAGCAATATCACAAGTGGCACTTTTCGATGCAGATCTTGGTGAGTGGCTTGACTCATTGCTATCTTTCAAGCCCCCCTGGAGAACAGCTGTCAGTACTATTGAGAGCATAAGACAAGCAATGAATTACTGGTCCATCAATTGCACAGACTGTTAACCAGGAACATGCTCTGTATCGATTCCACAAAAATCACATGTATGCTGCATATGTCCCAGATGATGTCGACTTGTGTTCTGAAGAGGAATGAACACAGCATGTGAGTCAACCAACGAACAACAATACTTTTCTCCAGCTATACCACAAAATCCTATATGAATTATGCATTTTAAGTTACTGTTTTCTCTGCTTTTATTTTTACCGCATACCTTCAATTTAGCCTATTTTATATTATCACTATTATGTTTATTCACCAACATGCATAATACCATTTAGATAGAATATGAGCTATATATTCTTCGATTATCTGAATCAATGCAATGTTTTCAAGTATCGTGCTTCGATATACTTATTATACATATATGATGTATTGATTGTTTATGTTTTATACTTCATTTATGATATTTTTCATGTAAATAGTGTGATTAAGTTCATATTTAATTTCAGGTATTTTGTAAATGTTAGCAGTTTGTGAGCATGGATTTTCCTACAAGTTAGCTAAATCCTTATTGGTTAGACGTGCCCCTATATTGTCACATTCAGACATACAAGCCGGGTATGGCGTGAAGCCCCTAAGGTCTGACCCCATCTTATGTTGCCCCAGACTTCTTAATTTCAAACCATGGAAGTTGCCATCTTTCCTGATTTATGCAGAATCATTGTCATGTCTGCCCTTAGATGCAGATGTCGCAGGACTTTATCTTTCTTAGAACTGTGAAATCATCAAATTGTTAAATTAATGACATAGATATAACACTTGATGTGACCTTCGTCTGGGTCAAATGTCTACTCCTCACCATGTCAAGGTTAAATAAGAACACATACAGACATACAACCAAAATAATGTAGTCTAAATTGACGTCCTTTTACCTTGTATGTTCATGAGGAATCGCTTAGGATGCACACCTTGATGCACATAATCTATGTCAGTCATTCCTAAACTTATGTTAGAAATTCCGATTTCTGATAAGATTTAGTATATAAGGACTACCACTTGATCACTTGTCAAGAGAGGCCCTTTGTCCAGTTTATCACCCGAGATTCTGCCAGAGACAGTCTTACCTACTCCCAGCACACTTCGCACTTTGCATATGCTACATCGCGCTTGAAGCTGATAAAGCCAAGTCCCGAAGGAAGACCACCTGACTGCTCTGCAGGGTGTATTTGCCCTTCATGAGGAAAACTGTCTTCACACTTCTGCAGATAAAGACAGCCTTTGCAGTAAAGAAGGTATGCAGCACAACTCTTCTCCCTAAGAAATTCTAGATTACCAGTTGCTCTACCTTCCATGCTCTCTTTCTATAGTGCGTTAGGTTCTAGATGACATTTAAATATTGTTAGAACTGTTCATTTTATTCTTGTTATTAATAATGTTACTTCTTGCTATTTGCATAATATTGTGTGTAGTTGTTTTAGATGTACTGAGAAACAGATTGTTTCTGTAGTAAAAAATACTTTTACTTAAAAGTGTTTATTCTTCTTAATGCAGTGTGTGTGTGATATCATGAATACCAAAATATGTTTGTTACTGTTACCACGGTACCCCTGGTTGCTATATGGGATTTTCAGCAACCCAAAAGAAATACTTATATGTCAATTACACATTGAATAGTGTTCTGCGGGGCTACAATAGCCTGTCTTTCACATTCATCGTTGGTGCTTAGAAACAAGTTCGCCTGTGTCACCCCTGGATGGGAAAGCACCATGTAGAGTTACGCCAGAGTCGTAACTTATGCATCATTCCGAAATACAGAAAAACACATGGAATAGCTGAAAACAGAAAATTAAACAGTGGGAGGATTGACATTTTGATCATCCCTAGAATAGTCAATGGGAGAGAATTTCACAGTGAAAATAAATCTTGTACTTTTAAAAGGAGAAAGGAAAAGTTAAGATCATATAGATCCTCAATCCGTGATGAAAATCTTATACCCAGATATCGTTTCAGCTGTGAGTTTACGCACAATACAATGTCAGTGTGCAGAAGTTCTGAATTACACCTGCACAATATTATTTCTGTTTTCTTCTTCTTAATTCTATAACCTCTTAATTCTCATATTGTGCAAAGATCTTGAAATCCTTTTCCTGGGCATCCTTATTACTGTCCAAAATTAACATAAAATCATTGGCATATAATTTTATCTTCCCCATCTGTGACAGAGGGGGTCAGATGCTGCTGTTTTCTCTGATCGCTATAACTAATGGCTCAGTAAAGAAGGCAAATAGAATGGGGGAAAGTGGGCACCCCTGCCGGGTTCCACGCAAAACTTGTATTTTCCCCACTTCTATTGTGTTAATGATAATACTGGCTTCTGCATTGCAATACATCTTATGTATCAACCCCGTGATCTGGGGGAGAATACAGAATCTGGTCAAAATACTAAATAAAGTTTCCCAGACCTAGAGGTCGAATGCTTTGTCTGCACTAGCAGAAGCACCAAAGCTGATATATCATTAACTGCAAAATAGTTGAAGGCTTCCACCAGATAATGTGTATTTGTCCCTAACTGTCTCCTGGCTCTAAAACCATTCTGATCTGAATGGATTAGCCCTGAAGCTATTAGATTAAATCTATTAGCCAATAATTTATAATGATTTTATAATCAGTGTTCAATAATGTAATTGGATGATTCGAGTTTGGATCCTCAGCATCCTTATCTTTGTTTAAGAAGCTTACCATGTTCCCCCTAAAAAAAGAAGATGGCATAGGACCCCCTTGTAACATTGTATTGGCGACCATTAAAAAGTAGTAAGCTAAAACACTACAAAGGTTCTAAAATATTCTGCCGGGAATTCATCCAGCCCACAGGCCTTACAATTCAGGAGATGCATAATAACCTCAATCAGTTCTTCTTTAGAGAAGGGTCGAGAGATATCAACCCCCTCTTCTCTAGTTAGCCTTGGAATATTACAATCCTCCAAAAACCTTCCCAAAGAGTCTATATCTATGAAATGATTTTGTGTATAAATCCATTTATAGTGATCTAGCATGATTTCCCCCACCTTCTCCAGTTCCTTACTCCTAATCCCAGAAGCTGGACATTTCAGGGCATCTATTCTATTATTGCCAATTTGTTCACGTGCCTGCCGGGCTAGGAATATCCCAGTAAAATTGCTCTCCTCATAAAGTTATTGCTTATAGGCTGGACTTAAAGCCTCACATTTTAATTAATATGCCTCACTCATTGCCTGTCTGGCATTGTCAATTTCTTTTTTATTAGACATGGATGAATGTCTCAGAAATCTATCATAACTTTACTGCACATTTTGTTCTATAATGTACTTTTGCATTTTAGCTTTTTTACTATTTTCTGCATCCTTGCCTATCACCCTACCTCTGATAAATGCCTTTAGAGCATCCCTTACTATTCTCGGTGAAGCTGTCCAATGGTTAATTAACACAAATTCCTTTATCTCCTCTTTACAAATTTGCATCCTTCCTCCTGTAGGTATTGTTTACTGAAAACCCAGCATCTAGGATGGATCGGGGGTTTTCCCACAACTATCTCAAGAATGACCATTGCATGGTCTGAGAAACCATTAGGTAAAATGCGTTGCATTTTAAAAGTCAGAGCTTTTGAAATTAAAACAAAATCTATGCGCGGAGAACTACAGAATCTCCCTGAAAAACAGGTACATGCAATTTTTGTAGGGAAAGCCGCCCTCCAAGGATTCATCAATCAAGTGTTTTCTGATAATTTAGAATTACTTTCAAAGT
The DNA here is from genome assembly GCA_963921515.1 of Calotriton arnoldi. Classification (NCBI taxonomy): domain Eukaryota; kingdom Metazoa; phylum Chordata; class Amphibia; order Caudata; family Salamandridae; genus Calotriton; species Calotriton arnoldi. The sequence continues at coordinate 1,444,361 of CAWUFW010004379.1, read as the reverse complement.
TTTTGGCTTTGTCTGCATTTTAAATTAACAGTAAAGTCAATTTGCTGGATTCTGCAACACATTAAAATCCCCCCGATCATCACTTTGCCAGAATTTTGTAATAATGACTGGAACAATTCATCATAGGGCATAGCATTGTCTTTGAATGGGGCATAAAAGCTGACAAATGTGAGATGCCTTGACCATACCATGCAGCTCACGCAGCACCAACAACCGTTTTTATCACTAGCACTATTTAATACTTCGGAACCCAACCCTTTTGCCCAAAAAATAGCAGTGCCCTGATGGGCCGCTTGGGCAGAAGAAAACCCTCTATATCCTGCCCAGTTTTTAAACATTGTAAATCCAGACAACTTTCCAACCGGAATGTGTGTCTCCTGGACCAAAATCACTGCTGGGTGCTGGGCTAATATACAAGTTTTTATTGCCCGTAATTTCTTATTATTGTTAAGACCATTAGCATTGAAGGAGACTACCTTCAAAATATTATTCATGTCAATTTGTTTTTCTTGGATAACCCTTACGAAAAACAATTATACTTTTACTAACCCCCATCTAGCACATACAAATCTGGTTTTTACCAAAACTATATAGCTGCACTTTCCCACAGGTAAATACTTTGACCCCTAGCCTTGTCCTCCCGTAGGCTAATGAAAGAATCAACTTGATGGTTGGTCCTCCCTTCATGTAGGATTAACATTCTACTCCTCTACCATTGGTGGATGAACTAACCAGCTGCAAATTTGGATCCCTTTTTAGCAAGCTTTTTCCCCCACACCTCCACCGAACCCCCCACCTCTAACCACCCAGACTCTCCCTTCCCCTAAGCTGCGGTGAGTGGTTCACCATCCCACTCACAACTGACAGGCTTACCCTCCCCCAAAAAAGGTCAGGGTGCCAGAAATAAATGATTCATTACTAAACCATGTAGGTTTGCTAACAGTTGGATGTGAAGGTCTTAGTAGCTCTTCCTTGATAGTAGAGCAGAGCTGAATGAATGCCACGGCAGCTGGATAGGTGATATCAGGTTCAGTTAGACAAGCCATGACCAGGGACATATTCTCACTTTCTGGAATAAATGGGCAGGTGCAACTGCTCTCCATTCTAATCTTAGTCCATCAGTCGAGGGTTCAAGATTACTCGCTTACATTATCTGGTATAATGAGGTTTGGGAGACAGAGCAAATGCAACCTCAATTGGGTTATGATCTTCATAGTTTGAGGGAACAACTTTGCCTGACAGCACAGTTCCTCCAGATTAGGCGATATAAAGAAGTAATCAATTGTGGTTATGTAACCTCGGCCCTTAGAGGTATGCAAGGAATCTGTTCTGTTGGCATTGATGTCCATGACATTACCTAGGTTGCAAGATGCCAGATATGGCCATAGCTCTAAGCCCCTGGCGTCAGAACTTTTCTGGTTGTCGGTGCAATTATTTAAGGTAGCAGTCATAAAAGGGCACAGGGGCGTTCTCATTGGTTTGAGTCTGGCATTAAAATCGCTGTCTAGGTAAAAGCCTGCTAACTGCCCACTATTACCAACAGTATTTTGTAAAAAAGATATGTAATCAAATAATATTGGAAATTGGTGTTGAGAACATTAATAAAATCATAATTATAAAAGTTAATTAAAATAATGTTGGACACCTTTTGTACCTTACTTCCTGAAAATTACTGTTTTTAGTTTCTAATACCTTGGCACAGCCTCCTGCCTTGATGTTCACCCAAGTAGCCAGCCCCCCTGCCGCACAACCCCCTGTTGCACAACCTGATCTTGAAGGGATTGTCAAATTATTGTAGCACACAAAACCATCAGCAATTATCACTTGTGTCGCCCAGGTATCCTGAATTGTTAAGATATCAAACTGTCTGATAAAAGAAAGCCAGTCTGTTAGCTGAATCTTAGATTGTAGCCCCTCCACATTCCAGCTCATAATTTTCGGTGGTAAACTTGATGAGGCATTGGGAGGAAACTCTCTTTCAGATGCACTAAGTACTGACCCAGCCCTGACCATGGATATGGGCCTCAGTCAATCTAGCCCGTCGAAGCCTTCTAAGGTGAAAAACCTGTTCTGGTGTGCGAAAATCAATGAGATGGATGAAGTTCTGAATGTTACAGGGGGAGACGACAGATTTTAGTGTCTTGCTGCTTCAATATATTTCAGATACTGATTGACCTACGAAAATTGACAACAATACAGTCTCCAGCAATATCTTTGTTTGAACAACCTACCCACCCCACCCTCCGCACCATTAAAATTTCACTACAAATCAAGGGGTTAAAATGTTTGTGCTTACTGAGCCGATCAACACATTTATTCTGTAGCTCTCCCCAGGATTCCCTTTGACAGTCCCTCAGGGGTGGCACACCAGCTAAAACTAATACATATGGCCGGAAGGCGGGGGGCAAGTCCAAGGACTCATAAGGCATATAGCATATTGCACCCTGGGCTTGATATGTGACTTGTTGGTCAGGTTGCTTGGTAGAGTTTTTGGAACATATAGCCACGTTATTGCTAGGCGATGGTTCCCTCTGAATGACGATGGGGGCTATGTTATACCATTCCTTACAATGACCTCCTTAGGTGACTGGATCAGTCTTTGTGACCCCCGCTGAGATGCATCCACTACCCCTCTCCTTGAAGTTTAGGCCTGATGAGATGGCACCCCGCTGGGAGAGCTTGCGGAGTCAGAATCATTAGCTAATTGACCCCCACTCCTACCTCCACTGCTGATGACCCTGGGGGAGAGTGAGTGCAAACAGTAACCAGTCGGTTTTCAAGACTGTCCAGGTGCTCTAACACTCACTGGCTTACGTTTTTCATTGAGAATATTCCTAAATTTGGTACAAAATATTTCCAAAAAAGAGGGATCAAACGATGGAATGGCACTAGCCCGACAGCCCGAAGATTGTGTACTTGGAGAGCAGTTGGTTGTTATTAGTAACAGCAGAGCAAGGCTGTTTCCTTTTAGTGGTCACTGGCTTGCACCGTAATTTACAAATATGTACATTGTCATGCAAACATATAAGGTAAGTATACTGGCTTAGTCAAAGGTTTAAGATGAACAAACCACATGTTAAATACATCATTTTTTACTCAAATGCAATCATCAATAATCATCAGGTGTAAATGCACTTATTAATGTTAATTCAATATCACTGTCAACATTATTATATCAATAATTTAATTTACATTAGCAAAACTTGTGATTTTGTAGTTTTTATAACTTTTCCAAACATGAAAATGCAATCATAAAAGCATCCCTTAGAGGGCATCACATTTTGATTACATTACATGCAACTATAGACTTAGCCCCTAGGGGGCGCTGCACAACATGTACCTTATTTAAATCATCTTTAGGTCGCAATAAATTAAACCACTTAGAGGGTGCAGCACTCCCAGCTGTAGAGCTGACTCTCCAACATTGGGAGTATTTTGGAAACATTAAGGAAAACTCTAGAGGGTCATGCCTTTCTTGACCCTATAACCATAGGGTCACTACTTTATAAAAATGATTAAGGGGGAGCTGTGACACTCCTGCAGCCCCCCAACACTCTCTTCATTACATTGGTGGTATCCCTGCCATCCTGAGGCTACCGAGAGTAGAGAAAAAGCCCACAGGGCATTTTGTAGTACTCCAGCCGGGAGCTGCACTTATTTCCCTGTGCACCGGGGAGAGCTGCTGCCTTGCTTTTGTCACATAGCCTTGCACCATATGGCTATTTTTCTTTTTTTTGTTTATTTTTTGGGGATGCCCGGTCCTACCAGGGCAGCCCATGACTTCTCTTGTTGAGGGCAGCCAAGGGAGTCCAACCCTCGCTTCTCCATGGCTCCTGCATGTCTCACACCTCCATGTGCAGCTGCAGGAACAGGCAGCTTCTCTGAGTGAAGCCTTCTGCAGTAGCTGCCTGCTCCCCCAGACCCAGGCATGGGGAGCAGGTGTGAGGCCAATACCATGGTAGGGGCACAATGGCACTCCCTCATCCTCCTTTGCTTTGGGGGCCGGGGATGGGGTCCCAGCCCCCCTTTAAATATAAACAGCCCAGGGGATGTGGTCCCTGGCCTCTAGAGAGTCCTGGGAGGGGGTCCCACATATGCTTCCTCCCTAAAGATATAAGTAAAGAAATCCTGCACTGACCCCCGGGCCCTGAGCCACCCGGGGGGTAATTGAAGCATAATGCAGTGGATCCCTACGTGCTCCGTTCGTCAAAAGGGGTCAAAGGTCAAACATTTTAAAAGTGCCATAACTCAGGTCCGATTGGCCCGATTGTGATGATATTGGGCTCATTTTACTCCTGGTGGTGTCCTCCTCACCTCTAAATTGGTGTAATCCACATAGAGCCAATTCTCCTGGCTCCCTGCACCAGCTTTACTTCTGGTCTTTGTTTTTGGATGCAGAAGTCCAGGGCTTTCCACCAACTGATCCATCCTCACTGGCCCTCGGGGAGATCCACTGGTCCTGGGGTCAACTGGGTAGAGTCCTTGGTCCTTTGTGTGCATCAGGGGATGCTTCCATCCAGTTGTCCATGGTGGCTACCGGGTCCAGGAGTGAAGTGCAGTAAAACACTAGGGAAGAGAGAGTCTCCCTCCTTGTGCAAGAGTATTTAAACTGGAGTGGAAGGTTACAGCAGCCAGGCACCCCTGGTCACTCCTTGGGTGACACATCACCTCTCCACCCCATCCCAATCCTCCTGTAAGGCATTCTGGGACACTTCAAATTAGTGTCATCCAGGACTGACTAGCTACAAATCCTCTTGGGCCTCAGATCTACCCCTCACTGACATCACTGCCATGGCCTTTCTCACTACATTTTCAAAGGGGATCCCCCTCCTGTATTGGTACAACAGGTCTGGGCTCAACCTTCGGCCAGTGGGCTTTGGCAGGCCCATCCATGGTACGGTGTGACAGCTGATTGATTGATGCAGATCCTTCACCCTCACCCAATTTCTCCTCAGGAGCTGAGTAAAGCACTGTTAATTGCTCCTTTTGTGTGAGGAGGCCTTTAATCCTGCTTCCTGCTGCTGGAGAGGAATGTAATTAAATGAGCACAGCAGGGTGACAAAAGGCCTGGGCTCTGATCCTGAGCTGAGCCAGAGAAATATGACAATTCTGGCTGACCCATAAGTTGTGGAGCTATCTTTCTATAACTTGCAGTTTTGATTCTCTCGCACAGGTTACACCTCATTTCGATACATCACTGGTCTCTGGAGGCCAAAGTGAAGTGATAGAAAAGCAGACATTTGAGGTGAGCAGATCTAGAGTGTCGCTGGTGTTGAGAGTGCTCTATACGGTGCACAGACATATCGAGTTTTTATTTTCGGAGAACAAAATATCGAGTTGGAAATATCCAAGGGACTAATATCGACATCAAAAATATCGGTGACCGACATAAAGGTAAGAAATATCATTTTTGTTAATATTGAAGTCAGTAATATCGTTTGTAAAAATATCGTTGTTAATAATATCGATGTTTATATTAGTGTTATGTATTTTAGTATGTGTTTTAGATGTATGTGTTCTATATTTTTTAAGTATTGTATTTTAAAAAAAAATATATGTATTACATTTTTAGAAGTTATTCATTTTTTTTAAAGTAAATTTTGCGTTTTAGATCTGTAGCGGATTGTGGGTTTATAGAGGAATAGGGTGGGAATTAATTTAATTATAGTAAATTTAATAATAATTTTTAGAAATTATTAATTATTTTTAATAAAATGTGTTTTTATTCCGTAGCGGGTTGTGGGTTTATAGGGGAATAGGGTGGGAAGTAATTTTATTATAATAAAGTAATTATTAATTTTTATTTATTGGTATTGATAATTAATTTATTGTTAATTAATTATTAATTGGTAATTAATTTGTATTAATTGATTAATTGATAATTATATTAATTGAGCTAAAAAGAATTAGCAGTGGGTTGTGGGTTTATAGGGGAATAGGGTGGGAAGTAATTTAATTTTAATAAAGTAATTATTAATTTTTATTTATTGGTATTGATAATTAATTTATTGTTAATTAAATATTAATTGGTAATGCATTTGTATTAATTGATTAATTGATAATTATAATAATTGTGTTATTTTTTTAGGCGCGGGTTGTGGGTTTATAGGGGACTAGAGTGGGAAGTAACTCAATTATAATGAAGTAATTATTAATTTTTATTTGTTATTATTGATAATTAATTTATTGTTAATTAATTATTAATTGGTAATTATTTTTTAATAATTGATTAATTGATAATTATATTAATTGTGTTATTTTTTTAGGAGTGGGCTGTGGGTTTATAGGGAATAGAGTGGGAAGCAATTTAATTATAATGAAGTAATTATTAATTTTTATTCATTATTATTTATACATAATGTATTATTAATTAATTATTAATTGGTTATTTAATTAAAAAAATTATTTAATTGATAAGTATGTTAATTTTAACCCTCTGCTATCCAACACTTTCCCTACAGTTACACTCTCTGGAGTGGGAACAGTAATTTTTACCCCTACGCTATCCAACACGTTCCCTACTGTTGCACTCTCTAGAGTGGGAATAGTAATTTTTACCCCTACGCTATCGAACACTTTCCCTACTGTTGCAGTCACTGGAGTGCGAATAGTAATTTTTACCCCTTCGCTATCCAACACTTTCCCTACTGTTGCTCTCTCTGGAGTGGGAATAGTAATTTTTACCCCTACGCTATCCAACACTTTCCCTACTGTTGCACTCTCTGGAGTGGGAATAGTAATTTTCACCCCTACGCTATCCAACACTTTCCCTACTGTTGCACTCACTGGAGTGGGAATAGTAATTTTTACCCCTACGCTATCCAACACTTTCCCTACTGTTGCACTCACTGGAGTGGGAATAGTAATTTTTACCCCTCTGCTATCCAACACTTTCCCTACTGTTGCACTCTATGGAGTAGGAATAGTAATTTTATCCCCTCCGCTATCCAATATTTTCTCTACTGTTTTAGTTAATGTAGTGTATAATGTATTTTTAAAAGATTAAAAATATTCTAATTTTTCAATTTGTTATATATATTTTTATATTTTTATTTATATTATTGGTGTATGTATATATATATGTATTTATAATTTTTAATATGTTTTTAACAATGTATAAGTTATTAAAATAATTATTTATAAATATTATTAAGTAAGTATATATATTATATTTTATACATATATATGTTTAAATTATTTTTACATTATATGTATTATTTATAATTTAAAACATTTTAAAATAATTTTAAATATGTTTCTTTTAATTATATGTATCATTTACTTTATTTTACATTATTTTTCAAACATTAAAAAAACGATATTTTTAACAACGATATTTTTGTCAACGATATTTTCCCCCAATATTTTTGTACTTACCATTATGTAGATAGGACTTTGATATTCTGGACATTGATATTTTTGTGTCGATATTTTTGTACCTCGATATTCTGTCAGTGATCCCTCTATACAGGAGCTGCCTTCCACCTAAACTTGAGAACTACCCAGAGTTCTCTGCTTCTTTTTTGCATAATTTATGCATCACTCTATGCCCAAAGGGTATTGTTTTATCTTATACTGGGTGCTCCCTTGTGTCTGGACAAAGCTAAACCTCTCTGAAGAGCAAAACACTGTGTCAGTGGTTGCTTTTACTCATTTCAGGTTGGCTTGGTTGGTATTTTACCAATTCAAAGCTGTAATAGTGTGACTGGAGTAGTAATTGGCTTTTGTCATTTTACAGCTCGGCATGGACAGCACTGTGCTAGTCCTATGCTTAAAGACTTTGCAGTAGAAATGTCAAAAGACTTTGGGGGTCATTAGGATGGCGGAAGGACCGCCACCACCAGGCCGGTGGTGGCGGTCCTTCTGCCATCACACAGGAAATACCCATCGCTGAATTAGGATGGTGGTGTGAATCCCAATCTGTCCGTGGCGGACGGAAAGTCTGTCTGCCACGGTTCCGCAAGGCGGTCCTTTTCCGCCCACCTTGCGGAACCAGGACACAGGGCAGCCGTAGGGATTACAAAATCCCTTTCCACCTGTCTTTTCGCAGGCGGAGGCTGGATTCGGGGGCCCGTTGCAGGCCCCCTCTGTCTGGGGGGTGCCCCGGGGAGGTACCCATGGTACCCCCTGCATTTCCATGCACCAAGTGGCAGGCACCGCGTGGTGCCTGCCACATAGTGCAGGGAAATGCAGTACAAGCACTTTTAACATTGCGTACAGTGCTGCAGCCAGCAGCACCGTCCGTAATGTTAAAGGCAGTGGTGGGACCGCCGCATGTCTAGCGGGTGGTCCTGGACACCGCAACGATGGTGGGCAGACTCAGGTCCACCCGCCATCGTAATGAGCCCCTTTGTCCCTTTCTATCTCAGCATGAATGGCACTGTGCTAATCCTATGCTTAAAGACTTTGATAGAAAAGCAGACATTTGAGGTGAGCAGATCTATAGTGTTGCTGGTGTTGAGAGTTCTCTATACAGGAGCTGCTTTCCACCTAAACCTGAGAACAACCCAAAATTCTCTGCTTCTTTTTTTGCATAATTTATGCAATATATATATATATTCACTGAAAAAAACAAAGGTTTCACGGACTTTATAGTTAGTAATTAGCATTTAAAAAACCTTAGATATTCACTGAAAAAACCACAGGTTTCAGGGACGTTATAATTAGGCTGAAATTTCACTCGTTCAGAACCAGAAAAAAACAAGAGTGATACAGAAAGAGTAACAAATGTGCGGACAGATGCAAGAGAAGTGCAGAAAGAGGCAAGAGAAGTGCAGAAATAGGGAAGTGGGGTGCAGAAGGAGGCAAGAGGGGTGGAGAAAGAATCAAAAGAAGTGCAGAAAGAAGCAACATCAATATAGAAAGAGGCAAGAGAAGTGCAGAAATAAGGAACAGAAATGCAGAAAGAGGCTAGAGAAGTGAACAAGGTTGCAACAGAAATGCAGAAAAAGGCTACAGAAGTGCAGAAAGAAGCAAAAGAGGTGCACAAAGAGGCAAGAGAAGTGCAGAAAGAGGAGGAAGATGTACAAAAACCGGCAAGGGAGGTGCAGAAAGAGGAAACAGGGGTGCAGAAAGAGGCAAGAGAGGTGTAGAAAGAGGGAAGAGGGGTACAGAACGAGGGAAGAGGGGTGCAGAAAGAAGCAAGTGAGGTGCAGAATGAAGCAAGAGAAGTGATGTAAGATGTAAGAGAGTTGCAGATAGAAACAAGAGAGGTGCAGAAAAAAGCAAGAGAAGTGCAGAAAGAGGCAAGTGAGGTATAGAAAGTGGCAAGAGAGGTGCAGAAGAGGCAAGTGAGGTACAGAAACAGGCAAGAGAGGTACATAAAGAGGCAAGAGAAGGGCAGAAAGAAGCAACAGAGGCGCAGAGGAGGCAAGAGAACTGCAGAAAGTGGCATGGAAGTTGCTGAAACTGGCAAGAGAGGTGTGGAAAGAGGGAATAGGGGTACGGAAAGAGGCAAGAGAGGTGCAGAAAGAGGGAAGAGATGCGCAGAAAGAATGAAGATGGGTGCAGAAAGAGGCAAAAGGGGTACAGAAAGAAGCAAGCGAGTGCATAAAGAAGAAAGAGAAATGCAGAAAGAACCAACATAGGTGCAGAAAGATGCAAGAGGTGCGCAGGAAGAGGCAAGAGAAGTGCAGAAGAAGCAACCGAGTCACAAGGAAACTGTAAAACAAAGATAAAAAAAAGAAAAGGGGGCAGGGTAAAACCCCCTGACCCCCTAGGCCCGCTCAGGGGGTCACACAAGGACCCAGAGAACCTAAAAAAGTATTTTTTTTTAAACGGCCGAATTCGCGCTGGGTGCGCGAATCCGGCCGAGAAAATTTTAAAAAATGAAGCGTGTCCTTAAGCCCTAAGTGGGCCAGGTCCCGGGGGCAATGTGTAAATATATAGCGGGGGACCACCACCTCCCCAGGGCGGATATTTGCTGTCAATAGTTGTTCATTCTATGTTTTTACACTCGAGCACAATGCAGGTAAGCAACGCGGGCATTTTAATACAAAGAGGCATGTGGTGTCAACAGACTCTTAAATATACAGTGTTAAAAAATAAAATCTAAGTCTGGCCAGGTGGGAGTTGAGGCGCCACGTGCACACAGTTGTAGAGGAAACCCAGGACATTTTCAGAAAATCCTTTGGCAGAGAGCTAACGCCTAGTGAGTCACGCTTGAAAGATATGATGATGTTAAAGCTTGTCGTGTATGTCAAAAACCTTCTCTCTCTGCTGCCTGCTTAGCCGAGGCATTGATGCTCTTTGGATTTTGCTCTCGTGCTGTTTGCCAAAAACAAGTGAGACCATCCACTGTGGCAATTAGGTCTGATTAGCACTGTATCCGTGTGGTAATTATTACAATCAGAGACACCCTTTCATGCACAAGGACTTAAGTCTCAAACAAGTTCTTGCCAGTAAGCAGGCCTTTTGAGTGTAAATATCAGCACAGGGGGGTTAAGTCCCACTAGAGATCCTTCAAATCTCAGGCAGGAATCCCTGCAGGGCTGACTCTGCTTTTCATCCTTCAAGCGAGGCATACATTACACACAGCACTAAGAGGCCATTCATTAGCTGGCGCACGCTGCCTAACTGGTCTAATCAATGGTCAACAGGAGAAAGGCAGATACTGTACGTAAAGGAAGTGCTCACACAGTCTTTGCAGGGAAAGGAATCGAGGTCCTGTCGCGACATGTTTGAAGTGGAAGTGTGCAGTTATGGTAATACTGAAGTCCACGTTTACTGTGCTTCTAGGCGTCATGCGTTCTGTGAAATTATACCTATATAAGTACCTAGACAACCGCCGTACTCTTTTGGGGAGAGATTAGAGAAGAACATTTTTTAAAAATGTTTTCCTAATTTCTCAGCAAATGGAGGGACACTTGAACGTGTTGTTTACCTGGTACTGTTTGCACCTCTATTTATTTTTACCGAGGTGCGAGAATGGAGTGCAGAGTGTTAGGAACACGGGTGCTTGCCAGGTGTGAGGTGGTGTTTTCATAGTGTCTGCCATGATGCGGGGATTCAGTTACAGTGCTTAGTGGCTCAAGGCAGAAATATGGCTTCAGTAAGGCAGGGATGGCAGATCTATGTGAAGCGATGTGTGCGCTAATCAAAACGTGCAAACTCGCCGCTGCGGGAGGCGCAACAAGTTATCTTCGCCTTGCGTCGACGTGGGAATTCCGAGGCCTGGATACGATCCCTGCTCATTTCTTTAGTTTGGCAGCCGTGGGAAAGTGATCTGTTCGAGGCCTCCATGGCTTCCCTGTAATGAGTTCCAGCTACAGGCGTCCTCGTGCAAGTATACCCTAAGGTTGTCTTTAGTGCAACTCTCAAAAACGTAATATAGGTCCACCCTCCTGTGGCAAGCGATTTGTGGTGGAATCGTGCCCACTCCCATGATTTGGTGGTCACTCCGGCTGCAGGAGAAGGGGGTGGAAGGAGGTGGACTGGTCTTCAATGTAGTTGGGGTTCTCCATCAGGCTGCCACCCCTCAAGGCTGGCAGGTCTGAGGAGGAGTCAGTTGTGTGCCAAGGTGTCTTCTGTCATGCGACTGACTCTACGCTAGTCTTTCAGATGCACTGGCCTGGTGGGGCATCCCCCAGTATTGGAGTCCCTAACATGTGCATGACTGTGCCCCAGCCCTGCTGGCCTTTCAGAGGAACGGGGTTGGCTTGGGGTGACCTTGAGTGTAGGTCCTGGTCTCCTCCCACCTGTAGACACAAAGGGTTTTGAATCGTGCAGGGAAAGTCGCTAGGTGTTGAACCCTTCACCAGATCAATTCGATGACTTCTACTAAATCTACATGTTGGAGTCCATAATTATGTGTGCATATGAAAAAGCCATGTGTGCATGGAAAGCTCCCGTTCCATGAAGGCACCCCAAAGGCGTGCCTGACCTATTTAAACTCACTTTAAGTTTTTTTGCAAGCCCTGGCTTCTCTGACAGGAGGCCTTCGACTGCTGCTGACCTCAGGCTGAAACCTGTCAATCCTCAGCAGCTTTTTCACAAGCTGCTTGTGCCTTGGAGACCACTGCAGAGGCTTTACATTTTTGACCATGTACATCTCGCTTTTCCTAAAATCTAAGAACTAGAGTACATAAATTGCACTGGTGGCACAACTGTTTAGTGGTAAATGGTGTTTGGGTGGTGTTGTGTCTCCAATTTGTGCTACGTCACATGTCACATAATTATCAATGACATATTTTGCATATCAAGGCTTTTATAAAGTTGATGCTCCGAAAAACATGGTACTTGGGTATACATTTTGTTACTTTTGTGCCGACCTCCAGCTCTTTTCACAAATTAAAAACAGACATGCCTGTCGTGTTGGGTTTTGTTGCTGAGTCAATTTCCCAGAGATGTGACAAATGGCATTCATGAGGTATTCTGGTGAGCTGTGATTCTGAGCAGTGCTGTTGAGTCGGGTTGCAGAGTTAGGCTTCTAAGTTGAGTTGCTGAATTTTGCCCGAGTCAGGTTGCTGAGTTGTGTCAGGTTCATTAGAAGTTTCCCTGTGTTGTGTTGAAGAGCTGTGGCACCAAGTAACATCTCTGACGTGTGCTGCTGAAATGTTTTACCAAATGATGTTGCTAAGTTGTGTTGTTGAGTTATAATGCTGTGCCGTTGTGATGATCCTTGTACCCTGAGCTATGTTACTTATTAGTTTGGCCGTGTTGGTTTCTGAGTAAAATTACAGGATTGCCTTCCTGAGTCGAGGCCCTGAAAATTTTTACTGGGTTATGCTATGGCGAGATGTGGGAAGAGGTGTGGTCTACTAGCCAGACAAGCCACTGGGTGGATCATGGCTCTAAATCCTCACTGAAAAGCATATGATTTGGAGCAAACCACTTTATTTCTCTGTGATTTAAAATATAAACACGTCAAATGAAAGTGAAATAAGTGTCATATAATTGTTTAATCGAACATGTGAGTACCCAGCAGCTATGCACATATGGGTTCATGATGTATAAATTAGGGCTGGGCGTAGTTGGCGTAGAGCCACTACGCAGAATTTTGGAAAAAATGTGTGGAAAACAAGCGCACGTCCTGAGGGTCCGTGTGCCCGGGACAGGGGTCCCTCGTGCCTGGGCAGGCTCCCCGATCTCCCCGGCCTGGCTGGGTTGAGAAGCAGGGACCGGCCCCGGGGACTGCGTTTTGGTCAGGGCCTGGGGTTTGGGAGCCCCCGTCCTGCTGCCTGCCAAGTGTCCATCTGCCCGGGACAAGGGTCCCTGGTGCAGAGCCCCGGAGACCTGCAAGGGCAGGCGGGAGCCCTACCGCTATGGCTCAGCTCGGGGTGGGCAGATGGCAGTCCTTTCGGTCCCGGCCATCTGGTCGCACCTCTCCCCTCGGCCATCTGGTCGCACGCAATGCTTTCCAATGGGGCGACCAGATGGCCGGGCTGCCCTGGAAGTCCCGATGAGGGCTTATTTGCCTCCCGGATCCCAGCCAGGGCTCCAGGAGGTCGGGCACGTTCGCGCCCAGGGTCCCCTGAGCCTCGCAGTGCGCATGGATTCCCAGAAAGCGGGGTAGCCTTCCTCTGGATTACTAGGGGCAGGGTATGCCGGGACACCCCTCCCGGGCTGGCGGTTCTCTGCCGGGGACCAGATGGGCTATGCCCGGACAACACCTCCCGAGGCATCCGGGGCTCCCTCCTCCGGCCCACGGCGTGGCAAGGTGCCCGGGACGGGCTCCATGGGTCCCGGGCAGTCCTCCCCCAGGCGCCTGGGCCCGAGAGCTCCGGTGGTCCTCCCCATGCCTGAGGCCCAGCCGGGGTCCCCGAGCCCCCAGGAAGCGGAGCCCATGAGCCCTGCGTGGGCAGGCGGGAGACCTACCTGGAAGGCTCGGCTCGGGGCAGGCAGATGGGAGTCCTTTCGACCCCGGCCATCTGGTCGCACCTTTCCCCTCAGCCATCTGGTCGCACGCAATGCTTTCCAATGGGGCGACCAGATGGCCGGGCTGCCCCGGAAGTCCTGATGAGGGCTCATTTGCCTCCCAGATCCCAGCCAGGGCTCCAGGAGGTCGGGCACGTTCACGCCCAGGGTCCCCTGAGCCTCGCGGTGCACACGGATTCCCAGAAAGCGGGGTAGCCTTCCTCTGGATTACTAGGGACAGGGTACTCTGGGACACCCCTCCCGGGCTGGCGGTTCTCAGCAGGCAGCTGGGTGGGCCAGGATGCCACCCCAGCCCTGGGTCCGTCCCTGGGCCTGCCGCGTGGCAGGCTGCCCTGGATGGGGTCCGGCAGGCCCGGGGAGCCTCCCCCTGCTGGGCTGGGTCCAGGGGCCCGGGGAGTGCGGCCTCCCCACCCCAGGGTATGTCCTCGGTCCTGCTGAGTGGCAGGATGCCCGAACGAGGTCCCGTGGGCCTGGGGAGCCTCCCCCTGCTCGGCTGGGTTCAGCGGCTCCCAGGGGCCCCGGGGAGGGCGTCCTCCCCACCCCAGAGCTCCGTCCTTGGTCCTGCTGCATGGCAGGGTGCACGGGACGGGGTCCGGCGGGCCCGGGGAGGCTTCTCCTGCGCCTCTGGGCCTGGGAGCCCTGGCTGGGTCCAGGGGCCCCGTCAGGCCCCATCCCCCAGCCTGCCGCACTGCCAAAGGCACAGGACGGGGTTCCATTGTGCCCAGGGAGCCTCCCCTGGCTTGGCTAGGTTCAGGAGCTCCATCCGGGGCCCCTGAGGGCCTCGGGGAGGGCGGCCTCCCCACCCCGGGCTCTGTCCTAGGGAAGAGGGGTGCAGAAAGATACAGGAGGGGTGCAGAAAGAATTAACAGAGGTGCAAAAGGACGCAAGAGAGGTGCAGAAACAAGCAAGAGAAGTGCAGAAAGAGGCAAGAGAATTGCTGAAAGAAGCAAGAGGTGTAAAAAAAAGTAAGAGAAGTGCAGAAAGAGGCAAGTGAGGTACAGAAAGAAGAAAGAGCAGTGCAGAAAAAACCAAAAGAGGTGCAAAAAGAGGCAAGAGGGGTGCAGAAAGAGGTAGAAGAGGTGCACAAAGAGGCAAGAGAAGTACAGAAAGAGGCAGCAGGGGTGCAAAAAGAAGGAAGAGAAGTGCAGAAAGAGGCAAGAGAATTGCTGAAAGAAGCAACAGAGGTGTAGAAAGAAGCAAGAGAAGTGCAGAAAGAGACAAGTGAGGTGCAGAAAGAAGCAAGAGCAGTGCATAAAGAACCCACAGAGGTGCAAAAAGAGGCAAGAGGGTGCAGAAAAAGGTAGGAGGGGTACACAAAGAGGCGAGAGAGGTACAGAAATAGGCTGGAGGGGTGCAGAAAGAAGGAAGAGAAGTGCAGAAAGATGCAAGTGAGGTGCAGAAAAAAGCAAGAGCAGTGCAGAAAGAACCAAAAGAGGTGCTGAAAGAGGCGCGAAGGGTGCAGAAAGAGCAAGAGAACTGCAGAAAAAGGTAAGAGATACAGAAAGAGGCAAGAGATATGCAGAAACAGACAGGAAAGGTACAGAAACAGGGAACAGGGGTGCAGAAAGAGGGAAGAGAGGTACAAAAAGAGAATAGAGGGGTGCAGAAAGGGGCACCAGATCTGCAGAAAAAAGCAACAGAGGTGCTGAAAGATGCAAGTGAGGTGCAGAAAGAGGCAATAGATCTGCAGAAAAAAGCAACAGAGGTGCTGAAAGAGGCAAGTGAGGTGCAGAAAGAAGCAAGAGAGGTGCGGAAAGAGGCAATAGAAGTGCAGAAAGAAGCAACAGAGTTGCAGAAGAGGCAAGAGGGGTATAGAAAGAGGAGAGAGAAGTGCAGAAAGAAGCAAAGGAGGTTCTCAAAGAGGCAAGAGGGATGCAGAAAAAGGCAAGAGCAGTGCAGAAAGAACCAAGAGAAGAGCAGAAAGAAGCAACAGAGGTGCAAAAGGAGGCACGAGGGGAGCAGAAAGAAGGAAGAATAGTGCAGAAAGAAGCAACAGAAGTGTTGAAAGAGGCACGAAGGTACAGAAAGAGGCAATAGAAGTGCAGAAAGAAGCAACAGAGGTACAGAAAGAGGCAACAGTGGTGCAGAAAGAGGGAAGAGAGGTGTAGAAAGAGGCAAGAGAGTTGCACAAATAGGGAAGAGGGGTGCAGAAAGATACAGGAGGGGTGCAGAAAGAATTAACAGAGGTGCAAAAGGACGCAAGAGAGGTGCAGAAACAAGCAAGAGAAGTGCAGAAAAAGGCAAGAGAATTGCTGAAAGAAGCAAGAGGTGTAGAAAGAAGTAAGAGAAGTGCAGAAAGAGGCAAGTGAGGTACAGAAAGAAGCAAGAGAAGTGCAGAAAGAACCAAAAGAGGTGCAAAAAGAGGCAAGAGGAGTGCAGAAAGAGGTAGAAGAGGTGCACAAAGAGGCAAGAGAGGTACAGAAAGAGGCAGCAGGGGTGCAAAAAGAAGGTAGAGAAGTGCAGAAAGAGGCAAGAAAATTGCTGAAAGAAGCAACAGAGGTGTAGAAAGAAGCAAGAGAAGTGCAGAAAGAGACAAGTGAGGTGCAGAAAGAAGCAAGAGCAATGCATAAAGAACCAACAGAGGTGCAAAAAGAGGCAAGAGGGGTGCAGAAAAAGGTAAGAGGGGTACACAAAGAGGCGAGAGAGGTACAGAAATAGGCTGGAGGGGTGCAGAAAGAAGGAAGAGAAGTGCAGAAAGACGCAAGAGAGGTGCAGAAACAAGCAAGAGAAGTGCAGAAAGAGGTAAGAAAATTGCTGAAAGAAGCAAGAGGTGTAGAAAAAAGTAAGAGAAGTGCAGAAAGAGGCAAGTGAGGTACAGAAAGAAGCAAGAGCAGTGCAGAAAAAACGAAAAGAGGTGCAAAAAGAGGCAAGAGGGGTACAGAAAGAGGTAGAAGAGGTGCACAAAGAGGCAAGAGAAGTACAGAAAGAGGCAGCAGGGGTGCAAAAAGAAGGAAGAGAAGTGCAGAAAGAGGCAAGAGAATTGCTGAAAGAAGCAACAGAGGTGTAGAAAGAAGCAAGAGAAGTGCAGAAAGAGACAAGTGAGGTGCAGAAAGAAGCAAGAGCAGTGCATAAAGAACCCACAGAGGTGCAAAAAGAGGCAAGAGGGGTGCAGAAAAAGGTAGGAGGGGTACACAAAGAGGCAAGAGAGGTACAGAAATAGGCTGGAGGGGTGCAGAAAGAAGGAAGTGAAGTGCAGAAAGATGCAAGTGAGGTGCAGAAAAAAGCAAGAGCAGTGCAGAAAGAACCAACAGAGGTGCTGAAAGAGGCGCGAAGGGTGCAGAAAGAGGCAAGAGATCTGCAGAAAAAAGAAACAGAGGTGCTGAAAGAGGCAAGTGAGGTGCAGAAAGAAGCAAGAGAGGTGCGGAAAGAGGCAATAGAAGTGCAGAAAGAAGCAACAGAGTTGCAGAAAGAGGCAAGAAGGGTATAGAAAGAGGAGAGAGAAGTGCAGAAAGAAGCAAAAGAGGTTCTCAAAGAGGCAAGAGGGATGAGGAAAAAGGCAAGAGCAGTGCAGAAAGAACCAAGAGAAGAGCAGAAAGAAGCAATAGAGGTGCAAAACGAGGCACGAGGGGAGCAGAAAGAAGGAAGAATAGTGCAGAAAGAAGCAAGAGAGGTGCAGAAAGAGGCAATAGAAGTGCAGAAAGAAGCAAAAGAGGTGCTCAAAGAGGCAAGAGGGATGCAGAAAGAGGCAAGAGCAGTGCAGAAAGAACCAAGAGAAGTGCAGAAAGAAGCAACAGAGGTGCAAAAAGAGGCACGAGGGATGCAGAAAGAAGGAAGAGAAGTGCAGAAAGAAGCAACAGAAGTGTTGAAAGAGGCACGAAGGTACAGAAAGAGGCAAGAGAAGTGCAGAAAGAAGCAACAGAGGTACAGAAAGAGGCAACAGTGGTGCAGAAAGAGGGAAGAGAGGTGTATAAAGAGGCAAGGGAGTTGCACAAATAGGGAAGAGGGGTGCAGAAAGATACAGGAGGGGTGCAGAAAGAATTAACAGAGGTGCAAAAGGACACAAGAGATGTGCAGAAACAAGCAAGAGAAGTGCAGAAAGAGGCAAGAGAATTGCTGAAAGAAGCAAGAGGTGTAGAAAGAAGTAAGAGAAGTGCAGAAAGAGGCAAGTGAGGTACAGAAAGAAGCAAGAGAAGTGCAGAAAGAACCAAAAGAGGTGCAAAAAGAGGCAAGAGGGGTGCAGAAAGAGGTAGAAGAGGTGCACAAAGAGGCAAGAGAGGTACAGAAAGAGACAGCAGGGGTGCAAAAAGAAGGAAGAGAAGTGCAGAAAGAGGCAGAATTGCTGAAAGAAGCAACAGAGGTGAAGAAAGAAGCAAGAGAAGTGCAGAAAGAGACAAGTGAGGTGCAGAAAGAAGCAAGAGCAATGCATAAAGAACCAACAGAGGTGCAAAAAGAGGCAAGAGGGGTGCAGAAAAAGGTAGGAAGGGTACACAAAGAGGCGAGAGAGGTACAGAAATAGGCTGGAGGGGTGCAGAAAGAAGGAAGAGAAGTGCAGAAAGATGCAAGTGAGGTGCAGAAAAAAGCAAGAGCAGTGCAGAAAGAACCAACAGAGGTGCTGAAAGAAGCGCGAAGGGTGCAGAAAGAGCAAGAGAACTGCAGAAAAAGGTAAGAGCTACAGAAAGAGGCAAGAGATATGCAGAAACAGACAGGAAAGGTACAGAAACAGGGAACAGGGGTGCAGAAAGAGGCAAGAGAGGTACAAAAAGAGAATAGAGGGGTGCAGAAAGGGGCACCAGATCTGCAGAAAAAAGCAACAGAGGTGCTGAAAGATGCAAGTGAGGTGCAGAAAAAGGCAAGAGATCTGCAGAGAAAAGCAACAGAGGTGCTGAAAGAGGCAAGTGAGGTGCAGAAAGAAGCAAGAGAGGTGCGGAAAGAGGCAATAGAAGTGCAGAAAGAAGCAACAGAGTTGCAGAAAGAGGCAAGAGGGGTATAGAAAGAGGAGAGAGAAGTGCAGAAAGAAGCAAAAGAGGTTCTCAAAGAGGCAAGAGGGATGCAGAAAAAGGCAAGAGCAGTGCAGAAAGTACCAAGAGAAGTGCAGAAAGAAGCAACAGAGGTGCAAAAGGAGGCACGAGGGGAGCAGAAAGAAGGAAGAATAGTGCAGAAAGAAGCAACAGAGGTTCTGAAAGAGGCACGAAGGGTGCAGTATGAGGCAAGAGAAGTGCAGAAAGAAGCAACAGAGGTACAGAAAGAGGCAAGAGTGCTGCAGAAAGAGGGAAGAGAGGTGTAGAAAGAGGCAAGAGAGTTGCACCAATAGGGAAGAGGGGTGCAGAAAGAGGCAGGAGGGGTGAATAAAGAAGCAACAGAGGTGCTAAAAGAGGCAACAGAGATGCAGAAAGAAGCAACAGAGGTGCTGAAAGAGGCACGAGGGGTGCAGAAAGAAGGAAGAGAAGTGCAGAAAGAAGCAACAGAGGTGCTGAATGAGGCACGAAGGGTGCAGAAAGAGGCAAGAGAAGTGCAGAAAGTAGCAACAGAGATACAGAAAGAGTCAATAGTGGTGCAGAAAGAGGGAAGTGAGTTGTAGAAAGAGGCAAGAGAGTTGTACAAATAGGGAAGAGGTATGCAGAAAGAGGCAGGAGGGGTGCAGAAAGAATTAACAGAGGTGCCAAAAGAGGCAAGAGAGGTGCAGAAAGAAGCAAGTGAAGTGCAGAAAGAGGCAAAAGAGTTGCAGAAAGATGCAAGAGAGGTGCAGAAACAAGCTAGAGAAGTGCAGAAAGAACCAACAGAGGTGGAAAAAGAGGCAAGAGGGGTGCAGAAAAAGGTAGGAGGGGTGCACAGAGGCATTAGAGGCACAGAAAGAGGCTGGAGGGTGCAGAAAGAAGGAAGAGAAGTGCAGAAAGAGGCAAGAGAATTGCTGAAAGAAGCAACAGAGGTGTAGCAAGAAGCAACAGAGGTACAGAAAGATGCAAGAGATGTGCAGAAACAGGCAAGAAAGGTGCAGAAACAGGGAACAGGGGTGCAGAAAGAGGCAAGAGAGGTGCAGAAAGAGAAAAGAGGGGTGCAGAAAGGGGCAAGAGATCTGCAGAAAAAAGCAACAGAGATGCTGAAGGATGCAAGTGAGGTGCAGAAAGAGGCAAGAGATCAGCAGAAAAAAGCAACAGAGGTGCTGAAAGACGCAAGTGAGGTGCAGAAAGAAACAAGAGAGGTGCAGAAAGAGGCAATAGAAGTGCAGAAAGAAGCAAAAGAGGTGCTCAAAGAGGCAAGAGGGATGCAGAAAGAGGCAAGAGCAGTGCAGATAGAACCAAGAGAAGTGCAGAAAGAAGCAACAGAGGTGCAAAAGGAGGCACGAGGGATGCAGAAAGAAGGAAGAGAAGTGCAGAAAGAAGCAACAGAAGTGTTGAAAGAGGCGCGAAGGTGCAGAAAGAGGCAAGAGAAGTGCAGAAAGAAGCAACAGAGGTACAGAAAGAGGCAAGAGTGGTGCTGAATGAGGGAAGAGAGGTATAGAAAGAGGCAAGAGAGTTGCACAAATAGGGAAGAGGGGTGCAGAAAGAGGCAGGAGGGGTACAGAAAGAATCAACAGAGGTGCTGAAAGAGGCAAGAGAGGTGCAGAAAGAAGCAAGTGAAGTGCAGAAAGAGGCAACAGAGGTGCAGAAAGATGCAAGAGAGGTGCAGAAACAAGCAAGAGAAGTGCAGAAAGAGGCAAGAGAATTGCTGAAAGAAGCAAGAGGTGTAGAAAGAAGTAAGAGAAGTGCAGAAAGAGCAAAGTGAGGTTCAGAAAGAAGCAAAAGCAGTGCAGAAAGAACCAACAGAGGTGCTGAAAGAGGCAACAGAGGTGCAGAAGGAGACACAAGGAGTGCAGAAAGAAGGAAGTGGAGTGCATAAAGAAGCAACAGAGGTGCTGAAAGAGGCACGAGGGGTGCAGAAAGAGGCAAGAGAAGTGTAGAAAGAAGCAACAGAGGTACAGAAAGAGGCAAGCGAGGTGCAGAAAGAAGCAAGTGAAATGTGCAAAGAGGCAACAGATGTGCAGAAAGACGCAAGAGATGTACAGAAACAAGCAAGAGAAGTGCAGAAAGAGGCAAGAGAATTACTGAAAGAAACAACAGAGGTTTAGAAAGAAGCAAGAGAAGTGCAGAAAGAGGCAAGTGAGGTGCAGAAAGAAGCAAGAGCAGTGCAGAAAGAACCAACAAAGGTGCAAAAAGAGGCAAGAGGGGTGCAGAAAAAGGTAGGAGGGGTGCACAAAGAGGTGAGAGAGGTACAGAAAGAGGCAGGAGGGGTGCAAAAAGAAGGAAGAAAAGTACAGTAAGAGGCAAGAGAATTGCTGAAAGAAGCAACAGAGGCATAGAAAGAAGCTAGAGAAGTGCAGAAAGAGACAAGTGAGGTACAGAAAGAAGCAAGAGCAGTGCAGAAAGAACCAACAGATGGGCAAAAAGAGGCAAGAGGGGTGCAGAAAAAGGTAGGAGGGGTGCACAAAGAGGCGAGAGAGGCACAGAAATAGGCTGGAGGGGTGCAGAAAGAAGGAAGAGAAGTGCAGAAAGAAGCAACAGAATTGCTGAAGGAAGCAACAGAGGTGTAGAAAGAAGCAAGAGAAGTGCAGAAAGAGGCACGTGAGGTGCAGAAAAAAGCAAGAGCAATGCAGAAAGAACCAACAGAGGTGCTGAAAGAGGCGCGAAGGGTGCAGAAAGAGCAAGAGAACTGCAGAAAGAGGTAACAGAGATACAGAAAGAGGCAAGAGATATGCAACAACAGGCAGGAAAGATGCAGAAACAGGGAACAGGGGCGCAGAAAGAGGCAAGAGGCGTGCAGAAAGAGAAAAGAGGGGTGCAGAAAGGGGGACAGATCTGCAGAAAAAAGCAACAGAGATGCTGAAAGATGCAAGTGAGGTGCAGAAAGAGGCAAGAGATCTGCAGAAAAAAGCAACAGAGGTGCTGAAAGAGGCAAGTGAGATGCAGAAAGAAGCAAGAGAGGTGCAGAAAGAGGCAATAGAAGTGCAGAAAGAAGCAACAGAGTTGCAGAAAGAGACAAGAGGGGTGTAGAAAGAGGCAATAGAAGTGCAGAAAGAAGCAAAAGGTGCTCAAAGAGGCAAGAGGGATGCAGAAAGAGGCAAGAGCAGTGCAGAAAGAACCAAGAGAAGTGCATAAAGAAGCAACAGAGGTGCAAAAGAAGGCACGAGGGATGCAGAAAGAAGGAAGAGAAGTGCAGAAATAAGCAACAGAAGTGCTGAAATAGGCACGGAGGGTGCAGTATGAGGCAAGAGAAGTGCAGAAAGAAGCAACAGAGGTACAGAAAGAGGCAAGAGTGCTGCAGAAAGAGGGAAGAGAGGAGTAGAAAGAGGCAAGAGAGTTGCACAAATAGGGAAAAGGGGTGAAGAAAGAGGCAGGAGGGGTACAGAAAGAAGCAACAGAGGTGCCGAAAGAGGCAAGAGAGGTGCAGAAAGAAGCATGTGAAGTGCAGAAAGAGGCAACAGAGGTGCAGAAAGAAGCAACAGAGGTGCTGAAAGAGGCAACAGAGGTGCTGAAAGAGGTACGAAGGGAGCAGAAAGAGGCAAGAGTAGTGCAGAAAGAAGCAACAGAGATACAGAAAGAGGCAATAGTGGTGCAGAAAGAGAGAAGAGAGGTGTAGAAAGAGGCAAGAGAGTTGTACAAATAGGGAAGCGGTATGCAGAAAGAGGCAGGAGGGGTGCAGAAAGAATTAACAGAGGTGCCGAAAGAGGCAAGCGAGGTGCAGAAAGAAGCAAGTGAAGTGCAGAAAGAGGCAAAAGAGTTGCAGAAAGATGCAAGAGAGGTGCAGAAACAAGCAAGAGAAGTGCAGAAAGAACCAACAGAGGTGGAAAAAGAGGCAAGGGGGTGCAGAAAAAGGTAGGAGGGGTGCACAGAGGCATTAGAGGCACAGAAAGAGACTGGAGGGTGCAGAAAGAAGGAAGAGAAGTGCAGAAAGAGGCAAGAGAATTGCTGAAAGAAGCAACAGAGGTATAGAAAGAAGCAACAGAGGTACAGAAAGATGCAAGAGATGTGCAGAAACAGGCAAGAAAGGTACAGAAACAGGGAACAGGGGTGTAGAAAGAGGCAAGAGTGGTGCAGAAAGAATTAACAGAGGTGCCAAAAGAGGCAAGAGGGGTGCAGAAAGAAGCAAGTGAAGTGCAGAAAGAGGCAAAAGAGGTGCAGAAAGATGCAAGAGAGGTGCAGAAAGATGCAAGAGAGGTGCAGAAACAAGCAAGAGAAGTGCAGAAAGAGCTAGGAGAATTGCTGAAAGAAGCAACAGAGGTTTAGAAAGAGGCAAGAGAAATGCAGAAAGAGGCAAGTGAGGTGCAGAAAGAAGCAAGAGCAGTGCAGAAAGAACCAACAGAGGTGGAAAAGAGGCAAGAGGGGTGCAGAAAAAGGTAGGAGGGGTGCACAGAGGCAAGAGAGGAACAGAAACAGGCCGGAGGGGTGCAGAAAGAAGGAAGAGAATTGCAGAAAGAGGCAAGAGAATTGCTGAAAGAAGCAACAGAGGTATAGAAAGAAGCAAGAGAAGTACAGAAAGAGACAAGTGAGGTGCAGAAAAAAGCAAGAGCAGTGCAGAAAGAACCAACAGAGGTGATGAAAGAGGCAACAGAGGTGCTGAAAGAGGCACGAAGGCTGCAGAAACAGCAAGAAAACTGCAGAAAGAGGTAACAGTGGTACAGAAAGAGGCAAGAGAGATGCAGAAAGAGAAAAGAGGGGTGCAGAAAGGGGCAAGAGATCTGCAGAAACAAGCAACAGAGGTGCTGAAAGATGCAAGTGAGGAGCAGAAAGAGGCAAGAGATCAGCAGAAAAAAGCAACAGAGGTGCTGAAAGATGCAAGTGAGATGCAGAAAGAAGCAAGAGAGGTGCAGAAAGAGGCAATAGTAGTGCAGAAAGAAGCAAAAGAGGAGCTCAAAGAGGCAATAGGGATGCAGAAAGAGGCAAGAGCAGTGCAGAAATAACCAAGAGAAGTGCAGAAAGAAACAGCAGAGGTGCAAAAGGAGGCATGAGGGATGCAGAAAGAAGGAAGAGAAGTGCAGAAATAAGCAACAGAAGTGCTGAAAGAGGCCCTGAGGGTGCAGAAAGAGGCAAGAGGAGTGCAGAAAGAAGCAACAGAGGTACAGAAACAGGCAACAGTGGTGCAGAAAGAGGGAAGAGAGGTGTAGAAAGAGGCAAGAGAGTTGCACAAATAGGGAAGAGGGGTGCAGAAAGATACAGGAGGGGTGCAGAAAGAATTAACAGAGGTGCAAAAGGACGCAAGAGAGGTGCAGAAACAAGCAATAGAAGTGCAGAAAGAGGCAAGAGAATTGCTGAAAGAAGCAAGAGGTGTAGAAAGAAGTAAGAGAAGTGCAGAAAGAGGCAAGTGAGGTGCAGAAAGAAGCAAAAGCAGTGCAGAAAGAACCAACAGAGGTGCTGAAAGAGGCAACAGAGGTGCAGAAGGAGGCACGAGGGGTGCAGAAATCAGGAAGAGGAGTGCAGAAAGAAGCAACAGAGGTGCTGAAAGAGGCACAAAGGGTGCAGAAAGAGGCAAGAGAAGTGCAGAAAGAAGCAACAGAGGTGCAGAAAGACATAAGAGATGTGCAGAAACAAGCAAGAGAAGTGCAGAAAGAGCTAAGAGAATTGCTGAAAGAAGCAACAGAGGTTTAGAAATAAGCAAGAGAAGTGCGGAAAGAGGCAAGTGAGGCGCAGAAATAAGCAAGAGCAGTGCAGAGAGAACTAACAGAGGTGCAAAAAGAGGCAAGAGGGTGCAGAAAGAGGTAGGAGAGGTGCACAAAGAGGCAAGAGAGGTACAGAAAGAGGCAGGAGGGGTGCAAAAAGAAGCAAGAGAAGTGCAGAAAGAGACAAGTGAGGTGCAGAAAGA
Source organism: Calotriton arnoldi (assembly GCA_963921515.1). Lineage (NCBI taxonomy): Eukaryota > Metazoa > Chordata > Amphibia > Caudata > Salamandridae > Calotriton > Calotriton arnoldi. The sequence continues at coordinate 1,419,713 of CAWUFW010004379.1, read as the reverse complement.
AGCAAGAGCAGTGCAGAAAGAACCAACAGAGGTGAGCAAAGAGGCAAGAGGGGTGCAGAAAAAGGTAGGATGGGTGCACAAAGTAGCAAGAGAGGTACAGAAATAGGCCTGAGGTGTGCAGAAAGAAGGAAGAGAAGTGCAGAACGAGACAAGAGAATTGCTGAAAGAAGCAACAGAGGTATAGAAAGAAGCAAGAGAAGTGCAGAAAGAGGCAAGTGAGGTGCAGAAAAAAGCAAGACCAGTGCAGAAAGAACCAACAGAGGTGCTGAAAGAGGCACGAAGGGTGCAGAAAGAGGCAAGAGAAGTGCAGAAAGAAGCAAGAGAGGTGCAGAAAGAAGGAAGAGAAGTGCAGAAAGAAGTAACAGAGGTGCAGAAAAAGGCAAAAAGGGTGCAGAAAGATGTAAGAGGGATACAGAAAAAGGCAAGAGAGGTGCAGAAAGAGGGAAGAAGGAGGCAGAAAGAGGCAAGAGGGGTACAGAAAGAAGCAAACGAGGTGCAGAAAGAGGCAACAGACATGCAGAAAGAAGGAAGAGAGGTGCAGAAAGTAGAAGAGATGTGCAGAAAGAGGCAAGAGAAGTGCAGAAAAAGAAAGAAATGTGCAGAAAGAAGCAACAGAAATGCAGAAGGAGGAAAGAGAGGTGCAGAAAGAAGCAAGAGTGGCTTGCACACCATTAGTACCAATTTAACATGCACATTTAGCAATAAGTAACAGGTGACCATTCTAGGTTTGCAAAGGGCCTTCCACCACGCTGTAACACTTGTTGCTGCATTTTTGGTAACGGTTGAGCCATTTGAGCTAGAAACAAGGCTTTTTTTGTTCAATTCTGCAAGATAGGGAGCAGATGATAGATTATGTGGCTAATGAAGAAAATGTATAATTGTGAGAAACTCAGTTCAGCCAAACAGTCGCATAATTCCAGCGGCCCTGCTCCTTCCTCTGAATATATCCACAAGTGCTCCTCAGTGATTCCTTCTTTTTTTGTCTCACTGAGTTCATAGATGAGGTTCTATAGAAACGAGGAAGACTCTGCAAACACACCTCTTGGTGCACTGCTGGTGGGGCGATGAGGTCCTCTTGTGTCCTGAGGACCTCAGGACACAAGTGGACTTCATCACTTGAGCAGTAGTGCACCAGGAGCTGCATTTGCAGAGTGGTGTAAAAAGGGGGCATGGCCTCGGACCACTCTCAGCAATTCAGGTGTGTGGCACTTACTGGAGGTACTTGGTGGGCTAGTTGGCCCCAAGGGACCCTCAGGAATGAAGGGGACTTAATACCCCAACTTAGAATGCACCAGGTCTTTAAAAGACCATTTTCATGTTAACGAGGCTTTGTTGTTTTTTCACCCCTTCATCTCCACTCTGCCTATTGCTGGAAAAATTAGCCCCCCCTTAAATTTTCATTAGCCCCCTCCCTGAAATTTGGCTCTAGTTGAGCCTCAGAGCTGACTCCACACCATTCAACCCTGTGAACTGCACGTTGCTACACACTGATGACTGCAGCGGGTGCCTTGGCCCACTGAGCAATATTGAAAGGGCACTTCGCATATAAATCACATTGTGACTCAGTGATTTCTGGAGTGATAATGATGGGGCACCCCCCTCAGGGTTTAGGATTAAAGGAGCCACACATGGTTTAGAGGAACGCATTGCCCTAGCCCCTTCCCTCCTCCGACCTCACTCACTGCTTTCCGACACGCCAAGTGGAGTTTCCCACAGACTGATAAATCAGAGTCATGCGAGCGTGCACTGGTGCACTGAGTTCTTTTTCTCCAAAATGACGTACAACTATGCCCTGACCACAAAAATTCTTCAATTAGGACTTGCCGCCACTGGAGTCCACCTTTATGACACTTTTAAATAAAAATAAACTGTGGAGAAAATGTGGTCTTGTGTCCACCGGAGTCAAAACCAAAGTGGATATTACTTCGTCTTCCGCATATGAAAACAGTGTGTGATCTTGGGTAGACCACCTTAACTTCTCGAGGCTGTGCCCCCTCCCTCTGCCTAGTTTAAGCACAGGGCACACTCAACGGACCTTATGTGATCATCCTTAGTTGAAACACTGAATGTCACTAAGACTCCCCCCCTTTCCACTAGCGAAAGAGTGAGTTACTGTCAGTGCTACAGAGGATTTTTGTGGAAATCTGTCCCATAGGCTGCCCATTTACAGCCAGGGGGGTCAGACCTTGATGACCCCAGTGCCGGGGAACCAACCAAAGCTTCTGCATACCTTCCCCTCCAATTTAAGAATGACCAATCCCCTTATCGTCCCCACAAGGTCACATTAAATCCCTTGTGCTTTCAAACATCAGCCATTTCCAGTAATTGAAATGCCTTGTGCTGCTCTTGCACAGATGAGGCCTCCATCCATTCTGGGGAGCTGCTCTGCCCCTACCCCCACCCCACAACCAGAGATGTCCCCGTCAGAGTCAAAGGCCTCTTTGTTGCCCAGACGGAAGGCAGCCCCTCCCACCCACACACCCCTGACTATAAAACCCCTATCCCACATGGACATTCGTAAACTGAAGTCAGAGCCCTGGCGAGCCCTGGCGGTTGTACCCCTAAGACCCCATAACACTGCGAGGAATGATTTCCAAATGATTCCTGTGGTGTCAAGACCGACCCATCCCTCACAGCTCGACCCACCCACCCCTTATATATAACTAGACCCACCCCTCAAGAAATCTGGGGGTACCTCGTCTGCCTTCTCCAGTGTGACCCATTGGCTTTTATTTATTTGTATAGTTTTATATAGTGCCGCCCTGCCACGAGTGGGCTTCGGAGCTCTGAAAGGGCGAGGCAGGTAACAGACTGTGCACAGTGTATAGAAAGCAGACACCTGGAGACATGCCTTGGTTATTACGCTGCAGCTTCAGTGCCGGTGACTTTCAGAGTGTGTGTGGTAAAAGGGCATATTTTACAACTGTAAGACACAGCCAGCAGTGCCAATCTGCAGACAGGGTGGCATCGAGACCAGACTGCCTGTGGCCAGTCTGTGTGTGCTTGTTGGGGGGCGGGCCTCACCCTCAGACTCTGCTGATACCCCATGTCCACATGCAGCCCAAAGCAGGGTCCCTCTTCCGAGGTCCCTTGCCCCATGCCACTGGTAGGGCCATGGCATAGGGAGACTGCCACCAGCCTCAATGAAAGCTGAAAATACCACCACCCTAATGTCCCCAGTTAGGCGCTGAAATACAGTCACAAATATGGGTGCAGAAGGCCCCCTTAAACTATATAGATCCTTAGATCATTGGGCTCCGGTGCCACTGTGCCTGTTGCACTATTGATAGCTCTTCTCATGGGAGGGGAGCATTATAAATAGAGTGAGTGGCAGCACAGAGAGGGGGGTCGACTCTTGACACAGATTCATTTTAGACCACACAGTGTGGGGTCGGAAGGGTCTGACTGAGATCAATAGTAGAGAAAGCCTGACCCCGAGGAATGAATGACCTGCTATTTAATAACCAGTGACGCGCTGCCATGTGGTGCTCACTAAAAGAACACAACACAGCATTTGAGCTGCTTGCACCTCCATACCCCGAGTTTGAAAAGTGATTTACAGTGCCTGGAAGCTGCAAAATACAACCTGTAGCGTAAGAAGAAAAGCGGGAGTCGTCGGAGCGTGATGGAAGAAATGTACACAGCAGGCAGAAAGTTATAGATCTGAGGACACATAGCGGACGTGTGTAAAATAATCTCTTTCCTTACCCAGAATCAGAAGGCAGCGTGTTGCGTGCATCATTGCCTCAGGACCGACAGAACCTCTGGACCGTTCCTGGCTCCCCGCAGATAGTTCCTGGGCAGTGGTGCTGTCAGACTGAGGGCTGTGGGTTTCCAGAGTAGCACAGCCTCTGAGGGCGGGAGCTGCTGTCAGACACTCCCAGGGAGACCCACCCAGGGAGACCCACCCATGTGCTGTGAGAGAATGACTGCACCCCATGCAGCTGAGGGAGCGGAGCTGGCATGGAGGAGAAGGGAGCCCTGCTGTGGAAAGCATGTGAAGTAGAGTGGGTATGGGAGAGGAGAGAGCCCTGTTCCGTAATGTGTGGAAACCGGAGAGGGAGAGCGTCATGCTCATGACGTGTGTGCAGGGCCAGCTTTAGAGCTGTTGGTGCCTGGTGCACTAATTAATTACACATTGCCCGCGGGACCTGGCCCACCCGGGGGCTTACAGATAACAAGGTGCTGGAGCTGCTCTTCGTTTATTTTTTATTTTTTCGGCCGAATTTGCACACCCAGTGTGAATTCAGTCATTTGTTTTTTTTTTTTTAAATGCTTTTTTTGGGCCTGTGGGTCCTTGTGGGACTCCCTGAGCAGGCCTAGGGGGTCAGGGTGTTTCTACCCTGCCCCCTTTTTTTGTTTTTTACCTTTTTTTTTACCTTTTTCTTGTGACTCGGTTATCGAATCACAAGATGGCTGCCAACACTTCCTGGTTTGGAGTGTTGGCAGCCAATTAGAATGAAGCTTGTGCTCAGGAGGAGATGTGTGGTTAGGCTCCACCCAGATATCTATATTTCTTTTCCCTTTAATATTTCAAAAACTACGGAACGGATTTGCACCATTTAAAAAAAGGGCGCTTTCTGAACCAAGAGCTACCTTTTTGCCAAATTTGGTGTAATTCCGTTCAGCAGTTCGGGCTGTAGCCTGTTCCATAATTTCCTATGGAAATTAACATGGAGAAAACGCGCTTTGGGAACCCCCTCTTTTCTCAGCCACACTTCACGAATCACCCAGAAACTTTCAACAGAGAAACTGAGAGGGCCGACCCAATCGTTTTGAAAATTTAGCGAAGATTCGTCAAACGGTGCCAAAGATATTGGCAAATCAAAAAATGCTTTTCCTATGGAAATTACGTTCTAACTATAACTACCTACTGGCGATCGCCAGTAGGTAAGATATAGATATATATATATATATATATATATATATATATATATATATATATATATATATATATATATTCACTGAAAAAACCATAGGTTTCAGACACGTTATAGTTAGAAATTAGCATTTAAAAACCTTTGAAATTCACTGAAAAACCATAGGTTTTAGGGACAGTTATAGTTAGTTGGACATTGCACTCGTACAAAACCCGTGAAATTCCCCGTTATAGTTAGTTCAGCTAACTATAACTCGCGCCCCGCAATGCCCTGCTGATGACGTCACATATTACATCACTCATGACATGGTCAGTGACATCACTGATGACATCACTGATGACATCATCCAGTGACTGTGTGTTTCTGTAAAGTTTAAATATGTTTAATATATATAGGCAAAGGCGTATTGAAGAATGAGTGGGTGTCTAAGTGTCTGAATGGATGATTTAGTAGGTGCGTGACTAACTCTATAAGTGAGTGATTAAACGTATCTTACTGAATGCATGGGTTAGTGACTAAACTGGGTGAATGTCTGTATCCGTCTGTCTGTTGGTGTGTAAGTGGATGCATGGATTTGCGAATAGCTACATGAGTGTCTATATGGGTTATTGATTGGTTCTCTGATTATCTGTATGGGTGCCTGAGTGTTTGTGTGGGAGGGGTGAGTGTGACTCTGTACATAGATGTGTGAGTGGGTGATTCACTTGGTGCATGATTTGAAGAGTGCATCTGTGATGGACTGCTTGGGTGGATGAGTGTGTGTATGAGTGTGTTAGTGAGTGAATGTATATCTCAGTGGTACATGTGCGAGTAACTACATATGTAAAAGGCAGTATATATGTGTGTTAGAGTATTTAAAAGGCTATAAGTGAGAGTGTGTGATTGTGACAGTGGCTGTATGGATGCATGTGTGCTTGTATCAGTTATTGTATAAGAGCGTAAGAATGTGCTAGTATTTGTATGAGTAAGTGAGTTGGTGTGTGTATAACTGTATAGGTGAGTAAATGGGTGAGTGATACATTTTTTGCATGACTGACTAGGTGTGTGAGTACCTCTATGGATGAGTGGCGGTGTGTGAGTGTTTATATAGGTGTATGAGTGCATATGATAGTCCTGTACTGAGTGACTGTAAGTATGAGTGACTGTACGGGTGAGTGAGTAGATGTGTGTGTGTAGACCTAAGAATCAGTGAGTGTGTATATAGTAATTGGTGTTGGAGTGTCTATGGTTTAGACAATGGCAGTCTGTAATTTACAGTGGGTGTATCAAAAGTTATATTAGGGTGTGAGAAGATGCATCAAATTATCACATGGATGATGTCATCAGTGATGTCATCAGTGATGTCATTTGAGATGTCATCAGTGATGTCACTGACCATGTCATGAGTGATGTAATATGTGACGTCATCAGCAGTGCATTGCGGGCGCGAGTAATAGTTAGCTGAACTAACTATAACGGGGGAATTTCACGGGTTTTGTACGAGTGCAATGTCCAACTAACTATAATGTCCCTGAAACCTATGGTTTTTTCAGTGAATTTCTAAGGTTTCTTAAATGCTAATTTCTAACTATAACGTGCCTGAAACCTATGGTTTTTTCAGTGAATTTCAATGGTTTTTTAAATGCTAATTTCTAACTATGCCTACAAAGTTAGGACATGTGAAGAAAGAGGAAGAAAAGCGCAGAAAGAAGCAAGACAAATGCAGAAAGAGGCAACAGAAGTCCAGAAAGACGAAGAAAAGTGCAGGAAGAAGCAAGAGATGTTCAGAAAGAATCAACAGAGGAGCAGAAAGTCCTCCTGTGTCCCCAACTTTTTACTGACGGGTACTGGTGGTAACTGACTCTGAATAACCAGGACCGGAGCCAGTGCTATGCTAAAAGACACTTAGAATACAGTGAAAACACCTACATACACTAGGGAACACTATGCGTTGGGGTACCCCTGTAATTAGCATGACCTCCTCTGTATTTGCCATGAGTTAGTGCCTGGGTCATTGCATGAGTACATGAGTAGTGACTGGATGATTAGAGTACTGCAAGGACAGTGCATGGTGAATTTATAAGTGCCTGGGTTTTGGCGGAGTGATTGGATAAGTACATGGTGCGTGCTGGGTGATTGGAGGAGTGCATGGGTAGTGACAGTGCGATGGCTGGACTGCATGGGTACTGCTCAGGGTATTGTAGCAGTGCATGAGTTAGTGCATGGGTCATTGCATGAGTGCATGGGTAGTGACTGGATGATTAGAGTGCTGCAAGGAGAGTGCATGGTGAATTTATAAGTGCACACATGTTACATCAGGCCCCGCCCCTCCCTTCACCACTGTGCAAACGCGCCCCCTGGTAGGTTTTAAGTTCAGGGATTAATTCCCCTTGAATCCTGAGGGTCCCTGGGGGCCAACTAGCCCACCAGGTACCTCCAGTAAGTGCCACAGAGCTGCGTTGCAGAGTGGTGGTCAGAGGCCATGCCCCTTTACACCTCTCTGCAACGCAACTCTGTGGCGCTTACTGGACGTACCTGGTGGGCTAGTTGGCCCCCAGGGACCCGTAGGATTCAAGGGGACTTAATTCCCAACTTAAAACGCGCCACAGGCGCATTTGCACACTTGTCACATCAGGCCACGCCCCTCCCTGCACCACTGTGCAAACGCACCCCCTGGTGCATTTTAAATTGGGGGATTAAGTCCCCTTGAGTCCTGAGGGTCCCTGGTGGCCAACTAGCCCACCAGCTACCTCCAGTAAGCGCCACAGAGCTGCGTTGCAGAGTGGTGTAAAAAGGGGGCATGGCCTTGGACCACCTCTTTGCAACGCAGCTCCCTGGCACTTACTGGAGGTACCTGGTGGGCTAGTTGGGCCCCAGGGTCCCTCAGGATTCAAGGGGACTTAATCCCCCAACTTAAAACGCACCACAGGGCGCGTTTGCACACTTGTCACATCAGGCCACGCCCCCTCCCTGCACCACTTGGCAAAACACGCCCCCAAAACAAAGAATGCTTTTCCTATGGAAAATAGGTCCTAACTATAACTACCTACTGGCGACCGCCAGTGGTAATATATGTATATATATATATGTGATCAAGGTCTGGCTGGACCGAAACGCGTAATGGCCGTCTAAGCAATACACAAAATTGAAGCACCAACCTGTGGTCCGCGCCTGCGTAAGCCAAAAATTTGGCGATATACGAGGGTATACGAGCTGTGAACAAAGGATATATATATGTATGTGTATATATATATATATATATATATATATATATATGTATATCTATATATATATATATGTGGGTCGCCAGTAGGTAGTTATAGTTAGGACCTTGTTTCTATTCAAAAAGCATTTCTTCTTTTGCCAATATCTTTGGCGGCGTTTGACGAATCTTCGTGAAATTTTCAGAACTAATTGTTCACTCAGGTCAGCTCCTGCCTTGGAAGTTTTGTGATGATTCGTCAAGTGGGGGCTGAGAAAAAAGGGGGTCCAAAAACACGTTTTGCCCATGTTAATTTCCATAGGAACTTTAGACACGGCTACAGCCCGAACTGCTGAATGGAATTACACAAAATTTGGCAAAAAGGTAGCTCTTGGTTCAGAAAGCGTGCTTATTTTTAAATTGTGTAAATCCATTCAGTAGTTGCTGAAAAATTCAAAAAAGAAAAAAATCGATATCTGAGGGCGGAGGAGGATTTGAGCACTCTTCCGAGCATGAGCTTCATTTTGATTAGCTGCCAACACTCCAAACCATGAAGTATTGGCAGCCATCTTGTTACTCTGTAAAACTGAGTCACAAGATATTTGTTAAAAAAAGGATAAAAAAAAAGAAAAGGGGTCAGGGTAGAAACACCCTGACCCACTAGGCCTGCTCAGGGGGTCCTACAAGGCCTCGCATGCACCCCCAAGCCCTGGAGACCACCACTTCCCCGGGGCCATTCACATGTTGGGAGGGGGGCCACGGGCCCCCCTCTTGGAGCTCTCCAAGGCCCTGAGGACCACCACCCCCCAGGGCCTGCTCCTGCAATGTCCCGGGGTGCCCACCCCTGGGACATTGCCATTTGCTATGGCAGGGCAGGAGTACTGCTCCTGCCCTGCCATAGCAAACACTGCTTGCCTCTTGGAAGCAAGAGCAGGAAACCTGCTCTCGCTTCCAAGAAGCAAAGCAGAATTACTTTTGGGAAAGGGGAGCTGCATGTCAGCAGCTCCCCTTGTCCAAAAGCAACGCCGGCTCCTGCAGGAAAAAAAAAACAAATGTACCTTGAGGAATCATTCATCTATAACTTAATTTTTCAAGCTGTCACATGTGTGAACAAAATATTCATCAGTCAGGGAATTTCTCATGAATTTATATTTTTTGATTCAATCAGTTTTATAAAAAACACGGTGAAATAAATACATTCCTTATATCATGTACGGCAACAATTGTACTACTAACTCAGTATATATAATACACAGTAGTAGCAAACACCTTTTGTTTAGAAACTAGAGTATGGGCAGTGCATAAAATTAACCATACATTGACATTAATTAGTTATTCACATTAATTTCATTGTGCATCAACAGACATGAATGAAAACAAAAAGGTGTAATTGCGTCGACGTTTCGGTCTCTTTAAAGGTCTACAAGATCTACAAGATCCACAAGACCATCTTCAGGACGGTAACGTTGCACCATGAATTTGATGGAAAATCACCAAGATATATCTTGATAGTCTGGAACCTTTTTTTCAAAGAATCTTTTACATAAATGACTTCCAAATTGATAAGCCGTACTGGTTACTCAAAAGTTTTGGCTTGCAGCAGAACCGGAATCAATCCGTTCTCCACTCGACTAACAGAACGAGTGCAAGCATTGTGTCCTGTAGGAGGCGGGGAGCTGGCAGGGACCGCTGGGTCATTGGGGCTCTCCCTGCAGTCACCAACATTGAGGCCAGGCCCTGGGAGATGGGGTCCCCAGGGCCAAAAGTGACCCTGTAAGGGGGGGCCACACAGGCCCCCTCCCATACCATTTAAAAAAAAAGAGGCAATGCCCTGGGGGATGCGGTCCTTGGGTCCATTATTGAACTTAGGAGGGGGGCTACATGGCCCCCCTCCAAAATTGAAAAAATAATAAATGCTGGCAGGCCCCGGGGGATGGGGTCCCCGGGGCCAATAGTGGATGAGGGAAGGGAAATAATAAGAGAGGTAATGCCCCGGGGGATGGGGTCCCGGGCGAATACCGAATAATAGAAGTGGGGCTTTTTTCTTTTCTTTCTATTTTTGGAGTCGTGACCCCGACGCTGCTCTCAGTGTGGCCCCCAATGAAACGTTGCGTTGGATTCGCGAATTCACCTCAAATACATAATTTAGTAATATATAGAAGGTAGTGTTGTATTTGTGAAGTTGTTTTAAAGAGGTAGTGTGATTGAAGTTAATGATAAGATTAACATTGATAGAGTTGCTAAAAATATATAAAAATAAAAAATAATAGTTAAACCTGAAAAGTGTATTGTGTTGTAGTACATTGAATGCATGCTTTTGCAGATTGGCATCGGATGCGCAAATCCACAAAAAAAAATATGTATGTGTAAAAAACATTTTGATTCACTATTGTGCTATAGGGTGGCTCTAAAAAGAGCCCTTATTTTCATTATGAGTTTGTTGTAGCTACATGTAAGTGCGGATGCACAGCTTTAAGTTGTTGAGAAAGACTCTGTTTCCTTGATCTGTGAAGTGTACTCCATCCTTTCTGTAGATGTCATTCATATCAAAACATAGATTGTTGTTATAGATGGAGCCCATCCTATGGTCTCCGAGGTAAGCAGGAACAGCTTTATTGACATTCTTTCTAGGTTTCTCAAACTGTGGACAGAATTGATTTGACCATTTCCATTTCTGTCTTTGGCATATATTAGAGTATACAAAGACAGTTGGAGGTAAAAGCAACATCAATTGTGCAAAGGTGTCCTTCATTAGCATTTCCAGACCTACCCCAGTCAATGTGCCTAGGTCATTGCCACCACAGTATACAATCATGAGGTCAGGCGGTTGGAGATGCAAAAAGGTTTTAACCAAAGGCATCAATTGGTGCCACTTTAATCCTCTCTGTGCAATCCATTTAATATCCACATTTTTCAAAGCTAGGTCTTTGTTAATACCTCTGCGTTCAGCATACCTTTTGCACCAGAAAACATAGCTGCGTCCAACAATCCATACTGTAAGCATCTTGGAGGGATGGCTGGAAGTAATAAAAAGATGTCTGTAGCTGAGGTAGTCAGTTGGTAGAATGAGGTATCTAAAATGGTGGACAAGATTCTGTTTTTTTAACAGTAGAGAATTGATTGGCTGTTTAAGAACATTGAACACTCAAAAATAGGGTGCATGTTACTTTCTTTAGAAAGCATGTTTCTTATTGGTTAGTAAAAATGTTTGAAAGGTACAGTAGATAGGATAAGGTCATATTTTGCAAATGTCAACCACACCAGCTGTTTGCATTTGTAACCTTCTGTGCGGAACTTGAAAATTTGGTGAACTTGTGACCTGCCTCTTCAGTTGAATGTTGCAGAAACTGCTACTATGGAAAATGGGATTAAGCAGAATGGGGAAGGGTTAAATGTTATCTGTGGTTTAAAATATGGAATTGTAATTTATATATAAGTGATATGTTATTAAAGTAAGATTTCCCAAGTCAGTACTATCTTTAGAAGTGGTGTGTGCTTAAAAATAGTGGTATTATTATTTGTAATATATTTTTGAACTCCCATCCGGATTTGCGGCTCCATCGTGTTGGCGCATGGTGGAGTCGCTACTCCAGAAAATTCCAGAACCCGTTTGGGCACTTTTAGAAGTCAGTTGGTAAGGATATGTCTAACCAATAGAAATGTGCATTACAATTTGAAAATATGTAGGAAGCAATGTGATTTGTTACTTACATTTATTTGTGTAGAGAAAGAGAGGGAAAGTTTGCCATTACTGGTTTTACCTTGTTGAGAGTGCTGCATTACATCGATTGTGTGCATAAGAAAATCTTTTATGAGTTTCTGATACTTCATATTCTACAAATCAATTTGGAAGGTGAGATATAAATTTGTGAGGTGTATTATGTTTTAGCTTTATTTTTAAACTTTAAAAATCATTCAAGAACTGTGATGTTTGAAATATATTATTAAATGTAGAGATGTGTATTGTAGTTTGTTTTATTGTACCAAAATGTTGTTTGAAATAGATTCTGTATAGTAATATGTGTATATTGGAAGATGGATTAGTGATTATGGTAGTTTGTTTTAGTGTGTGGAAATGTACATTTGAAGTATACCGCATAATTTTAGGTGTCACTTTCAAATTGGAAGTGCAGTCTGTCAAGTTTTTAGGTGTGCATGGACTTGTTTCTGAAATATGTCTCTACTTGTATATGTATTTTCATATGTCTTATACATTTGAAGGTGCATGATTTATAACAAAGAGGTGTTGTTGCTTTTTATGTGGTAGGCTCAAGACTGTGAGTAGTTGTAGAATGGTGAAGATGCAGCACAAAAGTGTGGTTTAAAATATGTTGACGTAAGATTTAAGTGATTATGCTACTTTTTATAAGTCTCTAGAGAGGTACAGTTGAAATATGCCACATAGGTTTTGGTGTTTGCTTGAAATTGGAAGTTTATTCTGTGAATTTTTCAGGTGTGCATAGTGTTGTGCTAGAAGAAAGTCTGTACTAGGAGATATATTCTGATATGTGTTATGTATCGGAAGATGCTAGATGTATAAGATGCTAGATGTATAAAACACATGTATACATCTATTTGTATATTTCTTTTATATATGATGCTGCTAGAAAAATGTACAGACATATGCATGCATGCTTTCAGGAATATGGTGAGACTTATAGCAGAGACATGTGAAGGGTTCCTGCTTTGTATTTGGCTAGGTGTAACATTATAAGTAGTTGTAGAACGGTAAAGCAGCAGCACATAAGTGAGGTTTGAGATATGTTTGTAGAGATATTATTTATTAGAGTAATTTGTATGAGTGTGTGGAAAGCTATATTTCAAATATACCGCATAATTTTCAGTGTCTGTTTGAAATTTGAAGTGTAGTCTGTGAAGTTTTAAGCTGTGGATGGTGTTGTGAATGAGGTATTTCTCTACTTGCACATGTATTATGGTGCGTGTTATGCGTCTGAAGATGATAGATATATAAAACACAGGTATACATCTATCTGTATATTACTTTTTTATATATGATGCTGCTAGCAAAAGGTACAGACATATGCATGCATGCTTTTAGGAATATGGTTAGACTTACAGCAGATACATATGAAGGGTTGCTAGTTTATATTTGAGTAGGTCCAATAGCATAACTAGTTGCAGAATGGTGAAGCTGTATCTCAAAACTGTGGTTTAAAACATGTTGGCAGATGAATTAGTGATTCAGGTATTTTGCATGAGTCTGTTGAAAGGTATGGTTGAAATGTATCACATTATTTTAGGTGTCTATTTGAAATGAGAAGTGCAGCTTCTTAAGTTTTAAGATCTGCATGGTTTTGTGACTGTGGTATGTCTGCACTTGCAGATGTATTTTCATATGTGTTATGCATCTGAAGATGCTAGATTTATAAAATACAGGTATAGATCTATTTATATGTTTCTTTCATATATGATGATACTAGGAAAAGGTACAGATATATGCATACATGCTTTTAGAAATATGGGGAGACTTTCAACAAAGGTAAGTGAAGGGTTGCTTTGCTGTTAGCTGTGCTCAATACCTGATTAGTAGTAGAATAGTGAAGCAGTAGTAGTAGAAAAGTGATGTTTAAGATATGTTGGGAGAGGAATTATTGTACTTTATAAGATTCTGTGTAAAAGTTCACTTGAAATATGCTGCTTAAATCTAGGTGTGTGTTTGAAATGTTAAGTGTACTCTGTCAAGTTTTAAGGCCTTTATGGTCTTGTGAGTATGGTTATGTTTCTACTTGCACATGCATTCTGATATGTGTTATGCTTTTGGCTAGGCCCAATATTCATAGAATGGTGAAGCTGCAGAACAAAAGTGAGTTTTAAGACATGTTGGCAGAGGGATTACTGATTAGGCTACTTTCTATGAGTCTGGGGAAAGGTACACTTGAAATACGCCGCAGAAATGTAGGTGTGTCTTTTAAGTGTAAAGTGCAGTCTATTCAATAATTTTTTTATATATGATGATGATTTCAAAAGGTAGACACATATGTATGCATGTTTTCAGGAATATGGTGAGACTTATAGCTAAGTTATGTAATAGACTGCTGCTTTATATTTGGTTAGGCCCATCATCCTAAGTAGTTGCAGAATGGTTATGCAGAAGCACAAAAGTGAGTTTAAAGACATGTTAGGAAACAGATTAGTGATTAGGCTAGTTTATGTGAGTGTGTGAAAAGCTACATTTGATGCATAAATGTAGGTGTCTGTTTGAAATGTGAAGTGTGGTTTCTCCCATTTTAAGGTGTGCATGTTCTTGTTATTGGTGTATGTTTCTACTTGCATATGTATTGTTATACGTGTTATGCATCTGAAGATGGTAGATGTATAAAACATAGATATGTCTATGTGTATGTTTCTTTTATATATGGTAGTACAAGTAAAAGGTACAAACACATGCATACATACTTTCAGGAATATGGTGAGATTTATAACAGACTCATGTGTAGGTTTGATGCTTTATATTTGGTACGCCCACCACCCTGAGTAGTTACAGAATGGTGAAGCTGCAGTACAAAAGTGTACACCATGTCATAAACCTCACTTTTGTGCTGCAATTTCACTATTCTGCTACTACTCAGGATGTTGGGTATAGTCCATTATAAAGCAGCAATCCATCATATGTCTCACCTGTAAGTCTGCAATCACATAGCCACTACTGATGCACTCATCCATGTACTGAGGCACTATGTATGCAGTCCTTCAATCAGCCAGGTACTACCCTTGCACTTATGCAATCACTCATGCTGTACGCATGCACTCCTTAAATAACCCAGGCACTATACATGCAGTTATTAATTTACCCAGGCACTACCTATGCACTCCTCCAATCTCCCAGGCTCTACCCCTGCACTCATGCAATCACCCAAGCACTACCTATGCAGTCATGCAATAACCCAAGCACTATCCATGCAGTTATAAAATCACCCAGGCACTACCTATGCACTCCTCCAATCACCCAGGCACTACCCCTGCACTCATGTAATCACCCAGGCACTACCTATGCAGTCATGCAATAACCCAGACACTACCCTTGCACTCCTCTAATCACCCAGGCAGTAGCCATGCACTGCTTCAATCACTCAGGCAGTACTCATGCACTTATAAAATCACCCAGGCTCCACCTATGCACTCCCCTAATCACCCAGACAATACCCCTGCACTCATGCAATTACCCAGGCATTACTCATGCACTCCTCCAATCACCCATCCAGTACCCATACATTTATAAAATCACCCAGACACTACCTATGCGCTCATGAAATCACCCAAGCACTACCTCTGCACTCATGCAATCACCCAGACACTACCTATGCACTCATGCAATAACCCAGGCACTACCCATGCACTACTCTAATCACCCAAACACTACTCATGCAGTCATGCAGTCACTCAGGCACTACCAGTGCTCTTTTCCAATCACCCAGGCACTACCCCTGCACTCATGCAATCACCCAGGTATTATCCATGTACTCCTTCAATCACTCAGGTAGTACCCATCCACTTCTTAAATCACCCAGACATTACCCCTGCACTAATGGAGTCACCCAGGCATTACCCGCACACTCCTTCAATCACTCAGGTACTACCTGTGCACTCCTCCAATCACCCACGCATTACCTCTGCACTCATGCAAACACCCAAGCACTATCCATGCAGTCTTCCAATCATCCAGGCTCTACCCGTGCACTTATCCAATCACCCAGGTACTACTTATGCACTCCTACAATCACCGAGGCACTACTCATGCACTCTTCCATGCACCCAGGCACTACCCATGCACTCCTCCATGCACCCAGGCACCACCCACACATTACTTCTGCAGTTATGCAATCACCCAGCCATTTCCCATGCACTCCTTCAATCATATGTGGAAAGGTATGCTTGAAATACACCATATGATTTTGGGCCTCTTCTTGAAATGAGAAGTGCTTGAAATACACCATATGATTTTAAGTCTCTACTTGAAATGAAAAGTGCAGTTTCTTAAGTTTTAAGGTATGCATCATCTTGTGACTGAGGTATGTCTGTACTTGCAGATGTATTTTCATATGTGTTATGCATCTAAAGATGCTAGATGTATAAAATACAGGTATATATCTATTTGTATGTTTCTTTTATATATGATGGCACTAGGGAGTGGTACAGACTCATGCATCCATGCTTTTTGAAATATGGGGAGACTTACAACAGAGATATGTGAAGGGTTGTTGCTTTGTATTTTGGTAGGCTGTACATCTGAGTAGTAGTAGAATGGTAAAGCAGCAGGATCAGTAAAGTGATGTTTAAGATATGTTGGGTGAGAAATTACTGATCATGGTGCTTTAAAATAGTCTATGTAAAACTTTACTTGAAGTATGCCACATAAATCTAGGTGTCTGTTTGAAATGTTAAGTGTAGTCTGTCAAGTGTTAAGGTCTGCATGGTTGTGTGATTGATGTATTTTCTAGTTGCATATACATTCTCATATGTGTTAAGCATCTGAAGATGCTACATGTATAAAAGAGAGATATATCTCTATTTGTATGTTTTTATTATATATGGTAGTACTAGTAAAAGGTACAGACACATGCATACATGCTTTAAGGAATATGGTGAGATTATAAAAAGAGTTATATGCAGGTTTGATGCTTTATATTTGGGTAGGCCCAATACCCTGAGCAGTTAGAGAATGGTGAAGCTGTACTCGAAAAGTGTACACCATGTCTTAAACCTCACTTTTGTGTTTCAATTTCACTATTCTCCTACTACTCAGGATGTTGGGTGTAGTCAAATATAAAGCAGCAACATCAACACATGTCTCAGCTGTAAGTCTGCAATGACCCAGGCACTGCCCAAGCACTTATCCATGCACTAAGCCACTATATATACAGTCCTTCAATCAGTCAGGCACTACTCCTGCACTCATGCAATCACTCAGGCACTACCTATGCACTCTTTCAATCACGCAGGCACTACCCCTGTACTCATGCAATCACCCATGTACTATCTATGCACTCCTCCAATCACCCAGGAGCTACCTGTGTACCTATAAAATCACCCAGGCACTACCTATGTACTTCTCCAATCACCCAGGCACTATCTCTGCACTCCTTCAATCACCCAGGCAGTACAGATGCACTGATACAATCACTGAGGCACTACTGATAAAATCATACATGCACTCAGCCACTTCCCCTGTACTCATGCAATCACCTAAGCACTACCCATGCAGCTCTCCAATCATCCAGGCACAACCCTTGCACTCATGCAATCACTCAGGTACTAAACTATGCATTGTTCCAATCATTCAGGCACTACCCATGCATTCCTCCATGTACCAAGGTACCACCCATGCATTCCTCCAATCACGCAGGCATTACCCCTGTACTCATGCAATTACCCAGGCATTACCTATGCACTTCTTCAGTCACTCAGACAGTACCCATGCACTCCTCCAATCACCCAGGCACTAGTCATGCACTCATGCAATCTCCCAGGCATTACCTATGCACTTCTTCAATCCCTCAGGCAGTACTCATGCAGTCCTCCAATTTCCTAGGCACTACCCCTGCACTCATGTAATCACTCAGGCACTATCCATGAATTTATCCATGCACTCAGTCACGACTTGTGCACTCATTCCATTTACTGATGTACTCATCAAATCACTCAGGCAGTACTTATGCACTCATGTATTCAGCCAGTTACTATTCACCCTATTCTCCAATTACCCAGCCAGTAATCTTGCACTCATACAAACACCTAGACACTACTGTTGCACTCATTCATTCATGTAGGCACTACTTATACACTCATCTATGCATTCAAGGACTATTCATGCACTTATCCATGCACACAATCTCTAGATCTGCACTTCTGCAACCAGTCAATCAGTATCCAATCTCTCCTCCAATTATACAGACATTACCCTTGCACTCATACAATCACCCAGGCACTACCCATGAAGTCATGCAATCACTGAGACACACCAGTCATAAATCTTAGCTGTAAGTCTTAACATATTCCGGAAACCATTTATACATATTTCTGTACCTTTTGCTAGCAATATCATATATAAAAGTAATATACAAATGGATGTATACTTGTGTTTTATATGTGTAGCATCTTCAGATGCATAATACGTATCAGAATACATGTGCAAGTAAAGATATACCTTAGTTACAACACCATGCAGACCTTAAAACTTGACAGATTGCTTTTCACATTTGAAGCAGATAATGAAAATTATGTGGTATACTTGAAGTGTAGCTTTCCACAGACTCATACAAATAAGCGTTATAACTGATTCTTCTCTTAATATGCCTTAAACCTCACTTTTGTGCTACTGCTTCATCGTTCTATGACTACATAGGGTGTTGGGACTAGTCAAATATATAGCAGCAATCTTTTACATGTCTCTGGTGTAAGTCTCACCATCTTCTTAAAAGCATGCATGCATATGTCTGTACCTTTTGTTAGTTGCATCATATATCAAAGAAAAACATTCAAATAGATGTATACCTGTGTTTTATATGTGTAGTATGTTCAGATGTATGACATATCACAATACATGTGCAAGTTCATACATATCTCAAACAGAAGACCATGAAGACCTTAAAACGTGAGAGAGTGCACTTCATATTTCAAAGAGACACTTAGATTTATTTAGGGCACTTCAAGTGAACTTTTCCAGAGAGTCTTACATAGTATCTTAATCACTAATGTGTCACCCAACATACGTTAAACATTACTTTTCTGGTGCTGCTGCTTTACCATTTTACTAGTAGTTAGGTATTGAACATAGTCAAATAAATAAGTAAGAATCAAGAGAAGTGCAGACAGAAGCAACAGAGGTGCAGAGGAGGCAAGAGAAGAGCACAAACAGGCAAAAGAAGTGCAGATGTTCCAAGAGCAGTGCAGAAAGAACCAACAGAGGTGCAGAAGGAGGCAAGAGGGGTGCAGAAGGAGCCAAGAGAGGTGTAGAAACTTGCAAGAGAGGTATAGAAAGAAGCAACAGAGGTGCAGAAGGAGACAAGACAACTGCAGAAAGAGGCAAGACAGTTTCAGAAATAGGCAAGAGAGGTACAGAAAAAGGGAACAAGGGTGCAGAAAAATGCAAGAGAAGTGCAGAAAGAGGGAAGAAGGATGTAGAAAGAGGCAAGAGTGGTGCAGAAGGAGTAACAAAAGTACAGTAAGAAGCAAGAGTAGTGGAGAAAGAAGTAAGAGAGGTGCAGAAAGAGGCAAGTGGGGTACAGAAAGAGGCTAGAGAAGTGCAGAAGGAAGCAACAGAGGTATAGAAAGAGGCAAGTGGGGTACAGAAAGAGGCAAGAGAAGTGCAGAAAGAAGCAACAGAGATGCAGAAAGAGGCAAGAGGGATCTAGAAAGTGGCAAGAGAGTTGCAGAAACAGGAAAAAGAGGTGCATAAAGAAGGAAGAGCAGTACAGAAAGAACCAACAGAGGTGTAGAAGTAGGCAAGAGGGGTGCAGAAATTTACACCCGATGTGCAGAAAGAAGCAAGAGCATTGCAGAAAGAAACAACAGAAATGCAGAAAGAGGAAAGAAGGCTGTAGGAGGAGGCAAGAGCAGTGCAGAAAGAAGCAAAAGAAGTACAGAAAGAGGCAAGGGGGTGCAGAAAGAGGCAACGGAGGTGCACAAAGAGGGAAGAGGGGTGTAGAAAGAGGCAACAGGGGTACAGAAAGAAGCAAGAGAGGAACAGAAAGAAGCAAGAGAAGTGCACAATCAAGAAACAGAGGTGCAGAAAGAGGCAAGAGGGTTGCAGAAAGAGGCAAGAGTGGGTCAGAAAGAAGCAAGAGAGGTGCAGAAAGAGGGAAGTGGGGTACAGAAAGAAGCTAGAGAAGTGCAGAAAGAAGCAACAGAGGTACAGAAAGAGACAAGAGAGGTACAGAAAGAGGGAAGAGGGGTGTAGAAAGAAGCAAGAGGTGTGTTTAAAGAAGCAAGAGTAGTGTAGAAAGAACCAACAGAAGCGCAGAAGGGAGAAAGAGGTATGCTGAAAGAAGCAAGAGGAGTGTCAAAATTTGTAAGAGAGGTGCAAAAAGAAGCAAGACTAGTGCAGAAAGAATCAACAGAGGTACACAAACAGACAAGAGGGGTGCAGAAAAAGGGAACAGGGATGCAGAAAGAGACAAGAGAGATGGAAAAACAGGCAAGAGAAGTACAGAAAGAAGCAACAGAGGTGCAGAAAGAGGCAAGAGAGGTACAGAAAGTGGGAAGAGGGGTGCAGAAAGAGGCAAGAGGGGTATATAAAGAAGCAAGAGTAGTGCAGAAAGAACCAACAGAGGTGCAGAAGGGAGAAAGAGGTATGCTGAAAGAAGGAGGAGGAGTGCCACAATCAGTAAGTGAGGTGAAAAAGAAGCAAGACTAGTGCAGAAAGAATCAACAGAGGTGCATAAACAGGCAAGAGGGGTGCATAAAGATGCAAAAAAGCAACAGAGGCGCAGAAAGAGGCAGGAGGGGTGCAGAAATTTACAAGAGATGTGCAGAAAGAAGCAACAGAGGTGCGAAAGGAGGAAAGAGGCAAGAAAGTTCCAGAAACAGGCAAGAGAGGTACAGAAAAAGGGAACATGGGTTCAGAAAGAGGCAAGCGAAGTGGAGAAAGAGAGAAGAATGGTGCAGAAAGAGGCAAGAGGGTTGCAAAAAGAAACAAGAGAGGTGCAAAAAGAAGTAAGAGAAGTATAAAAGAAGCAACAGAGGTGCAGAAAAAGGCAAGAGGGATGCAGAAACAGGCAAGAGAGTTGCAGAAACAGGCAAAAGAGGTGCATAAAGAAGGAAGAGCAGTACAGAAAGAACCAACACAGGTGAAGAAGTAGGCAAGAGGGCTGCAGAAATGTACACAAGATGTGTAGAAAGAAGTAAGAACATTGCAGAACTAAACAACAGAGATGCAGAAAGAGGCAAGAAGGATATAGGAGGAGGCAACAGAGGTGCACAAAGAGGGAAGAAGGGTACAGAAACAGGCTACAGGGGTACAGAAAGAAGCAACAGAGCTGCAGAAAGAGGCAAGAGAAGTACAGAAAGAGGCAAGAGAGTTGCAGAAACAGACAAAAGAGGTGCAGAAACATTCAAGAGGGGTGCAGAAAGAGTGAGGAGAAATACAGAAAGAGGGAACAGGGGTGCAGAAAGAGGCACGAGAGGTGCAGTAAGAGGGAAGAAGTATACAGAAAGGGGCAATAGTTAGGTATTGAGTTTAGGAAAAAACAAAGCAGCAACCCTTCACATGTTTCTGCTGTAAGTTTCACCATCTTTCTGAAACCATGCATGTATGAGTCTGTACTTTTTGGTAGTGTACTATATATAAAAGAAGCATACAAATATATGTATACTTCTGTTTTATATGTGAAGCATCTTTAAATATATGACACATATTCGAATACATGTGCAAGTAAAGACATACCTCAATCACAACACCATGCAGGCCTTAAAACTTGACAGACTGCACTTTACATTTGATTTGGGTAGCAGTAGAGAAATCCTTTAGTTGTGCTCTGTGATTCTGATGTAGAGCTTGTGATGTCTTCTAATTGTAGGAATTGTGCAGTGTCTGACATAGCTTTGCAATGCAATGAAATATATTTCTTTATTTATAGATGAGAATATTTGTATATAATTATTTCAATATTATAAAATTATTTAACAAAACTATTTAAACTTTTCTTTGTTTTCAGGTATTCACCATTATTAGTAATAAAGATTGAGTATGGCAAGAAAAGATCAAAAGAAGAGAAAAGAAAAAAACAGTACTATTTAAAGGAAAGAGAAAAGCAGAAATGAGATGAAGTCAACATGTGACATTGAAGAAAACGACTTCTGGTAAGAGAACTAAAGAATTTGTTAAAAGACTTTTAAAGAACGTAATGAATTTTCAAAATGGGGAAAAGAGAAAGAAAAGTAGTACAACCAATAAGAAGGAAATGAAAAAGGACAAATGAATGGAAAATCAGGTTATGAGAAAACAATCTATGTTGAAAGAAGTATGAAAGAATATAAAGACATTAGGAAGAGAATGTATAAAAGTAGAGTACTACAAAATGTATTGAAAGATTGCAAAAAATATAAAAGAAGATCATCATCTTACAGGAAAAAACAACAGATTGAAAGTGAAGTCAAAAAGTTTTTTGAATTGAAAAGAAGATTGTTTATATTAGTATTGAAGAGAATGAAAACATTGAATAAAACAATGCACTTTATGAAGGAGAAAAGTAAAAGAAAAAGACTGGTTAATAGAACGAACTTTTGCAAAAATATTTTAGGTGAATGGAAGCACACTTCTAGTACTGAACCTTTTTTTAATGAAGAAAGCTATTTTCAACAAAATACATTAGTTCATGCAGTTGATACCAGTGGTCAATGTTATGAGGTTAAAAATGGTTGTCCAATTGAAAAAGAAAAGATAGTTCCTAGAAATGTGGAAGAAGTAATAGCTGAAGAAGTTCAAGGAAGACGTACACAAGCTCCAGTTGATAAGTGGGATTGTAGTAGTATTTGTAGTATATGGCTGGAATCTATTAATATATTATGAAATTTCTTATGAGATTATGGTAAAAAAAAGTGTTAAACAGAAGATTAAGATGTTGCAAGGACTAGATCCTTGCGTAAAGTGAGAAAACATACTAACTTGCAGGGTCATTCTCTGGCTTGACTTTCTAGAAAAGTGTGTCAAAGTACTTTTCTTCATTTAAGAATGTGAGCAGTACATCATTCAGAAATGCGGAAGTTAGTAAGAAGATTGTACTATGTAAAACATTCTGCATTATCTTTAAGTGAAATAAACACAGCTCTTTTGCATGGTTCAGTATTGGATGTAAAAAAAGTTTCTGTTAATATATAGTTTCATTTCTTTGGTCCTCAAGAAGAGTGCAGAGAAAGTGAGAGTTTGATAAGTGTGGGTGTTGAAGAGGAGGTGGAAGATAGTACTACTGAGAAGTTTGTAGAAGAAATTACAAAGTTTAAGGTACTTTCTTGTGAAAAAACAAACTATGTTTGTATTTGTCGTCGACGTACTCACTATAGAAGTCAAACTAGGAATGTTGATCTGTATTTAAAAGTGAAAAGGAAAACAATGATAAGTGGGAGTAATTTGGGGCTTATTTGTTGGTGGAAGGTCATTTTTAGTTGGGTAGTGATCAACGTATTTGTAAATATTGTTACAACAAATTAGAAGAGAACAAAATGCCAGCTAGACCTGTACATAACAACTTAAAGTTGGTAGCTATTCCTCCGGAACTGGTAGATTTAAATACGTTTTCTTATTCAATCTGGGCACCCGTTTCAGGCTATAGTTCTTTTGGAGCCTAAAACAGGTAAGCTGCCTCCAACAGATTTACAAAGAGGTTTAAAAGGAAGAGTTGTGTATTTACCTTTAGATTTTAAGAAAAATATTGAAACTGTTGGTATAGAGAGAGAGGGAAGTGAACCTGTAGTTATTCTAGTTAATGGTGTACCAACAAAGAGTCAGAAAATATGGCAAGAGTTAGTAGATATCACCAAACTTCAAAAGGCTACATTATATCTTGTACAAAACAATATTTATTATAAAACTGTAAATGTGGAACAAGAAATATCTTTAGAAGATGAAAGAGAAATTTCAACTGGCCAAATAGGAAAAGTGGACAACTCCAGGAGTGAAGAAATTTATGAACATTACAGTATACATCCTCTACATTCAAAAGAAGTGAAAGGAAACACTATTGAATTATTTCAAATGAAAAAAGCGAAGGGAACTCCCATGAGTGTGTGGGAAAAAAGTTTAGAACCTCATCGTTTTCCACAGCTCTTCCCCACTGGAAAAGGTGGACGATATGATGAACGACCAGTACTAATTCCAGCTTCAGAATATCGTACGACAAGATTGTACTCAGAAGATCCAAAATTTTGACAGTGTATTCTGTGAGAAGTTGGCCTGGCATATGCTGTCCACTAATTATAGTGGGCACCTTGCACCAGTCCAAACAACCCCTTATTGGAGATAGGTTAAAGACAACCTTTATTGAAAGCTATCCTAGTGGTAGCTATGGAGAGCAGCCTTCAGGCTAAGTCTTGAAGGAATGTAAAGCAGCTTGTTTTACCAGTCTATAATCTCTTGAGTGACCAAATGAAAGAGGACCACACCAGGTATATATTCAAAATATATGTATTTATTACTAAACACACCCCTCTAGTCTCTTTATGAGGCTAGAGTTCGAAGTACATACGTTACGAGTTAGTTATCTACAGTAATAGCACAAATACACGTTTGAGCCCCAGGGGCGTACCAAACCATATACCAATAAAGTGGTATAAGAACCACGACTGAGCTAGACACAAGGCCTAGAGCCTGTAGAAGTGCTTGGACCACAAGGAACCACCCAAGGCAGTTACACAGGGGACCCACGGGGGACGCGTGCAGTGTATGAAGACAACCGCGAACCACCGTTAACTTCTATGGGGAAAGTCGCGATTAGAATTTAAAAGAAAAGGGACACTTAGAGGAGGACTTGGAGCAAACCCTTTGAGAACTAGGCTGTTCTAGTGTCAGTACCCACGGGAGCACCGGAGTACTCGAGTTACCTCACCCAGGGAAGCCGGGTGCATAGGTGTCTTTCGGGGTCGGGTTTCGTCATCGCTTTCTATGGCGATCTGCTGCAAAGTGCTGCTGGCGGCCAAGTCGAAAGTGTTCGGGTGGATCCAAAGGTGGATCGAAGATCTGAAGAACCTGAAAGCAGAGGGGACAGAGTCTGGGTCACTAGCCAGTGACCAGGAAGGCGATGAGCAGATGCCCACCGATGTCGAGTGCTTCAGGTAGGTTGATGGTCGACTTGACTCTTCAGCCATGAGGTCCAGGAGGCATCAACGACAACCAGGAGCTGGATTCCAGCTGTCCCACAACGTCTGTCAATTGCAGGGGTGTCGGCGACCGGATTGGACCCAACAAGCCTTGGCAACGGCAAGTCTCGTGGAAATTGAAGAAGGACGATGTTGCAGACCAGCAAGGTCTGGGGGACTCACCCAGCAAGGATAAGTCAGGGCACACATGGAGCAACCAGGGAGCACAAGCAGAAAAAGATTGGCCTTCAGGAGGGCCTACTAACCAACGGACTAGCGACCGTGAAGGAGCCTCAAGACAGTGCACGTGGAGCTGGCTCACAGGACACTCGTGGAGTGGAGGCCAGTGATCTTCGGTGCAGTTGGTGCTAGAGGCTGGAGATACTCGAAGCCCAAAGTATGACTTCGTGGGAGACCCAGAAGAGGATGAACTTGCAAATGCGTTCAGTGTCCAGGGGTCACGGTTCCATGTTACCCACAACAGCTACGGGCCTCAGCTTTGCTGGGGACTCAGGGCAGCCTCGGGAAGTCTGGAAATCCAGCTCTGGTGATGCAAAGACTTCGGCGTCCGACGGGAGCTTCAGCGATGCAGACCGGACAATTGCTTCTTTGGTGCCTGCCAAGCAGGGGAGTCACTCCTTGACCCCAAGGGAGATTCTTCAGTCCTCTAATCTTGAAGTAGAGCGTCGAAGGTCCAGGATTCTGTGTCAGAGTTTCGTCCAGGTAAATCTAAAGTCCTAAGGACTGGGTTCCCCTACTTATACTAAGGTAGGGGGTTGGACATACTCTGTGACCCCACCTATGGGAGGGTCAGGGCAGAGGGGTGGTTACACCCCTTTCCCTTTGTCCAGTTTCGCGCCAGAGCAGGGGCTGGAAGTTCCTGAGCCGGTTTGAACTGGGGTATGCACAGGGACACCAAGTGTGCCCCCAGTGCAGGACTTCAAAGCACCAGAGAGTGCTCCCGCCCAGCCCCAATACACACTATCCTGTCTGGGGAGGTGGTCACACCTCCCTGGGACAGAAACCTATTGTCCAGGCCTCCCCTGCCGGAGTTTCGGTCAGCAGCAGGAGGCCAGACTCGTGTCTGTGGCAGCGGCATCCATTTTGTGATGCCAGGGTGTGGAAAGTCAGTACCGGGCATACCGGTGTGTACATGTCTTTCCCTCTAGAAGGGTGGAATGCTACCCCCGCCGCCAGAACTGGTGGGGGGAGTATTCCAAGATGTTTGAAACCAAACACGACATGTTTCCGTGCAGCCATCCCAAAGTTAGCATTTAACGCGAGGTTATAATGCAATTAAGAGTATATGGTCAGGCTGCACTACAAACAGCATCAGAGAAGGGTCTCCGAACGCTGCAGAAGGGCCCTGCTCATGCAGGGGCACCCTCTCACATAGGAACCACGCACTCTGCCTTCAGGATTGATAAGGCCTGCCATAGGAGTGACTTATAGGTTTATATGTGTGTATGTATATAGTGATATAGGTAGCCTATATCACAGTAAGGGGTGCATGCACCACCTTACCCAGGCTGCAGTAGCAGACCTGTGGTGTCAGTTTGGATGGCCTTCCAGGGGTGGCACAATACATGCTGCAGCCCCTGGTAGGCCTCTGAGGTACCTATGCCCTGGGTACATAGTATACCATATACTAGGGACTTATAAGGGCACTCCAGATTCCAATCAGAGATGTGCCTAAGGCACATGGAAACCATTTTAGAGAGGAAGCAGCTAGGCTGGGGTTCTGATTAGCAGGGCCCCAGCCAGACTAAGGTCGAAAAACAGTGAAGCATCAGCAAAAAGTGGGGGTACCCATGTGAAGCAGATCCTACTCTCCTACACAACCCCCCCAAACGTAGGGACATTAAACTAACCTTGCCCAGTTAAGTCTTCATGTTCTAAGTGGAAGTACCTAGAGAGTCCATCTGCTTTGGCATGGTTACTCCCAGGTCTATGTTCCACTGTGAAGTCCATCCCCTGTAGGGAAATGGACCACCTAAGCATCTTGATCTGTGAAGTGTACTCCATCCTTTCTGTAGATGTCATTCATATCAAAACATAGATTGTTGTTATAGATGGAGCCCATCCTATGGTCTCCGAGGTAAGCAGGAACAGCTTTATTGACATTCTTTCTAGGTTTCTCAATCTGTGGACAGAATTGATTTGACCATTTCCATTTCTGTCTTTGGCATATATTAGAGTATACAAAGACAGTTGGAGGTAAAAGCAACATCAATTGTGCAAAGGTGTCCTTCATTAGCATTTCCAGACCTACCCCAGTCAATGTGCCTAGGTCATTGCCACCACAGTATACAATCATGAGGTCAGGCGGTTGGAGATGCAAAAGGTTTTAACCAAAGGCATCAATTGGTGCCACTTTAATCCTCTCTGTGCAATCCATTTAATATCCACATTTTTCAAAGCTAGGTCTTTGTTAATACCTCTGCGTTCAGCATACCTTTTGCACCAGAAAACATAGCTGCGTCCAACAATCCATACTGTAAGCATCTTGGAGGGATGGCTGGAAGTAATAAAAAGATGTCTGTAGCTGAGGTAGTCAGTTGGTAGAATGAGAGGTATCTAAAATGGTGGACAAGATTCTGTTTTTTTAACAGTAGAGAATTGATTGGCTGTTTAAGAACATTGAACACTCAAAAATAGGGTGCATGTTACTTTCTTTAGAAAGCATGTTTCTTATTGGTTAGTAAAAATGTTTGAAAGGTACAGTAGATAGGATAAGGTCATATTTTGCAAATGTCAACCACACCAGCTGTTTGCATTTGTAACCTTCTGTGCGGAACTTGAAAATTTGGTGAACTTGTGACCTGCCTCTTCAGTTGAATGTTGCAGAAACTGCTACTATGGAAAATGGGATTAAGCAGAATGGGGGAAGGGTTAAATGTTATCTGTGGTTTAAAATATGGAATTGTAATTTATATATAAGTGATATGTTATTAAAGTAAGATTTCCCAAGTCAGTACTATCTTTAGAAGTGGTGTGTGCTTAAAAAATAGTGGTATTATTATTTGTAATATATTTTTGAACTCCCATCCGGATTTGCGGCTCCATCGTGTTGGCGCATGGTGGAGTCGCTACTCCAGAAAATTCCAGAACCCGTTTGGGCACTTTTAGAAGTCAGTTGGTAAGGATATGTCTAACCAATAGAAATGTGCATTACAATTTGAAAATATGTAGGAAGCAATGTGATTTGTTACTTACATTTATTTGTGTAGAGAAAGAGAGGGAAAGTTTGCCATTACTGGTTTTACCTTGTTGAGAGTGCTGCATTACATCGATTGTGTGCATAAGAAAATCTTTTATGAGTTTCTGATACTTCATATTCTACAAATCAATTTGGAAGGTGAGATATAAATTTGTGAGGTGTATTATGTTTTAGCTTTATTTTTAAACTTTAAAAATCATTCAAGAACTGTGATGTTTGAAATATATTATTAAATGTAGAGATGTGTATTGTAGTTTGTTTTATTGTACCAAAATGTTGTTTGAAATAGATTCTGTATAGTAATATGTGTATATTGGAAGATGGATTAGTGATTATGGTAGTTTGTTTTAGTGTGTGGAAATGTACATTTGAAGTATACCGCATAATTTTAGGTGTCACTTTCAAATTGGAAGTGCAGTCTGTCAAGTTTTTAGGTGTGCATGGACTTGTTTCTGAAATATGTCTCTACTTGTATATGTATTTTCATATGTCTTATACATTTGAAGGTGCATGATTTATAACAAAGAGGTGTTGTTGCTTTTTATGTGGTAGGCTCAAGACTGTGAGTAGTTGTAGAATGGTGAAGATGCAGCACAAAAGTGTGGTTTAAAATATGTTGACGTAAGATTTAAGTGATTAGGCTACTTTTTATAAGTCTCTAGAGAGGTACAGTTGAAATATGCCACATAGGTTTTGGTGTTTGCTTGAAATTGGAAGTTTATTCTGTGAATTTTTCAGGTGTGCATAGTGTTGTGCTAGAAGAAAGTCTGTACTAGGAGATATATTCTGATATGTGTTATGTATCGGAAGATGCTAGATGTATAAGATGCTAGATGTATAAAACACATGTATACATCTATTTTTATATTTCTTTTATATATGATGCTGCTAGAAAAATGTACAGACATATGCATGCATGCTTTCAGGAATATGGTGAGACTTATAGCAGAGACATGTGAAGGGTTCCTGCTTTGTATTTGGCTAGGTGTAACATTATAAGTAGTTGTAGAACGGTAAAGCAGCAGCACATAAGTGAGGTTTGAGATATGTTTGTAGAGATATTATTTATTAGAGTAATTTGTATGAGTGTGTGGAAAGCTATATTTCAAATATACCGCATAATTTTCAGTGTCTGTTTGAAATTTGAAGTGTAGTCTGTGAAGTTTTAAGCTGTGGATGGTGTTGTGAATGAGGTATTTCTCTACTTGCACATGTATTATGGTGCGTGTTATGCGTCTGAAGATGATAGATATATAAAACACAGGTATACATCTATCTGTATATTACTTTTTTATATATGATGCTGCTAGCAAAAGGTACAGACATATGCATGCATGCTTTTAGGAATATGGTTAGACTTACAGCAGATACATATGAAGGGTTGCTAGTTTATATTTGAGTAGGTCCAATAGCATAACTAGTTGCAGAATGGTGAAGCTGTATCTCAAAACTGTGGTTTAAAACATGTTGGCAGATGAATTAGTGATTCGGGTATTTTGCATGAGTCTGTTGAAAGGTATGGTTGAAATGTATCACATTATTTTAGGTGTCTATTTGAAATGAGAAGTGCAGCTTCTTAAGTTTTAAGATCTGCATGGTTTTGTGACTGTGGTATGTCTGCACTTGCAGATGTATTTTCATATGTGTTATGCATCTGAAGATGCTAGATTTATAAAATACAGGTATAGATCTATTTATATGTTTCTTTCATATATGATGATACTAGGAAAAGGTACAGATATATGCATACATGCTTTTAGAAATATGGGGAGACTTTCAACAAAGGTAAGTGAAGGGTTGCTTTGCTGTTAGCTGTGCTCAATACCTGATTAGTAGTAGAATAGTGAAGCAGTAGTAGTAGAAAAGTGATGTTTAAGATATGTTGGGAGAGGAATTATTGTACTTTATAAGATTCTGTGTAAAAGTTCACTTGAAATATGCCGCTTAAATCTAGGTGTGTGTTTGAAATGTTAAGTGTACTCTGTCAAGTTTTAAGGCCTTTATGGTCTTGTGAGTATGGTTATGTTTCTACTTGCACATGCATTCTGATATGTGTTATGCTTTTGGCTAGGCCCAATATTCATAGAATGGTGAAGCTGCAGAACAAAAGTGAGTTTTAAGACATGTTGGCAGAGGGATTACTGATTAGGCTACTTTCTATGAGTCTGGGGAAAGGTACACTTGAAATACGCCGCAGAAATGTAGGTGTGTCTTTTAAGTGTAAAGTGCAGTCTATTCAATAATTTTTTTATATATGATGATGATTTCAAAAGGTAGACACATATGTATGCATGTTTTCAGGAATATGGTGAGACTTATAGCTAAGTTATGTAATAGACTGCTGCTTTATATTTGGTTAGGCCCATCATCCTAAGTAGTTGCAGAATGGTTATGCAGAAGCACAAAAGTGAGTTTAAAGACATGTTAGGAAACAGATTAGTGATTAGGCTAGTTTATGTGAGTGTGTGAAAAGCTACATTTGATGCATAAATGTAGGTGTCTGTTTGAAATGTGAAGTGTGGTTTCTCCCATTTTAAGGTGTGCATGTTCTTGTTATTGGTGTATGTTTCTACTTGCATATGTATTGTTATACGTGTTATGCATCTGAAGATGGTAGATGTATAAAACATAGATATGTCTATGTGTATGTTTCTTTTATATATGGTAGTACAAGTAAAAGGTACAAACACATGCATACATACTTTCAGGAATATGGTGAGATTTATAACAGACTCATGTGTAGGTTTGATGCTTTATATTTCGGTACGCCCACCACCCTGAGTAGTTACAGAATGGTGAAGCTGCAGTACAAAAGTGTACACCATGTCATAAACCTCACTTTTGTGCTGCAATTTCACTATTCTGCTACTACTCAGGATGTTGGGTATAGTCCATTATAAAGCAGCAATCCATCATATGTCTCACCTGTAAGTCTGCAATCACATAGCCACTACTGATGCACTCATCCATGTACTGAGGCACTATGTATGCAGTCCTTCAATCAGCCAGGTACTACCCTTGCACTTATGCAATCACTCATGCTGTACGCATGCACTCCTTAAATAACCCAGGCACTATACATGCAGTTATTAATTTACCCAGGCACTACCTATGCACTCCTCCAATCTCCCAGGCTCTACCCCTGCACTCATGCAATCACCCAAGCACTACCTATGCAGTCATGCAATAACCCAAGCACTATCCATGCAGTTATAAAATCACCCAGGCACTACCTATGCACTCCTCCAATCACCCAGGCACTACCCCTGCACTCATGTAATCACCCAGGCACTACCTATGCAGTCATGCAATAACCCAGACACTACCCTTGCACTCCTCTAATCACCCAGGCAGTAGCCATGCACTGCTTCAATCACTCAGGCAGTACTCATGCACTTATAAAATCACCCAGGCTCCACCTATGCACTCCCTAATCACCCAGACACTACCCCTGCACTCATGCAATTACCCAGGCATTACTCATGCACTCCTCCAATCACCCATCCAGTACCCATACATTTATAAAATCACCCAGACACTACCTATGCGCTCATGAAATCACCCAAGCACTACCTCTGCACTCATGCAATCACCCAGACACTACCTATGCACTCATGCAATAACCCAGGCACTACCCATGCACTACTCTAATCACCCAAACACTACTCATGCAGTCATGCAGTCACTCAGGCACTACCAGTGCTCTTTTCCAATCACCCAGGCACTACCCCTGCACTCATGCAATCACCCAGGTATTATCCATGTACTCCTTCAATCACTCAGGTAGTACCCATCCACTTCTTAAATCACCCAGACATTACCCCTGCACTAATGGAGTCACCCAGGCATTACCCGCACACTCCTTCAATCACTCAGGTACTACCTGTGCACTCCTCCAATCACCCACGCATTACCTCTGCACTCATGCAAACACCCAAGCACTATCCATGCAGTCTTCCAATCATCCAGGCTCTACCCGTGCACTTATCCAATCACCCAGGTACTACTTATGCACTCCTACAATCACCGAGGCACTACTCATGCACTCTTCCATGCACCCAGGCACTACCCATGCACTCCTCCATGCACCCAGGCACCACCCACACATTACTTCTGCAGTTATGCAATCACCCAGCCATTTCCCATGCACTCCTTCAATCATATGTGGAAAGGTATGCTTGAAATACACCATATGATTTTGGGCCTCTTCTTGAAATGAGAAGTGCTTGAAATACACCATATGATTTTAAGTCTCTACTTGAAATGAAAAGTGCAGTTTCTTAAGTTTTAAGGTATGCATCATCTTGTGACTGAGGTATGTCTGTACTTGCAGATGTATTTTCATATGTGTTATGCATCTAAAGATGCTAGATGTATAAAATACAGGTATATATCTATTTGTATGTTTCTTTTATATATGATGGCACTAGGGAGTGGTACAGACTCATGCATCCATGCTTTTTGAAATATGGGGAGACTTACAACAGAGATATGTGAAGGGTTGTTGCTTTGTATTTTGGTAGGCTGTACATCTGAGTAGTAGTAGAATGGTAAAGCAGCAGGATCAGTAAAGTGATGTTTAAGATATGTTGGGTGAGAAATTACTGATCATGGTGCTTTAAAATAGTCTATGTAAAACTTTACTTGAAGTATGCCACATAAATCTAGGTGTCTGTTTGAAATGTTAAGTGTAGTCTGTCAAGTGTTAAGGTCTGCATGGTTGTGTGATTGATGTATTTTCTAGTTGCATATACATTCTCATATGTGTTAAGCATCTGAAGATGCTACATGTATAAAAGAGAGATATATCTCTATTTGTATGTTTTTATTATATATGGTAGTACTAGTAAAAGGTACAGACACATGCATACATGCTTTAAGGAATATGGTGAGATTATAAAAAGAGTTATATGCAGGTTTGATGCTTTATATTTGGGTAGGCCCAATACCCTGAGCAGTTAGAGAATGGTGAAGCTGTACTCGAAAAGTGTACACCATGTCTTAAACCTCACTTTTGTGTTTCAATTTCACTATTCTCCTACTACTCAGGATGTTGGGTGTAGTCAAATATAAAGCAGCAACATCAACACATGTCTCAGCTGTAAGTCTGCAATGACCCAGGCACTGCCCAAGCACTTATCCATGCACTAAGCCACTATATATACAGTCCTTCAATCAGTCAGGCACTACTCCTGCACTCATGCAATCACTCAGGCACTACCTATGCACTCTTTCAATCACGCAGGCACTACCCCTGTACTCATGCAATCACCCATGTACTATCTATGCACTCCTCCAATCACCCAGGAGCTACCTGTGTACCTATAAAATCACCCAGGCACTACCTATGTACTTCTCCAATCACCCAGGCACTATCTCTGCACTCCTTCAATCACCCAGGCAGTACAGATGCACTGATACAATCACTGAGGCACTACTGATAAAATCATACATGCACTCAGCCACTTCCCCTGTACTCATGCAATCACCTAAGCACTACCCATGCAGCTCTCCAATCATCCAGGCACAACCCTTGCACTCATGCAATCACTCAGGTACTAAACTATGCATTGTTCCAATCATTCAGGCACTACCCATGCATTCCTCCATGTACCAAGGTACCACCCATGCATTCCTCCAATCACGCAGGCATTACCCCTGTACTCATGCAATTACCCAGGCATTACCTATGCACTTCTTCAGTCACTCAGACAGTACCCATGCACTCCTCCAATCACCCAGGCACTAGTCATGCACTCATGCAATCTCCCAGGCATTACCTATGCACTTCTTCAATCCCTCAGGCAGTACTCATGCAGTCCTCCAATTTCCTAGGCACTACCCCTGCACTCATGTAATCACTCAGGCACTATCCATGAATTTATCCATGCACTCAGTCACGACTTGTGCACTCATTCCATTTACTGATGTACTCATCAAATCACTCAGGCAGTACTTATGCACTCATGTATTCAGCCAGTTACTATTCACCCTATTCTCCAATTACCCAGCCAGTAATCTTGCACTCATACAAACACCTAGACACTACTGTTGCACTCATTCATTCATGTAGGCACTACTTATACACTCATCTATGCATTCAAGGACTATTCATGCACTTATCCATGCACACAATCTCTAGATCTGCACTTCTGCAACCAGTCAATCAGTATCCAATCTCTCCTCCAATTATACAGACATTACCCTTGCACTCATACAATCACCCAGGCACTACCCATGAAGTCATGCAATCACTGAGACACACCAGTCATAAATCTTAGCTGTAAGTCTTAACATATTCCGGAAACCATTTATACATATTTCTGTACCTTTTGCTAGCAATATCATATATAAAAGTAATATACAAATGGATGTATACTTGTGTTTTATATGTGTAGCATCTTCAGATGCATAATACGTATCAGAATACATGTGCAAGTAAAGATATACCTTAGTTACAACACCATGCAGACCTTAAAACTTGACAGATTGCTTTTCACATTTGAAGCAGATAATGAAAATTATGTGGTATACTTGAAGTGTAGCTTTCCACAGACTCATACAAATAAGCGTTATAACTGATTCTTCTCTTAATATGCCTTAAACCTCACTTTTGTGCTACTGCTTCATCGTTCTATGACTACATAGGGTGTTGGGACTAGTCAAATATATAGCAGCAATCTTTTACATGTCTCTGGTGTAAGTCTCACCATCTTCTTAAAAGCATGCATGCATATGTCTGTACCTTTTGTTAGTTGCATCATATATCAAAGAAAAACATTCAAATAGATGTATACCTGTGTTTTATATGTGTAGTATGTTCAGATGTATGACATATCACAATACATGTGCAAGTTCATACATATCTCAAACAGAAGACCATGAAGACCTTAAAACGTGAGAGAGTGCACTTCATATTTCAAAGAGACACTTAGATTTATTTAGGGCACTTCAAGTGAACTTTTCCAGAGAGTCTTACATAGTATCTTAATCACTAATGTGTCACCCAACATACGTTAAACATTACTTTTCTGGTGCTGCTGCTTTACCATTTTACTAGTAGTTAGGTATTGAACATAGTCAAATAAATAAGTAAGAATCAAGAGAAGTGCAGACAGAAGCAACAGAGGTGCAGAGGAGGCAAGAGAAGAGCACAAACAGGCAAAAGAAGTGCAGATGTTCCAAGAGCAGTGCAGAAAGAACCAACAGAGGTGCAGAAGGAGGCAAGAGGGGTGCAGAAGGAGCCAAGAGAGGTGTAGAAACGTGCAAGAGAGGTATAGAAAGAAGCAACAGAGGTGCAGAAGGAGACAAGACAACTGCAGAAAGAGGCAAGACAGTTTCAGAAATAGGCAAGAGAGGTACAGAAAAAGGAAACAAGGGTGCAGAAAAATGCAAGAGAAGTGCAGAAAGAGGGAAGAAGGATGTAGAAAGAGGCAAGAGTGGTGCAGAAGGAGTAACAAAAGTACAGTAAGAAGCAAGAGTAGTGGAGAAAGAAGTAAGAGAGGTGCAGAAAGAGGCAAGTGGGGTACAGAAAGAGGCTAGAGAAGTGCAGAAGGAAGCAACAGAGGTATAGAAAGAGGCAAGTGGGGTACAGAAAGAGGCAAGAGAAGTGCAGAAAGAAGCAACAGAGATGCAGAAAGAGGCAAGAGGGATCTAGAAAGTGGCAAGAGAGTTGCAGAAACAGGAAAAAGAGGTGCATAAAGAAGGAAGAGCAGTACAGAAAGAACCAACAGAGGTGTAGAAGTAGGCAAGAGGGGTGCAGAAATTTACACCCGATGTGCAGAAAGAAGCAAGAGCATTGCAGAAAGAAACAACAGAAATGCAGAAAGAGGAAAGAAGGCTGTAGGAGGAGGCAAGAGCAGTGCAGAAAGAAGCAAAAGAAGTACAGAAAGAGGCAAGGGGTGCAGAAAGAGGCAACGGAGGTGCACAAAGAGGGAAGAGGGGTGTAGAAAGAGGCAACAGGGGTACAGAAAGAAGCAAGAGAGGAACAGAAAGAAGCAAGAGAAGTGCACAATCAAGAAACAGAGGTGCAGAAAGAGGCAAGAGGGTTGCAGAAAGAGGCAAGAGTGGGTCAGAAAGAAGCAAGAGAGGTGCAGAAAGAGGCAAGTGGGGTACAGAAAGAGGCTAGAGAAGTGCAGAAAGAAGCAACAGAGGTACAGAAAGAGACAAGAGAGGTACAGAAAGAGGGAAGAGGGGTGTAGAAAGAAGCAAGAGGTGTGTTTAAAGAAGCAAGAGTAGTGTAGAAAGAACCAACAGAAGCGCAGAAGGGAGAAAGAGGTATGCTGAAAGAAGCAAGAGGAGTGTCAAAATTTGTAAGAGAGGTGCAAAAAGAAGCAAGACTAGTGCAGAAAGAATCAACAGAGGTACACAAACAGACAAGAGGGGTGCAGAAAAAGGGAACAGGGATGCAGAAAGAGACAAGAGAGATGGAAAAACAGGCAAGAGAAGTACAGAAAGAAGCAACAGAGGTGCAGAAAGAGGCAAGAGAGGTACAGAAAGTGGGAAGAGGGGTGCAGAAAGAGGCAAGAGGGGTATATAAAGAAGCAAGAGTAGTGCAGAAAGAACCAACAGAGGTGCAGAAGGGAGAAAGAGGTATGCTGAAAGAAGGAGGAGGAGTGCCACAATCAGTAAGTGAGGTGAAAAAAGAAGCAAGACTAGTGCAGAAAGAATCAACAGAGGTGCATAAACAGGCAAGAGGGGTGCATAAAGATGCAAAAAAAGGAACAGAGGCGCAGAAAGAGGCAGGAGGGGTGCAGAAATTTACAAGAGATGTGCAGAAAGAAGCAACAGAGGTGCGAAAGGAGGAAAGAGGCAAGAAAGTTCCAGAAACAGGCAAGAGAGGTACAGAAAAAGGGAACATGGGTTCAGAAAGAGGCAAGCGAAGTGGAGAAAGAGAGAAGAATGGTGCAGAAAGAGGCAAGAGGGTTGCAAAAAGAAACAAGAGAGGTGCAAAAAGAAGTAAGAGAAGTATAAAAAGAAGCAACAGAGGTGCAGAAAAAGGCAAGAGGGATGCAGAAACAGGCAAGAGAGTTGCAGAAACAGGCAAAAGAGGTGCATAAAGAAGGAAGAGCAGT
Source organism: Calotriton arnoldi (assembly GCA_963921515.1). Taxonomy (NCBI): domain Eukaryota; kingdom Metazoa; phylum Chordata; class Amphibia; order Caudata; family Salamandridae; genus Calotriton; species Calotriton arnoldi. The sequence continues at coordinate 1,382,549 of CAWUFW010004379.1, read as the reverse complement.
ACAGAAAGAACCAACACAGGTGAAGAAGTAGGCAAGAGGGCTGCAGAAATGTACACAAGATGTGTAGAAAGAAGTAAGAACATTGCAGAACTAAACAACAGAGATGCAGAAAGAGGCAAGAAGGATATAGGAGGAGGCAACAGAGGTGCACAAAGAGGGAAGAAGGGTACAGAAACAGGCTACAGGGGTACAGAAAGAAGCAACAGAGCTGCAGAAAGAGGCAAGAGAAGTACAGAAAGAGGCAAGAGAGTTGCAGAAACAGACAAAAGAGGTGCAGAAACATTCAAGAGGGGTGCAGAAAGAGTGAGGAGAAATACAGAAAGAGGGAACAGGGTGCAGAAAGAGGCACGAGAGGTGCAGTAAGAGGGAAGAAGTATACAGAAAGGGGCAATAGTTAGGTATTGAGTTTAGGAAAAAACAAAGCAGCAACCCTTCACATGTTTCTGCTGTAAGTTTCACCATCTTTCTGAAACCATGCATGTATGAGTCTGTACTTTTTGGTAGTGTACTATATATAAAAGAAGCATACAAATATATGTATACTTCTGTTTTATATGTGAAGCATCTTTAAATATATGACACATATTCGAATACATGTGCAAGTAAAGACATACCTCAATCACAACACCATGCAGGCCTTAAAACTTGACAGACTGCACTTTACATTTGATTTGGGTAGCAGTAGAGAAATCCTTTAGTTGTGCTCTGTGATTCTGATGTAGAGCTTGTGATGTCTTCTAATTGTAGGAATTGTGCAGTGTCTGACATAGCTTTGCAATGCAATGAAATATATTTCTTTATTTATAGATGAGAATATTTGTATATAATTATTTCAATATTATAAAATTATTTAACAAAACTATTTAAACTTTTCTTTGTTTTCAGGTATTCACCATTATTAGTAATAAAGATTGAGTATGGCAAGAAAAGATCAAAAGAAGAGAAAAGAAAAAAACAGTACTATTTAAAGGAAAGAGAAAAGCAGAAATGAGATGAAGTCAACATGTGACATTGAAGAAAACGACTTCTGGTAAGAGAACTAAAGAATTTGTTAAAAGACTTTTAAAGAACGTAATGAATTTTCAAAATGGGGAAAAGAGAAAGAAAAGTAGTACAACCAATAAGAAGGAAATGAAAAAAGGACAAATGAATGGAAAATCAGGTTATGAGAAAACAATCTATGTTGAAAGAAGTATGAAAGAATAGAAAAACATTAGGAAGAGAATGTATAAAAGTAGAGTACTACAAAATGTATTGAAAGATTGCAAAAAATATAAAAGAAGATCATCATCTTACAGGAAAAAACAACAGATTGAAAGTGAAGTCAAAAAGTTTTTTGAATTGAAAAGAAGATTGTTTATATTAGTATTGAAGAGAATGAAAACATTGAATAAAACAATGCACTTTATGAAGGAGAAAAGTAAAAGAAAAAGACTGGTTAATAGAACGAACTTTTGCAAAAATATTTTAGGTGAATGGAAGCACACTTCTAGTACTGAACCTTTTTTTAATGAAGAAAGCTATTTTCAACAAAATACATTAGTTCATGCAGTTGATACCAGTGGTCAATGTTATGAGGTTAAAAATGGTTGTCCAATTGAAAAAGAAAAGATAGTTCCTAGAAATGTGGAAGAAGTAATAGCTGAAGAAGTTCAAGGAAGACGTACACAAGCTCCAGTTGATAAGTGGGATTGTAGCAGTATTTGTAGTATATGGCTGGAATCTATTGATATATTATGAAATTTCTTATGAGATTATGGTAAAAAAAGTGTTAAACAGAAGATTAAGATGTTGCAAGGACTAGATCCTTGCGTAAAGTGAGAAAACATACTAACTTGCAGGGTCATTCTCTGGCTTGACTTTCTAGAAAAGTGTGTCAAAGTACTTTTCTTCATTTAAGAATGTGAGCAGTACATCATTCAGAAATGCGGAAGTTAGTAAGAAGATTGTACTATGTAAAACATTCTGCATTATCTTTAAGTGAAATAAACACAGCTCTTTTGCATGGTTCAGTATTGGATGTAAAAAAGTTTCTGTTAATATATAGTTTCATTTCTTTGGTCCTCAAGAAGAGTGCAGAGAAAGTGAGAGTTTGATAAGTGTGGGTGTTGAAGAGGAGGTGGAAGATAGTACTACTGAGAAGTTTGTAGAAGAAATTACAAAGTTTAAGGTACTTTCTTGTGAAAAAACAAACTATGTTTGTATTTGTCGTCGACGTACTCACTATAGAAGTCAAACTAGGAATGTTGATCTGTATTTAAAAAGTGAAAAGGAAAACAATGATAAGTGGGAGTAATTTGGGGCTTATTTGTTGGTGGAAGGTCATTTTTAGTTGGGTAGTGATCAACGTATTTGTAAATATTGTTACAACAAATTAGAAGAGAACAAAATGCCAGCTAGACCTGTACATAACAACTTAAAGTTGGTAGCTATTCCTCCGGAACTGGTAGATTTAAATACGTTTTCTTATTCAATCTGGGCACCCGTTTCAGGCTATAGTTCTTTTGGAGCCTAAAACAGGTAAGCTGCCTCCAACAGATTTACAAAGAGGTTTAAAAGGAAGAGTTGTGTATTTACCTTTAGATTTTAAGAAAAATATTGAAACTGTTGGTATAGAGAGAGAGGGAAGTGAACCTGTAGTTATTCTAGTTAATGGTGTACCAACAAAGAGTCAGAAAATATGGCAAGAGTTAGTAGATATCACCAAACTTCAAAAGGCTACATTATATCTTGTACAAAACAATATTTATTATAAAACTGTAAATGTGGAACAAGAAATATCTTTAGAAGATGAAAGAGAAATTTCAACTGGCCAAATAGGAAAAGTGGACAACTCCAGGAGTGAAGAAATTTATGAACATTACAGTATACATCCTCTACATTCAAAAGAAGTGAAAGGAAACACTATTGAATTATTTCAAATGAAAAAAGCGAAGGGAACTCCCATGAGTGTGTGGGAAAAAAGTTTAGAACCTCATCGTTTTCCACAGCTCTTCCCCACTGGAAAAGGTGGACGATATGATGAACGACCAGTACTAATTCCAGCTTCAGAATATCGTACGACAAGATTGTACTCAGAAGATCCAAAATTTTGACAGTGTATTCTGTGAGAAGTTGGCCTGGCATATGCTGTCCACTAATTATAGTGGGCACCTTGCACCAGTCCAAACAACCCCTTATTGGAGATAGGTTAAAGACAACCTTTATTGAAAGCTATCCTAGTGGTAGCTATGGAGAGCAGCCTTCAGGCTAAGTCTTGAAGGAATGTAAAGCAGCTTGTTTTACCAGTCTATAATCTCTTGAGTGACCAAATGAAAGAGGACGACACCAGGTATATATTCAAAATATATGTATTTATTACTAAACACACCCCTCTAGTCTCTTTATGAGGCTAGAGTTCGAAATACATACGTTACGAGTTAGTTATCTACAGTAATAGCACAAATACACGTTTGAGCCCCAGGGGCGTACCAAACCATATACCAATAAAGTGGTATAAGAACCACGACTGAGCTAGACACAAGGCCTAGAGCCTGTAGAAGTGCTTGGACCACAAGGAACCACCCAAGGCAGTTACACAGGGGACCCACGGGGGACGCGTGCAGTGTATGAAGACAACCGCGAACCACCGTTAACTTCTATGGGGAAAGTCGCGATTAGAATTTAAAAGAAAAGGGACACTTAGAGGAGGACTTGGAGCAAACCCTTTGAGAACTAGGCTGTTCTAGTGTCAGTACCCACGGGAGCACCAGAGTACTCGAGTTACCTCACCCAGGGAAGCCGGGTGCATAGGTGTCTTTCGGGGTCGGGTTTCGTCGTCGCTTTCTATGGCGATCTGCTGCAAAGTGCTGCTGGCGGCCAAGTCGAAAGTGTTCGGGTGGATCCAAAGGTGGATCGAAGATCTGAAGAACCTGAAAGCAGAGGAGACAGAGTCTGGGTCACTAGCCAGTGACCAGGAAGGCGATGAGCAGATGCCCACCGATGTCGAGTGCTTCAGGTAGGTTGATGGTCGACTTGACTCTTCAGCCATGAGGTCCAGGAGGCGTCAACGACAACCAGGAGCTGGATTCCAGCTGTCCCACAACGTCTGTCAATTGCAGGGGTGTCGGCGACCGGATTGGACCCAACAAGCCTTGGCAACGGCAAGTCTCGTGGAAATTGAAGAAGGACGATGTTGCAGACCAGCAAGGTCTGGGGGACTCACCCAGCGAGGATAAGTCAGGGCACACATGGAGCAACCAGGGAGCACAAGCAGAAAAAGATTGGCCTTCAGGAGGGCCTACTAACCAACGGACTAGCGACCGCGAAGGAGCCTCAAGACAGTGCACGTGGAGCTGGCTCACAGGACACTCGTGGAGTGGAGGCCAGTGATCTTCGGTGCAGTTGGTGCTGGAGGCTGGAGATACTCGGAGCCCAAAGTATGACTTCGTGGGAGACCCAGAAGAGGATGAACTTGCAAATGCGTTCAGTGTCCAGGGGTCACGGTTCCATGTTACCCACAACAGCTACGGGCCTCAGCTTTGCTGGGGACTCAGGGCAGCCTTGGGAAGTCTGGAAATCCAGCTCTGGTGATGCAAAGACTTCGGCGTCCGACGGGAGCTTCAGCGATGCAGACCGGACAATTGCTTCTTTGGTGCCTGCCAAGCAGGGAGTCACTCCTTGACCCCAAGGGAGATTCTTCAGTCCTCTAATCTTGAAGTAGAGCGTCGAAGGTCCAGGATTCTGTGTCAGAGTTTCGTCCAGGTAAATCTAAAGTCCTAAGGACTGGGTTCCCCTACTTATACTAAGGTAGGGGGTTGGACATACTCTGTGACCCCACCTATGGGAGGGTCAGGGCAGAGGGGTGGTTACACCCCTTTCCCTTTGTCCAGTTTCGCGCCAGAGCAGGGGCTGGAAGTTCCTGAGCCGGTTTGAACTGGGGTATGCACAGGGACACCAAGTGTGCCCCCAGTGCAGGACTTCAAAGCACCAGAGAGTGCTCCCGCCCAGCCCCAATACACACTATCCTGTCTGGGGAGGTGGTCACACCTCCCTGGGACAGGAAACCTATTGTCCAGGCCTCCCCTGCCGGAGTTTCGGTCAGCAGCAGGAGGCCAGACTCGTGTCTGTGGCAGCGGCATCCATTTTGTGATGCCAGGGTGTGGAAAGTCAGTACCGGGCATACCGGTGTGTACATGTCTTTCCCTCTAGAAGGGTGGAATGCTACCCCCGCCGCCAGAACTGGTGGGGGGGGGAGTATTCCAAGATGTTTGAAACCAAACACGACATGTTTCCGTGCAGCCATCCCAAAGTTAGCATTTAACGCGAGGTTATAATGCAATTAAGAGTATATGGTCAGGCTGCACTACAAACAGCATCAGAGAAGGGTCTCCGAACGCTGCAGAAGGGCCCTGCTCATGCAGGGGCACCCTCTCACATAGGAACCACGCACTCTGCCTTCAGGATTGATAAGGCCTGCCATAGGAGTGACTTATAGGTTTATATGTGTGTATGTATATAGTGATATAGGTAGCCTATATCACAGTAAGAGGTGCATGCACCACCTTACCCAGGCTGCAGTAGCAGACCTGTGGTGTCAGTTTGGATGGCCTTCCAGGGGTGGCACAATACATGCTGCAGCCCCTGGTAGGCCTCTGAGGTACCTATGCCCTGGGTACATAGTATACCATATACTAGGGACTTATAAGGGCACTCCAGATTCCAATCAGAGATGTGCCTAAGGCACATGGAAACCATTTTAGAGAGGAAGCAGCTAGGCTGGGGTTCTGATTAGCAGGGCCCCAGCCAGACTAAGGTCGAAAAACAGTGAAGCATCAGCAAAAAGTGGGGGTACCCATGTGAAGCAGATCCTACTCTCCTACACAACCCCCCAAACGTAGGGACATTAAACTAACCTTGCCCAGTTAAGTCTTCATGTTCTAAGTGGAAGTACCTAGAGAGTCCATCTGCTTTGGCATGGTTACTCCCAGGTCTATGTTCCACTGTGAAGTCCATCCCCTGTAGGGAAATGGACCACCTAAGCAGTTTGGGGTTTTCACCCTTCATTTGTTTTAGCCATAAGAGGGGCTTATGGCCTGTTTGAACAAGGAAGTGAGTACCAAACAAGTATGGCCTCAACTTCTTCAGAGCCCAGACCACAGCAAAGGCCTCCCTCTCAATGGCTGACCAACGTTTCTCTCTAGGGGTCAGCCTTCTGCTAATGAAAGCTACTGGCTGATCCTGACCTTCATCATTCAATTGTGACAGTACAGCCCCTACCCCCAATTCAGATGCATCAGTTTGAACAATGAACTTCTTGGAGTAATCAGGACTCTGTAGAATGGGAGCAGTGCACATGGCCTGCTTCAGGTCATCAAATGCCTTTTGACAGCTAACTGTCCACTGAACCTTTTTGGGCATTTTCTTGGAAGTTAAGTCATTCAGGGGTGTCACTATTGATCCATACCCCTTGACAAATCTCCTATAGTACCCAGTCAGGCCTAAGAAGGCTCTCACCTGAGTCTGGGTAGTTGGAGCAGTCCAGTCCATGATGGTCTGGATCTTGCTCTGCAGTGGTTGAACCTGGCCTCCACCCACAAGGTGGCCCAGGTACACAACCTGACTCTGCCCTATCTGGCACTTGGTGGCCTTGATAGTCAGGCCTGCTTTCTGCAGGGCCTGTAAAACATTTCTGAGGTGGACCAGGTGATCCTCCCAGGTGGAGCTAAAGACAGCAATATCATCTAGATATGCTGCACTATAGGCTTCCAGACCTGTAAGGACTGTATTCACCAGCCTCTGAAAAGTGGCAGGTGCATTCTTCAGACCAAAGGGCATCACCACAAATTGATAATGCCCACTAGGGGTTGAGAATGCTGTCTTTGGCTTTGCATCATCAGCTAGTCTGATCTGCCAGTAGCCAGCTGTCAGGTCAAATGTGCTTAGATACTTGGCCGAGGCCAAAGTGTCTATTAGCTCATCTGCCCTTGGTATTGGATGGGCATCAGTCCTAGTGACTGCATTGAGACCCCTGTAGTCCACACAAAACCTCATCTCTCTTTTCCCACCACTGGTGTGAGGTTTTGGCACAAGGACCACTGGACTAGCCCAAGGGCTATCTGAGGGTTCAATAACTCCCAAATCCAACATCTTCTGGACTTCTGTCCTGATACAGTCCCTGACATGGTCAGGTTGCCTATAAATCTAATTTTTAATAGGCAGACTGTCCCCAGTGTCCACTTCATGAGTGCACCAGGTAGTCTGACTGGGTGTCAGTGAGAATATGTGTCTGAACTGATTGAGCACCTGTCTGCAATCAGTCTGCTGCTGGGTAGTGAGGCTGCCTGCCAAGGCTACACCATCCACTGACCTATCACCAGGGTTCTGTGAGAGCAGGTCAGGGAGTGGGTCACTCTCTTCCTCCTGTCCCTCATCAGTAGCCATGAGCAAGCCCATGTCTGCCCTGTCCACATATGGTTTTAACCTGTTGACATGGAGAACCCTGTGGGGACTCCTGGGTGTTCCTAGGTCTACTAAGTAGGTAACCTCACCCTTCTGCTCAACAATGGTGTGGGGTCCACTCCATTTGTCTTGGAGAGCTGCTGGGGCCACTGGCTCCAACACCCACACCTTCTGTCCTGGCTGATAAACAGTCAGTACAGCCTTTTGGTCATGCCAGGCCTTTTGAAGTTCCTGGCTAGCCTCAAGGTTTTTAGTTGCCTTTTTCATATACTCAGCCATCTGGGAGCGGAGACCAAGTACGTTGTCCACTATGTCTTGCTTTGGGGGATTGAGAGGTAACTCCCATCCTTCCTTCACCAAGCACAGTGGACCCCTGACAGGGTGACCAAACAAAAGTTCAAAAGGGCTGTAGCCAACCCCCTTTTGAGGCACCTCCCTGTACGCAAATAAAAGGCAGGGCAAGAGTATGTCCCATCTTCGCCTAAGCTTTTCTGGGAGCCCTTTAATCATGCTCCCAGAAAAGCTTTGTTGAATCTCTCAACTAAACCATTGCATTGTGGGTGATAGGGTGTGGTGAACTTGTAAGTCACTCCACACTCCTTCCACATTGCTTTTAAGTATCCAGACATAAAGTTTGCACCTCTGTCTGATACAACCTCCTTAGGGAAGCCCACTCTTGAGAAAATTCCCAGGAGGGCCCTTGCCACCACAGGTGCTGTAGTGGTCCTAAGGGGAATAGCCTCTGGGTACCTGGTGGCATGATCCACTACCACCAGGATAAACCTGTGCCCAGATGCTGTTTGGGGATCCATGGGACCAACAATGTCAATCCCCACCCTTTCAAGGGAACCCCCACCACAGGTAGTGGTATCAGGGGGCCTTTGTAGTGCCACCTGCCTTACCACTGGCCTGGCAGGTTACACAGGAGCGACAAAACTCCTTGGTGTCTTCAGACATGTGGGGCCAGTGAAAGTGAGGGACAATTCTGCCCCAAGTCTTGTTTTGGCCCAGGTGACCTGCTGAGGTAATATCATGGGCTAGGGTCAATAGGAAGCCCCTGAACTTAAAAGGTATAACCAACCTCCTGGTAGCACCAGGCTTGGGGTCTCTATACTCTGAGTACAAGAGTCCATCATCCCAATACACAGTATGGGGACCACTAGCTTTCCCAGCAGCCTCAGCAGCAGCTTGCTGTCTGAGGGGTTCAAGAGAGGGCAGCTCTGCTGCTCCTGGCTCAGATCTGCCCTGGAAGGTCCCCCTGTCCCCAAGAACTCAACCTGTTCAGGTTCAAGCTCCTCTGGGACAGTTCCTTCCTCAGGACTGAAATCATCCCCCTCAAGGGACTGATCTTCCTTCTGAGCCAAGGGGAAGGCACTGCCTTTACCCTACTACTCCTCTTCTTGGAGGGCACTTGGTCCATTATTCCAGAATCCAAGGCCTGTTCAGTGCTAGACATTTTGGCTTGTGACCTGGTCACAGCAAACACATCTGCAGGGATCCCCAGCATTTCTGCATGGGTCCTGAGCTCCACTTCTGCCCAAGCTGAAGTTTCTAAGTCATTGCCAAGCAAGCATTCAACGGGTTGGTCTGCACTTACCACAACCTTCTTAAGGCCAGTTACCCCTCCCCAGGAGAAGTTAACAACTGCCAGAGTATGGTCTGTTCTGACGTTGCTAGCATTGGTCACTTGGTACATTTCACCAAGTATAATCTGCCCAGGATTCACAAGGTCTTGTGTCACCATGGTGACACTTGCCCCTGTGTCCCTAAATGCCAAAGCCTCTCTTCCATTGATTAAAGGCTGTTGCCTGTACTTGCCCAGATTACTGGGACTCACAGAGGAGGTCATATCCATGCCTCCATCACAGACTAGGACAGCCTGAGTGAGTTCTCTGACTAGGTCAGAGCTCATTTCCTTACCCAGGGTCAACCCTACTAAACCCTTGGCTTGTGTAGTCCCACCACCAACTGTAACTGCACTAGGGGGAGCAGGTGCCTTAGGGGCATTGGTGGGGGCTGGAGTCGAGTCTTTGGACTTGGTGCAATCACTGGTCCAGTGGGTCTTTTGCTTACAGACCTTGCACCATGGTTTTCTTTGGCCTTTCCCTTTGGTAGACTGTGAATCCCCACCTGAAGAAGATTTTTGGGGGCCTTGTGAAGACTTTTGATCTTTACCCTTCTCCCCACCCTTATCAGAGGTTTTCGAATCTTGCTTCTTAGGGTCACCACCTTGGTTCTGTACCTTCTGCTTCACCCTGGTTCTGACCCATTTGTCTGCCTTCTTTCCCAATTCTTGGGGAGAGGTCAGCTCAGAGTCTACCAGGTGCTGATGCAACAGCTGATTTTGACAGTTATTAAGAATCTGCTCCCTCATTATCAGATTGTACAATCCTGTGAAGTCATATACCTTACTGCCCAATAACCAACCTTCCAGAGCCTTGGCAGAACAATCAACAAAGTCCACCCAGTCTTGAGTCTGTGCTTTTGGGTATCCCTGAACTTTAACCTGTATTGTTCAGTGGTTAGGCCAAACCCATCAATTAGAGAACTCTTCAAGACTTTGTAATTATCAGCATCCTCCTCTCTAACAGTGAGGAGCTTGTCTCTACCTTTGTCTGCAAAGGAGAGCCACAAGATTGCTGCCCACTGCTCCTGAGGGACCCTCTGTACTTTACAGGCCCTCTCTAGAGCAGTTATCCATTTGTGGATATCATCCCCACTCTGGTAGGGAGGGACAATCTTGCTCAGGTTTCTATGGTCATAAGACCTTTCCCTATCTTTGGGAAACTGCTGCCACCATGGGACTCTAGTCCCAACTTTTGTCTCTCTCTATAGAGATCTAGGGACTCCCTGTCTATAGCCAATTGCTGTTTCCTGAGTTCAAGTTGAGCTTGCTCATATTGAATCAGTCTCTTTCTCCTCTCATGAGAGGATTCCCTCCTATGAGAGGAGACAGAGGTCCCTATTGAGGTGTCAGAGTGGTTAGACTCCTGAGAAGGAGACCTAGACCTTCTGGGCACACTCAGAACTCTTCCTGGGGGACAGAGGGAGGTCAGTCTGATCCTCTCCCTCCTCCTACTCCACAGGAGGAATTGGATTCTCCAGGACAAGGTCATTTTCACCTTCCTGGCCAGTTTCAGAGGGGGGGGGCCTGGGTTTCTTCACCCCTGGCCTCTTCCTCATCTTCTGCCCCACCCTCCTTGCCTACCCCTTCAGACCCTAGGGGCCTGCTGAGATCATCAGCTAGTAACACCTCCCTGAGGTGTTGGGTGCTAGCACTTTTGCCTGTCTTCAACTTCCTAGTAGTGCATAAGGCTCTCAATTCCAAGAATGGGAGTTTATCATACTTGGAGGGAAGAAGCCCACTGGCTTCTGGCAAGGACTCACTGGGTCCTGGCTTTGAAGACATCACTAGTGAGGTGTGGTGTATGCACTACCTACTCTAGTGTGGCCTACTAAACTCTCTTGAGTTGTAGAAAGGGTGTGCTGTCCCTTAACACTCAACTCTAAGTTCAGTAGAACTTACTGTATTACTAAGCTTGATTTATATGTACCTTAGGTACCCTTAGTGGTTTTCAGTTGATCAATTCAATTGAGATTATCTGGTAAAACAATAGCAAGCTGGAATCCCACACGCTGCACACCAATGTGAGAAGTTGGCCTGGCATATGCTGTCCACTAATTATAGTGGGCACCTTGCACCAGTCCAAACAACCCCTTATTGGAGATAGGTTAAAGACAACCTTTATTGAAAGCTATCCTAGTGGTAGCTATGGAGAGCAGCCTTCAGGCTAAGTCTTGAAGAAATGTAAAGCTGCTTGTTTTACCAGTCTATAATCTCTTAAGTGACCAAATGAAAGAGGACCACACCAGGTATATATTCAAAATATATGTATTTATTACTAAACACACCCCTCTAGTCTCTTTATGAGGCTAGAGTTCGAAGCTACATACGTTACGAGTTAGTTATCTACAGTAATAGCACAAATACACGTTTGAGCCCCAGGGGCGTACCAAACCATATACCAATAAAGTGGTATAAGAACCACGACTGAGCTAGACACAAGGCCTAGAGCCTGTAGAAGTGCTTGGACCACAAGGAACCACCCAAGGCAGTGACACAGGGGACCCACGGAGGACGCGTGCAGTGTATGAACACAGCCGCGAACCACCGTTAACTTCTATGGGGAAACTCGCGATTAGAATTTAAAAGAAAAGGGACACTTAGAGGAGGACTTGGAGCAAACCCTTTGAGAACTAGACTGTTCTAGTGTCAGTACCCACGGGAGCACTGGAGTACTCGAGTTACCTCACCCAGGGAAGCCGGGTGCATAGGTGTCTTTCGGGGTCGGGTTTCGTCGTCGCTTTCTATGGCGATCTGCTGCAAAGTGCTGCTGGCGGCCAAGTCGAAAGTGTTCGGGTGGATCCAAAGGTGGATCAAAGATCTGAAGAACCTGAAAGCAGAGGGGACAGAGTCTGGGTCACTAGCCAGTGACCAGGAAGGCGATGAGCAGATGCCCACCGATGTCGAGTGCTTCAGATAGGTTGATGGTCGTCTTGACTCTTCAGCCATGAGGTCCAGGAGGCGTCGACGACAACCAGGAGCTGGATTCGAGCTGCCCCACAATGTCTGTCGATTACAGGGGTGTCGGCGACCGGATTGGACCCAACAAGCCTTGGCAACGGCAAGTCTCGTGGAAATCAAAGAAGGACGATGTTGCAGACCAGCAAGGCCTGGGGGACTCACCCAGCAAGGATAAGTCAGGGCACACCTGGAGCAACCAGGGAGCCCAAGCAGAAAAAGATTGGCCTTCGGGAGGGCCTACTAGCCAATGGACTAGTGACCGCAAAGGAGCCTCGAGACAGTGCTGGCTCACAGGACACTTGTGGAGTGGAGGCCAGTGATATTCGGTGCAGTTGGTGCTGGAGGCTGGGGCTACTTGGAGCCCAAAGCACGACTTCATGGGAGACCCAGAAGAGGATGCACTTGCAAATGCATTCGGTGTCCAGGGGTCACGGTGCCACGTTACCCACGACAGCTACGGGCCTCAGCTTTGCTGGGGACTCAGGGCAGCCTCGGAGAAGTCTGGAAATCCACCTCTGGTGATGCAAAGACTTCGGCGTCCGACGAGGAGCTTCAGCGATGCAGACCGGACAATTGCTTCTTTGGTGCCTGCCAAGCAGGGAGTCACTCCTTGACCCCAAGGGAGATTCTTCAGTCCTCTAATCTTGAAGTAGAGCGTCGAAGGTCTAGGATTCTGTGTCAGAGTTTCGTCCAGGTAAATCTAAAGTCCTAAGGACTGGGTTCCCCTACTCATACTAAGGTAGGGGTTGGACATACTCTGTGACCCCACCTATGGGAGGGTCAGGGCAGAGGGGTGGTTACACCCCTTTCCCTTTGTCCAGTTTCGCACCAGAGCAGGGGCTGGAAGCCCCTGAGCCGGTTTGAACTGGGGTATGCACAGGGACACCAAGTGTGCCCCCAGTGCAGGACTTCAAAGCACCAGAGAGTGCTCCCGCCCAGCCCCAATACACACTATCCTGTCTGGGGAGGTGGTCACACCTCCCTGGGACAGAAACCTATTGTCCAGGCCTCCCCTGCCGGAGTTTCGGTCAGCAGCAGGAGGCCAGACTCGTGTCTGTGGCAGCGGCATCCATTTTGTGATGCCAGGGCGTGGAAAGTCAGTACCGGGCATACCGGTGTGTACATGTCTTTCCCTCTAGAAGGGTGGAATGCTACCCCCACTGCCAGAACTGGCGGGGGGTAGTATTCCAAGATGTTTGACACCAAACACGACATGTTTCCGTGCAGCCATCCCAAAGTTAGCATTTAACGCGAGGTTATAATGCGCTTAAGAGTATATGGTCAGGCTGCACTACAAACAGCATCAGAGAAGGGTCTCCGAATGCTGCAGAGGGCCCTGCTCATGCAGGGGCACCCTCTCACATAGGAACCACACACTCTGCCTTCAGGATTGATAAGGCCTGCCATAGGAGTGACTTATAGGTTTATATGTGTGTATGTATATAGTGATATAGGTAGCCTATATCACAGTAAGGAGTGCATGCACCACCTTACCCAGGCTGCAGTAGCAGACCTGTGGTGTCAGTTTGGATGGCCTTCCAGGGGTGGCACAATACATGCTGCAGCCCCTGGTAGGCCTCTGAGGTACCTATGCCCTGGGAACATAGTATACCATATACTAGGGACTTATAAGGGCACTCCAGATTCAATCAGAGATGTGCCTAAGGCACATGGAAACCATTTTAGAGAGGAAGCAGCTAGGCTGGGGTTCTGATTAGCAGGTCCCCAGCCAGACTAAGGTCGAAAAACAGTGAAGCATCAGAAAAAAGTGGGGGTACCCATGTGAAGCAGATCCTACTCTCCTACATATTCAATATTTATTTCATCTTCTGTTTGAAAGTGACTTATCTGGACTTTCATATGCAGTGAACCACATATTAAAAACAGGAGTTCATCTTACACATGTTTCTGCAAAGGAATTTTTGGACAAAGTACAACAAAGAGACAATCATTTAGAATCTCAGTTAATTGATTTGATGGCTTTTCAACATGGTACTAATGAGTATTGGTATCATTGTCACGGGGTACTTAAATGTATGTTAAGAAAAGTGGAACCCCTACATGGTTTGTTACGCTTAGCTGTGCTGAATATGCATGGGACGATTTACTTGAATTTCTACGACAAGCAAATTCAAATGTAAAAACATTGAATTGAAGGCAGCTAAATAACTGTGTTCCTTGGAACCTATAAATGTGTGCAGATAATTTAATCATAGGTTTAAAGCTATGATGTCTTTTATCTGCAATAAAAATAATCCACCTCTTGGAGAAGTTATTGATTTCTTTTGGAGAAAGGAGTACCAAGCCAGAGGTGCTCCTCAAATACACATGCTATTATGGATCAAGAATGCGCCTAAATTTGGAACCGATTCTGATGAAACTGTTTTGTCTTTCATTGAAGACTATGGGCCATATGTATGAAAGTTTGTTTTTGCGATTCTCAAATAGCGAATTTTAGAGAATCGCTATTTGAGAATCGCAAAACGAGTTGTATGTAGGATTTGCAATAAATTTTGCGATTCCTTCATATTCCTTAATTGAGAATCGCAAATTGCGATTCGCAATTAAGGAATACCTCCCCATTCATTCCTATGGGCCTAGAGGCCCATAGGAATGAATGGGAAGACATTCTCAATTTGCGATTAGCAATTAGAGAATCGCAAATTGAGAATGCAATTTCAAGGGTGCCAGGGTGTCAAAAGGACACCCTGTTGCACCCTGAAATGTGCATGTGTGCACATGTGGCACACATACATGCCCTAAGGGCATGTATGTGCGCCACATGGCACTTTAAAAATGCAAAAAGTGCATTTTTAAGTGAAATCGCAAGTTACCACCAACTTGAAGTTGGTGGTAATTTGCGATTCCTTAAACCCAAATTGCACTTTTTTTGTGCTTCTTACATTGCATTTAAGGAATCGCAATTAGCGATTCCTTAAATGCAATCGTAAAATAGGGAATCGCAAAATTTGCTATTCCTTATTTTGCGAGGGGGTTTCAGTGTGATTCATTGCACACTGCTAATTTGCGATCATAAACGCCGAAATTCTGTGAATTTCGGCGATTGCGATCGAAATTGGCTTCATACATATGGCCCTATGTTACCTGTGCCATTCCAAAAAAAGGAGGAGAAAACAACTTAAGGTAACAAGTTTTACGGTTATAAAGTCATCAATGGGGAAAATATTGTCGATGAAAATACACATCAAAGGGAAAATTTTATACAAAATGTTGTTTTGGATTCCAAGGTCCAGTAATTTCAAAAGGAAGAGTCAATAGTTTCATGTCAGCAGTAAGGCATACTATAACTCGAAAATCTTCAAAGAATACTTACAACATAAACAGAACTGAAGATTCAAAGTATATTAATGACTACAATCCAGTGATTTTGACAATGTGGAATGCAAGCATGGATATCCAGTATGTTGTAGATAATTAGATTGATGTTGCTTGCTATGTTACGTCATATATAACCAAATCTGAAAAGACGGAGTTGAAAGAAATGTGGGAAGAAATTTCACAAGAGAAGACTCTTAGTAACAAATTGTGCAGCTTTAGTTTGAAGATGCTTTCCCATCAAGAGATTGGATCCTACGAATGTTCAGATCGGTTGACCTTTGCAAGTTTATATTCAAAGTCAAGAGGAATCATTTGGGTAAGTCTAGGTCTTGCTGCAACACGAAATCGAGTATTGAAATTTCTACAACAAATTGAATACTTAGCATTTAATGAACCAGAAAGTACAGATATTGTTAAAACTAATATGTTCGATACGTACTATCCCAAAAGGTGTCCACATCTGGAAAACATATGTCTCTATGAAGTACTGCAACATTACAGTTTTAAGAGAAAAGTTACAGAAAATATAAATTAAGAAAAATATGCAGTAATTGGATGTGATGAATGTTTGGTAAAACATGCCAAAGGAAATCTTATTAACCACAGGAAACTCAGTTGTGAAACTCGAGATAAAAGGGAATTTTTCTATTTAGCACTTCTGTAACTCTTCAAGCCTTGGCGTAGTGAAAAAGAATTACTTGGAGATTTTGATTGCTATGAAGATTCTTTTAATGCATGTAAAGATAGCATTCAATGCACAATTTTTCCAACTTATCTGTAAATGTTAAATGAAGAGATTGAACAAGAAACTACTATTGTAGCTGAAATAGCTAGAGACAGTTCTCAAGATAGTCAAAGATGAAAGAGAAAGTTCTGCTCCACTAAGTCAAGATCCACTAGGACAACCAATTCTTGAAAATAAAGCAGCAATAGCCATGAATGAAGTAGAAACATCAATGCAACAAGCACAACAGGACAGTTTGGAAACTTAGAAGAAAAACTAAATATTGAACAAAAGGAAATATATCAGCAAGTGAAACAACAGATACAGCATGGTTTACTGCATGAAAAAAGAATGCCAATGCACATCATTTAAACCTATTTGAATGTACATCAGTGGGCAAGCTGGAACAGGAAAAAGTTTCTTAATTAAAGTTTTGACCAGTTATCTACACAAAACCACTGAATCACACTTATCTTGTGTTGTAACCGCTCCAACTGGTTTAGCAGCACACAACATTAAAGGGATTACAT
This sequence comes from Calotriton arnoldi, assembly GCA_963921515.1. Classification (NCBI taxonomy): domain Eukaryota; kingdom Metazoa; phylum Chordata; class Amphibia; order Caudata; family Salamandridae; genus Calotriton; species Calotriton arnoldi. The sequence continues at coordinate 1,365,931 of CAWUFW010004379.1, read as the reverse complement.
TACATCGATTACTCATGCTACCAGTTGAACATGAAAATAAGTTGGAATATCACAAGCTATCTGGAGAAGCTTGTTATGAAGTTTCAAGAGTACTCAAGAAAATGAAACTTCTAATCATTGATGAGGTGAGCATGGTCTCAAACTTAATGTTTGGCTTTGTACATTTAAGAATGCAACAGATTTTAAAAACAGATTATTATGTTTTATTTAGAGGAAAACATGTAATTCTATTCGGCGACCTACTACAACTTACTCCTGTAAAAGGACAGCCTGTTTTTAAAACACTTCTCCATAAAGACACTAAGAAATCTTTGGGAAATATTGGAAATGTCAATATTTGGTCTCATTTTGAATATAAAGAACTTATTAAGAATATGTGACAAGCAAGTGATGAACATTATGGAAACATTCTTCAAGATATAAGAATTAGTGTTTTAACAAAACATGGAAAAGAAGCTTGACAAAGTCGGCTTTTAATGAACTTGTTTCCAAATGAAAACATAGCACCTGAAATATATACAAAAAAATTGGAGAAAAGAAGTCTATAGTTTGCCTAATGCCTACTCTGGAAGAGTGTTCTACATTCAATCAAGAACTTTTGAAATTGGAAAAACAACCAATACTGCAAATTGAAGTTATCGATAAAATGGAACACAAAGGAGTTACTATTCTTCTCTCAGAGAAATTACAGTCAAAATTGCATTCTTTGGAAAGGTCGGTGTCTAAGACTGCAGGTTTAGAAAATACTTTATATGTATGTGTAAACTGTCGGGTAATTTGAATGCAGAAGAAGGTTTAGTAAATGGAGCAATGGGAAAAGCTGTTGATTTTGTAAATTTTCAGAAGAGAGATGGAATTGATTTTATGAACATTAAATTTGATCAGATTGAAGAGGTAAAACAGATTGGACGTTACGCTGTTCGGTTTTTGCTTTTAAAAGACTTGTGTGTTCATAGAAAACAGTTTCCTCTTTCTTTAGCATATGCTGTAACCATTCATAAATCTCAAGGTTTAAGTGTAGACAGTGCTTTGGTAAATATTGGAAGTACAGTGTTTAGAAGGCATGGCAAATGTTGCATTGTCTCAAATAAGAACATTATCTGGTTTGTAATTGATTGATTTTGATTTGAAAAAGATTAGTGGTGATGTCAATTGTGTATGAGAGTACAATCGGTTAAGAAGGCTTTACGCTCCTAACTTAGGTGAATATCCAGTATATGAGAAACGTGTAGTGTGTCCAAAACGGAAATATGACAAATATTCCACTGAGACTCAAAAAAAGAAAACAATTCAAGAGAATGATAAAACTTCAAAGAAAATCAAACTGGACACTGCTGATGATATTGTAGGATACCAGTTAGAAAATAGTTCAGGTATCAACTGCTATGCTAATGTAATTATGAATGTTGTGTTTTATCTAGAGTATCTTCATCATGAAATTATGGAAAATCGAGAAAAAGATTCTGTTCTTGCTACATTATATTTTTCAAAAGTTGGTAACTGATAGATCTAAAATCCATACTGCTTCTGGCATTCAGCATCTTTTGGATATATGTACTGGATCATTGAAATTTACATTGAATGTGCAACAAGATGCACAAGAATTTCTTATGTTTATGCTTGCAGTATTGGAAGATGAAGGAATAGAAATTGAAAATTTGTTTGGATTAAGTTACAGATGGGATCATGATTGTGAAGAGTGTTCATTTTCTTCTACCACTGAAATAGACACTGAACAATTCATATATTTGACAATACCAGATTGCAAATCAGTGTCTTTTAACAAATTAGTAAAAACAGCCAATCAAGATATGAAATGTTCTCATTGTAAATCAGAAATGTTGTCAACATTGTTTAAAGAAAGATTTGGACAATATGTAATTTTAATGCTACAACGTTGTAGAGCAGATGGAAGAAAATTGAAACCAAAATTTAAAATTTTGTGGCAAGTAAAGTATCAATTTCAGGAAGAACTTTTAAAGCAGTGGCTATTATTTTCCGTGATGGACCTACTACAACATCTGGACACTATACTGTGTATTTCAAGTGCAATAAAGGAGGACAAATTGCAATGATGCCCATTTAGAATTCAAATGTAGGTTGCCTTATGAATTACCAAATTCATATCTGATATTTTTGATGCCAAAGTTTTGAAAACATCATTCAGCCTATTGGGAAGATGTGAACACGAATTAATGAGTTTATTTTGGATATTTTCAATGCAAATGGATTTGGAAACATTATTCAGCCTATTGGGAAGATGAGAACAATTACTGTTTGGATTATTGTTTGTGCTAATTCATATTGCATTTGGAAAATTGTGTTTTAAGGAAGTAGTTTATATATTTGATCTTTATATTGTACGAGATGTAAATGAGAGTGTATATTTTACAAAATGTACTTGAGAGAAATAAAAGACTTAATGTAGTTGAAGAATGTAATTGAGAAACTGTAGCTAGGTAAACAAATAGTTACACTTGTTGTAAATATTTTCAACGCAGATTTTTTTTTACATTCTCATTGATTGTTTTTTTCCCCCACTGTTGTATGGTGATCTACATTGAAATCACTGTGTATGGTGAAATTCAGTAGAATCTGAGAACAGCAAAAAAGGGAAACTGAATATGTTATGTAATTCTAAAATTATGTTGTGTTCTTAAAACTATAATATAATATGCAATAACAGTTTTTCTTCTTCTCCTTTACAGAAGGTTTGGTAAATTTTGAAAAGATTTTAAATGCAGTTTACAACAAAACTACTGTAAAATAGTTCCACTGAGTTTGTATCTTCTTTAGTAAAAAAGGTAATATGAAATAATGTAATAAGCATGAAAATGTGAACTAATGTTTACAGCTGCTTTTACTGCACTCATCCATTTTTTCAAACACCACCCATGCACTCATCTATACAGTTAGGCACTATTCCCACACTCCTCCAATCACCCAGACACTACCTATGTACTCCTCTAATCACCCAGGCACTACCCCTACACTCATGCAATCAGCTAGGCATTACCTATACACTTCTCCAATCCCCCAAACACTACCCCTGCACTCATGCAATCACCCAGGCACTACCTTTGCACTATTTCAATCACCCAGGCAGTATTTCTGCACTCCTCTAATCACTCAGCCAGTACCATGCACTTATAAAATCACCCAGACACTACCTATGCACTACTCCAATCATCCATGCACTACCGCTACACTCATGCAACCACCTGGACATTACCCCTGCACTCATGCAATCACCCAGACATTACTCATGCACTCCTCCAATTATCCAGACATTACCCCTGCACTCATGCACTCACCTAGTCATTAAACATGCACTCCTTCAATCACTCAGGCAGTACACATGCACTTATAAAATCACCCAGGCACTACCTATGCACTCCTCTAATCACCCAGGCACTACCCCTGTACTCCTCCAATCACCCAGCCAGAACCCTTGCACTTATAAAATCACCCAGGCACTACCTACACACTCCTCCTGTCACCCAGGCACTTCCCCTACACTCATGCAATCAGCAAGACATTACCACTACACTCATGCAATTACCCAGGCATTACCTATGCATTCCTCTAATCCCCAGACATTACCCTTGCACTCATGCAATCACTCAGACATTACCCCTGCACTCATGCAATCACTCAGACATTACTCATGCACTCCTCCAGGCACTCACACATTATCCCTGCACTCATTCAATCACCCAGGCATTACCCAAGCACTCCTTCAAACACCCAGGCACTACCCTTGCACTCCTCCAATCACCAAGGCACTACCCCGATACACATGCAACTACCCGGCCAGTACCTATGCACTTATAAAATCATCCAGGCACTACCCCTACACTCATGCAATCAGATAGACATTACCCCTACACTCATGCAATTATCCAGGCATTACCTATGCACTCCTCTAATCCCCCAGACATTACCCCTGCACTGATGCAATCAGCAATGCATTAGCTATGCATGGCTCTAATCACCCAGACACTACCCTTGCACTCCTACAATCACCCAGGTACTATCAATGTATTCCTCCAATCACCCAGCCAGTCCATGCGAACTTATGCAATAACCCAGGCACTACTCATACACTCCTACAACCACTCAGGCACTACCCATGCACTCTTGCAAACACCCAGGCATTACCCATGCACTCCTTCAATAACTCAGGCACTACCCATGCACTCCTCCAATCACTCAGGCACTACCCTTGTACTCTTTCGATCACCCAGCCAAAACCCTTGCACTTATAAAATCACCCAGGCACTAGCTACGCACTCCTCCAATCACTCAGGCACTACCCCTACACTCATGCAATCACCAAGACATTACCCCTACACTCATGCAATTATCCAGGCATTAGCTATGCATGTCTCTAATCCCCCAGAGATTAGACTTGTACTCATGCAATCACTCAGATATTATCCCTACACTCATGCAATCACCCAGACATTACTCATGCACTCCTCAAAACACTCACACATTATGCCTGCACTCATGCAATCACCCAGGCATTACCCAAGCACTCCTTCAGTCAGCCAGCCACTACCCATACACTTATATAATCACCCAGGCACTACCCTTGCACTCCTCCAATATTCCAGGCACTAGCCCTGTACTCATACAATTACCCAGACAATACCCATGCACTTATAAAATCACCCAGGCACTATCTCTACACTCATGCAATCAGCTAGACATGACCCCTACGCTCATGCAATTGCCCAGGCATTACCTATGCACTCCTCTAATCCCCCATACATTACCCCTGCACTCATGGAATCACCAATGCATTAGCTATGCACTGTTCCAATCACCCAGGCACTACACTTGCACTCCTCCAATCACCCAGGCACTCCTTATGCACTCCTGCAATCATCTAGGACCTACCACTACACTCATGCAACATTACTCTTGCACTCATGCAATCACCCAGGCACTAGCTATGCACTCATAGAATAACCTAGGCACTTCTCTTGCACTGCTGCAATCATCCAGGCACTATCCATGCACTCCTCCAATCATCCAGTCAGTACCCATGCACTTATGAAATCACCCAGGCACTACTTATGCACTCTTCCAATCACCCAGGCACTACCACTACATTCATGCAACCACCCAGACATTACTCCTGCACTCCTCCAATTACCCACACATTACCCCTGCACTGATGCAATCACTTAGGCATTACCCTTGCACTCCTCCAATGGCCCAGACATTACCCCTGCACTCGTGCATTCACCCAGGTATTAGCCATGCAGTCCTTCAATCACTCAGGCAGTACCCATGCACTTATAAAATCATCCAGGCACTATCTATGCACTCATGCAATCACACAGGCACTACTGATGCACTCCTTGAATCATCCTTGCACTATCCTTGCACTCCTTTAATCACCCAGTCACTGCCTTGCACTCGTCCAATCACCCAGGCACTATCCATACATTCCTTCAATCACCCAGGCACTACTCTTGCACTCCTCTAATCAACCACGCACTATTCTTGCACTCCTCCAATCACCCAGGCACTACTTATGCACGTCTGCAATAACCCAGGAACTACCATTGCACTCAAACAAAAACCCAGACATTAATCTTCCACTCATGCAATCACCTAGACATTACTCATAAACTTCTTCAATTACCCAGACATTGCCCCTGCACTCATGCAATCACCTAGTCATTAAACATGCACTCCTTCAGTCACTCAGGCAGTACACAGGCACTTATAAAATCACCCATGTACTAATTATGCACTCCTCCAATCACCTAGGCACTACCACTACACTCAAGCAACCACCCAGACATTATCCTTGTACTCATGCAATCATCGAAACATTACTCTTGCACTCATGCAATCACCTAAACACTACCCATGCACTCCTTCAATCACTCAGGCACTTACCATACACTTATAAAATCACCAAGGCACTACCTATGCACTCCTCTAATCACCCAGGCTCTACTTCTGTACTCATACAATTACCCAGACAATACCCATGCACTTATAAAATCCCCCAGGCATTATCTCTACACTCATGCAATCAGCTAGACATGACCCCTACACTCATGCAATTGCCCAGGCATTACCTATGCACTCCTCTAATCCCCCATACATTACCCCTGCACTCATGGAATCACCAATGCATTAGCTATGCACTGTTCCAATCACCCAGGCACTACACTTGCACTCCTCCAATCACCCAGGCACTCCTTATGCACTCCTGCAATAATCCAGGACCTACCACTACACTCATGCAACATTACTCTTGCACTCATGCAATCACCCAGGCACTAGCTATGCACTCATAGAATAACCTAGGCACTTCTCTTGCACTGCTGCAATCATCCAGGCACTATCCATGCACTCCTCCAATCATCCAGTCAGTACCCATGCACTTATGAAATCACCCAGGCACTACTTATGCACTCTTCCAATCACCCAGGCACTACCACTACATTCATGCAACCACCCAGACATTACTCCTGCACTCCTCCAATTACCCACACATTACCCCTGCACTAATGCAATCACTTAGATTTAGACCTGGGCACCTCACTGAAACCACCATGCTCCACATTGTTGATGATGCCCTCCAAGCCCTTGACCAAGGCAAAACATGTCTCCTAATCCTCCTAGATCTATCTTCGGCCTTCGACACGGTCAACCATGAAAAACTACTTGAACGCCTCAAACTCAGGATGGGATTGGATGGCACTGTCCTAGAATGGTTTAGGTCCTTCCTCCAGAACCGATCACAGCGATTCCTAATCAACGGCAACCTATCTGCACCCTCCCGGTCACGGTTGGAGTCCCTCAAGGTTCAACATTGTCCCCCACCCTCTTCAACCTTTACCTAGAACCGCTTGCCGAAGTGCTACGCACTGCAAATATCTCCTTCCATATGTATGCTGATGACACTCAGATCTACATCAAAACCTCATCTCTCGAAGAGATTCTCTCCCTGAACGAAGCCCTGAAACTCACTGTCCAATGGCTCACCTCCAATCATCTCAAACTCAAACTCAACACTAAGAAAACTGAATTTCTCCTAATTTCCCCTCCTAATACCAACCACGAGATCCAAACATGGATTAATGCTATCACTGCCTTAAATTGCCCACCGACCATCGTGGACTCGGCCAAATCCCTGGGAATTACCCTTGACAGCAATCTGAACATGCGGGACCATATCAACTCGATGGCCAAAGCAGCCAGATTCCACCTGAGCTACCTTAGGAAACTGAAACCATTCCTTGATGCTCCTGACTTGAAAATGGCTGTCCAAGCACTCGTCATCTCTAGACTGGAATATGGCTGCTCTACCCTCTCAGGTTTACCCAAGATCTCCCTGGCACCTTTAAAAGCCTGCCTCAATGCCGCAGCCAGACTACTTACCGGCACAAGGAAATGCGACCACATCTCCCCACACCTGAAAGCTTTGAACTGGCTTCCCTTTGAGGCAAGAATACAGCTTAAGCTAGCATGCATCACACACAAGGCTTTATACTCAAATTCCCCTGCATATCTTGCACGGAAACTTGTGATTTCCGGAGGATCCAGAAACTCCCGGGCTGCCAGAGACCTCTTGCTCCAACCTGCACGCTTTCGGAAAAAAAAACGTACAATCGGGCTTTCTCTGGAGCCGCTCCAAGAATATGGAACTCTCTCCCACCTGACATCAGAAAAATCCCTTCTCTGGCCCGCTTCAAAAAGGACTCCAAGACCTTCCTTATGAGCAAATTCCTCATTTAAACTTGCCCTCATCCACCACTAAGACACGGATCCACGTCTGCCTATTGCCTCCCCTCGGATTTCCTAATCACCCGACCTAGAAACCTGGGTTCTTGTCTTGAGTAATGGTAAATGTAATCTGTAAATACGTATCTCATCTTGAGTAACTGTATATGTAATTTGTAAATACGTGTCTTTCTATGTATCCTATATCCTGCCCCTACTATCTGTTTTTTTCTTTTACATGGTGATTCTATACCTATTGTACAATGCTATGTTGCCTGTAAAGCGCTCTGATACCCTAACGGGTTAAGTTCGCGCTCTATAAAACACAGTAATAAAATAAAATAAAGTAAACTACTTAGGCATTACCCATGCACTCCTCCAATGACCCAGACATTACCCCTGCACTCGTGCAATCACCTAGGTATTACCCATGCAGTCCTTCAATCACTCAGGCAGTACCCATGCACTCATAAAATCATCCAGGTACTACCTATGCACCCATGCAATCACACAGGCACTACTGATGCACTCCTTGATGCACCTAGGCATCACCCATGGACTTATAAAATCATCCAGGCACTATCTATGTACTCATGCAATCACACAGGCACTACTGATGCACTCCTTGATTCATCCATGCACTATCCATGCACTCCTTTAATCACCCAGTCACTGCCTTGCACTCGTCTAATCACCCAGGCACAATCCATAGATTCCTTCAATCACCCAGGCACTACTCTTGCACTCCTCCAATCACCCAGGCACTACTTATGCACTTCTGCAATCACCCAGGAACTACCACTGCACTCAAACAAAAGCCCAGACATTAATCTTTCACTCATGCAATCACCTAGACATTACTCATGCACTTCTTCAATTACCCAGACATTGCCCCTGCACTCATGCAATCACCTAGTCATTAAACATGCACTCCTTCAGTCACTCAGGCAGTACCCAGGCACTTATAAAATCACCCAGGTACTAATTATGCACTCCTCCAATCACCTAGGCATACCACTACACTCAAGCAACCACCCAGACATTATCCTTGTACTCATGCAATCATCCAAACATTACTCTTGCACTCATGCAATCACCTAAACACTACCCATGCACTCCTTCAATCACTCAGGCACTTACCATACACTTATAAAATCACCAAGGCACTACCTATGCACTCCTCTAATCACCCAGGCTCTACTTCTGCACTCATACAATCACCCAGGTATTACCTATAAATTCCTCCAATCACCAAGGCTCTACCCCTACACTCATGCAATCAGCTAGATATTACCCCTACACTCATGCAATCACCAAAGCATTAGCTATGCAATGCTCTAATCATCCATTGACTACCCTTGCACTCCTTCAATAACCCAGGGTGTATCTATGTACTCCTTCAATCTCTCAGTCAGTACCCATGCACTTATAAAGTCACCCAGGCACTACCTATGTACTTATGCAATCACCCAGGCACTACCACTGCATTCATGCAATCACCCAGGCTCTCCCTGTGTACTCATGCAATCAGCCAGGCATTACTCATGCACTCCTCCAATTACCCACACATTACCCCTGCACTCATGTAATCACTTAGGCACTACCCATGCACTCCTCCAATGACCCTGACATTACCCCTGCACTCATGCAATGACCTAGGTATTACCCATGCAGTCCTTCAATCACTCAGGCAGTACCCATGCACTCATAAAATCATCCAGGTACTACCTATGCACCCATGCAATCACACAGGCACTACTGATGCACTCCTTGATGCACCTAGGCATCACCCATGTACTCTTCCAATCAGCCATGCACTATCCATGCACTCCTTCAATCACCCAGGCACTACCCTTGCATTCCTCCAATAACCAAGGCACTACCCCTGCACTCATACAATTACCCAGGCAATACCCATGCACTTTTAAAATCACCCAGGCACTACCTCTACACTCATGCACTACCTAAGCAGGTATGCAATAAGCCAGGCAGTACCCTTGCACTCCTCCAATCACCCAATCACTATCCATGCAGTCTTCCAATAACCCAGGCAGTACATATACACAAATAAAATCACCCAGGCATTACTTATGCACTCCTCCAATCACCCAGGCACTACTGATGCACTCCTCCATGCACATAGGCATTACCCATACACTACTTCAATCACTCAGGCAGTACCAATGCACTTATAAAATCACCCAGGCACTATGTATGTACTCCTCTAATCAGCCAGGCACTACCCGTGCTCTCATGCAATCACCCAGGCATTACCTATGCTTTCCTCTAATCACCCAGTCAGTAGACATACACTTATAAAATCATCCAGGCACTACCTATGCACTCATGCAATCACCTAAGCAGTACCCCTACACTCATGCAATCACCCATGCACTACCTATGTACTCTTGCAATAACCCAAGCACTACTCTTGCACTCCTCCAATCACCCAAGCACTATCTATGTACTCCTCCAAACACCTAGACATTACCCTTGCACTCTTCCTATCACCTTTGCATTAGCTATGTACTCCTCCAATCACCCAGGTAGTATCCATGCAGTCTTCCAATCTTTCATGCAGTACCCACGCTCTTATAAAATCAACCAGGCACTACCTATGCACTCATGCAATTACACAGGCACTACTGATGCACTCCTCAATGCACCTAGGCATTACCCATGCACTCCTCCAATCACCCATGCACTATCCATGCACTCCTTCAATCACCCGGGCACTCCCCTTGCACTCATCCAATTACCCAGGCACTATCCATACATATCTTCAATCACCCAGGCACTACTCTTGCACTCTTCCAATCACCCAAGCACTATCCATGCACTCCTCCAATCACCCAGGCACTACCCTTGCATGCCTCTTAACACAGAGGCGCTAAGCATGTACTCTTCAATCACCGAAACATTACCCATCCACTCCTTTAATCATTCAGGCACTATCTATGCACTCCTCTAATCACGCAGGCACTACCCCTGCACTCATGCAATCATCCAGCCACTACTAATGCACTCTTACAATCACCCAGGTATTACCCATGTACTCATGCAATCCCTCAGGTAGTACACATGCACTTCTCCAATTACCCAGGCACTATACATGCACTCATGCAATCACATATCCACTACCCATACACTTCTCCATATATTACACTTGCCACAATTCTTACAACACTTACAAACATGTCTATTTTTAACCAAATAGGCGGTTCTAAAAAGAACCATTTTTTCTTGTTTTTTATTTTATAATTTTTTGTTGTTTTTTCAACTCTTGTATTTTTTTTTTTAAATGAAAAAATTAACAGAACCAACGGTGAAAACTTTGAAAACATTATGCAATTACAAAGTCATTGCAAAAAGAAAAAAGAAAAAAAAATAGCAATGGTTGTTTTTAATAGCAACCACGATGGCATCCACTGATTGTTCACCATAACATAATTTTTTTTTGCATTTGACACAATGCTGCTCCACTCTAGCAAATTCAGGAATTATGTTTGGTCTTGATGTTGATGAGGAACCAGATGATGTACTTGGTCCAGCACCGTCGTCCTGACTTGCCTGTTTCTATAGGTCTCGTTGCTGTTGTTCCTTTGCGAGACGCCATGGATGCATTGTTTGTAGATGCTTGAGCATCGAAGAGGTGCCGCATGAATATTTTTTTTGTCTGATCCTCGTGACAGGTCCTTCTCACAAATTGTGCACGTAACCTTTTGTGCATTTACTTTCTTCTCCCCAGCTGGAATTCAGAAGAAAGCCCAAACTATACTCTCGTATTTCACTTTCACCGGCTCTTCCAACTCTTCTTCATCTTTAGGTGGAAGATGTTGTACTGGATTGGAAGCAGCCATTTTTTGATGAAGAAAAAAAACACCAAAGAAATCCAAAGAGGAAGAGAAAAACACAAGAGCTGTGTCTCTATAGATGCAGTTGAAAGAATGAAAAAATGGGTGTCGTCCTGCAAGTTCTAGAATCAAAAGCTTCTTAACAAATAAAATACTTTCTTTTGAAGTCACATGGGATTCGCGCACCTGGCGCGCAAGCAGCGTGCCCCCCGACGCAATTTCCGAAATCTATATTTAACAATAATATATCTTTATTGCAGTTACAAATATATGATATTTACAATTATGTTAAATAAGCTCTTGGTATAATATACATAATAAAGTTATATACATATACTTTTAAAACAAAAAGAATTGCAGTGGATTCGCGCACCTGGCGCGACCCCCCGGAAATACGTACGTGATGTTGCACAGGGCCAAGAACCGTGCACCCTTCGCATACCGAACGCTCATAGTACACAACTTAACCAATATGGCGGCAAAATTCTTAGATTCGCGCACCCACCGTGACTGGTACACAATCGGTACACAAATCAACTTTAAAAAAAAAAATACATAAAAATGTAAATTCATATTTTAGAAAAGAGAAAACGTCACATTATTTTTATAAAAGTAAACAAATTTAGAATAAGCATTTTTGGGATGTTACAATTAGAAATTAGCATTTAAAAACATTTGAAATTCACTGAAAAAACCATAGATTTCAGGAATGTTATAATTAGTAATTAGCATTTAAAAAACCATTGAAATTCACTGAAAAAACAATAGGTTTCAGGGACATGATAGTTAGAAATTTTCATTTAAAAAACCTTTGAAATTCACTGAAAAAAACATAGGTTTCAGGGACTTTATAGTTAGAAATGAGCATTTAAAAAACCTTTGAAATTCACTGAAAAAAAACACAGGTTTCAGGTACCAAATAGTTAGTTGGACATTTCACAGGTTTCAGGTACGTTATAGTTAGTTGGACATTTAGTTGAGCTAACTATAACTCACACCCCACAATGCACTGCTGATAACATCACATATTACATCACTCATGACATGGTCAGTGACATCACTGATGACATCTCGAATTACATCACTGATGACATCACTGATGAGATCATTCATGTGATAATCTGATGCACCTCCTCACACCCTAATGTAACCTTTCATACACCCACTCTAAATCACAGACTGCCATTCTCAAAACCATAGACACACCAATACCAATAACAACATACCCACTCACTGATTCTTAGGTCTACACACACATCCACTCACTCACCCACACAGTCACTCATACATGCAGTCACTCATCAATGCAGCCACTATCACATGCACTCATACACCTATACAGACAGTCACACACCACCACTCACCTATAGAATTACAAACACAGCTACTGAGTCATAAAAAGAATCAATCACACTGCCATTTACTCACCTATACAGTTATACACACACCTCCTCACTTATTCATACAGGTACTAAGACATACTTATTATCTTATACAATCACTGACACAAGCACACACTCATCCATACAGTCACTCTCACAATCAATCACTCTCCCATACAGTCACTTATATACTCCAACACTCACATATACTGCCTTATACATATGCAGTTACTCACACACATGCCACTGAGACTTCCATTCACTCACAGACACAGCCATATGCACACTCACTCACCTATACAGTACCTCACAGATGCACTCATGAAACCATACACCCCAGGATTCACCCACTCATTCATCCATGCTGGGAGTCACACTCCCCCTCACCCACCCACATAGACACTCAGGCACCTATACAGGTACTCAGACTACTAATCAATATAGACACTCATGTACCTACTCACCAACCCATGCAGCCACTTACACACCAACTGCCAGACTGATACAAACATTCACACAGATTTGTCATTCACCCATGCATTCACTAAGACACGTTTAGTCACTCACTTATACAGTTAGTCACGCACTCACTAAATCATCCATTCAGACACTCATACACCCACTGATTCTTCAATACACCATGGCGTGTATATATATATATATATATATGTAACATTCGCCAACTTTTTAGAAACACTCAGTCACTGGATGTTATTATCAGTGATGTCATCAGTGATGTCAATGACCATGTCATGAGTGATGTAATATGTGATGTCATCAGCAGTGCATTGCAGGGGCGCGAGTTATAGTTAGCTCAACTAACTATAACAGCTGAATTTCTCTGGTTTTGTATGTGCGAAATGTCCAACTAACTATAAAGTCCTTGAAACCTGTGGTTTTTCAGTGAATTTCAAAGGTTTTTTAAATACTAATTTCTCACTATAACGTCCCTGAAACCTATGTTTTTTCAGTACACACACATATATATATATATATATATATATATATCCACAAAACAAGGTAGCCCCAGTGGAAGAAGCCGCAAGGTAGGTATGAATATTTCATCCAATTTATTGTAGGCAGCTGCATGCAGGGAACAGCAAGGTAACAGTCATCAAAACATCGCCTGCCAGACCGGTTTCGGGAATCCTCTCCCTTCCTCAATGGCATTTTGCTGATTCAAGACAGTTATTTTCGCGCACTTTATCTCCAAAGAGCCTGCCTCAGTGGGCGTGGCCGTGCTCACAGCCTTCTGGTTCTTGTAGTGCCACGAACATTTTCTCTAGTGAGTCTGTCTCGTTCATTCAGTAAAAGTGATGGCATTTAAAAACCCATGTGGGTCGATGTAAAGTCCCGCTGAGCACACCTGATGTCTTTCTCAGCTGTCTGCATGAAAACGACCTCCCGTTTCACAAATGGCACCATGGTAGGGTCATTACGGGTCCGCAGTCCCGCGGCGGGCTTCTCCCGCGGCTGGGCTCAGCCGCTAAATAGCCACAAAACAAGGTAGCCCCAGTGGAAGAAGCCGCAAGCTAGGTATGAATATTTCATCCAATTTATTGTAGGCAGCTGTGAAACGGGAGGTCGTTTTCATGCAGACAGCTGAGAAAGACATCAGGTGTGCTCAGCGGGACTTTACATCGACCCACATGGGTTTTTAAATGCCATCACTTTTTACTGAATGAACGAGACAGACTCACTAGAGAAAATGTTCGTGGCACTACAAGAACCAGAAGGCTGTGAGCACGGCCACGCCCACTGAGGCAGGCTCTTTGGAGATAAAGTGCGCGAAAATAACTGTCTTGAATCAGCAAAATGCCATTGAGGAAGGGAGAGGATTTGTGAAACGGGAGGTCGTTTTCATGCAGACAGCTGAGAAAGACATCAGGTGTGCTCAGCGGGACTTTACATCGACCCACATGGGTTTTTAAATGCCATCACTTTTTACTGAATGAGCAGAGACAGACTCACTAGAGAAAATGTTCGTGGCACTACAAGAACCAGAAGGCTGTGAGCACGGCCACGCCCACTGAGGCAGGCTCTTTGGAGATAAAGTGCGCGAAAATAACTGTCTTGAATCAGCAAAATGCCATTGAGGAAGGGAGAGGATTCCCGAAACCGGTCTGGCAGGCGATGTTTTGATGACTGTTACCTTGCTGTTCCCTGTATGCAGCTGCCTACAATAAATTGGATGAAATATTCGTACCTACCTTGCGGCTTTTTCCACTGGGGCTAGCTTGTTTTGTGGATATTTAGCGGCTGAGCCCAGCCGCGGGAGAAGCCCGCCGCGGGACTGCGGACCCGTAATGACCCTACCATGGTGCCATTTGTGAAACGGGAGGTCGTTTTCATGCAGACAGCTGAGAAAGACATCAGGTGTGCTCAGCGGGACTTTACATCGACCCACATGGGTTTTTAAATGCCATCACTTTTTACTGAATGAACGAGACAGACTCACTAGAGAAAATGTTCGTGGCACTACAAGAACCAGAAGGCTGTGAGCACGGCCACGCCCACTGAGGCAGGCTCTTTGGAGATAAAGTGCGCGAAAATAACTGTCTTGAATCAGCAAAATGCCATTGAGGAAGGGAGAGGATTCCCGAAACCGGTCTGGCAGGCTATGTTTTGATGACTGTTACCTTGCTGTTCCCTGTATGCAGCTGCCTACAATAAATTGGATGAAATATTCATACCTACCTTGCGGCTTCTTCCACTGGGGCTAGCTTGTTTTGTGGATATTTAGCGGCTGAGCCCAGCCGCGGGAGAAGCCCGCCGCGGGACTGCGGACCCGTAATGACCCTACCATGGTGCCATTTGTGAAACGGGAGGTCGTTTTCATGCAGACAGCTGAGAAAGACATCAGGTGTGCTCAGCGGGACTTTACATCGACCCACATGGGTTTTTAAATGCCATCACTTTTTACTGAATGAACGAGACAGACTCACTAGAGAAAATGTTCGTGGCACTACAAGAACCAGAAGGCTGTGAGCACGGCCACGCCCACTGAGGCAGGCTCTTTGGAGATAAAGTGCGCGAAAATAACTGTCTTGAATCAGCAAAATGCCATTGAGGAAGGGAGAGGATTCCCGAAACCGGTCTGGCAGGCGATGTTTTGATGACTGTTACCTTGCTGTTCCCTGTATGCAGCTGCCTACAATAAATTGGATGAAATATTCATACCTACCTTGCGGCTTCTTCCACTGGGGCTACCTTGTTTTGTGGATGTATATATATATATATATATATATATATATATATATGTATATATACACGAGAAATCTCCTGACGTGCGAAGTGCCACAGCCTCTCGGGTCGGGACCCCTCCAGGTGCGTCAGACACCTCAAATATTCCACAAGAAAACACGCACCCTTCAGTGACGTGAGAGAGGCCACACCAACAGTGCTTCATTAATCCTTTATTCACAGGCAGAAAGGCATAACGCGTTTCAACTCATGCGAGTCTTTGTCAAATGCTGCTAAAGGATTTTCCTGTGCACTTCGTGTTTCTCTGAACATTGTGACACAAGGCAAGTAAGTAACCAATTGAGAACTGGGTTGGAGTGGTATTGTTCTTAAAATTACTATGACTTTGTGACTCTGTCACAATATGGAACTTTCCTTTTAAAGGCGTTTTTGAGTCACCTTGCGCACAGTGAAAGTAAGTTCAATTATGTTAGAACAAACAGCGAAAGACTGCGTGGTGAAAAAGAGACAGTTAAGGAGCATTATGGGAGTTGTGGTCCAAGAAGACTGTAAAACATACGAACAATGTGAATGCAGTGATGGGAAATGACAATTATGAAAATACTTTATTTTCAAAGGATTATCCTGCAACAAAAACGGAGGAAATACTCATCATTGTTAAGCGCCATTCCTTCCTTTTAAATTTCGTTTCTGATACCTGTGAGTCATGTGATCAAGGACACCGTCTTGTGTCCGAAACGCGTCAGAGACAGCACCGTTTTTTTGCACTGCAAATAAAAATCTGGCACCAGCTATTTACCGAGTCCGTGTCCCTGTGTATGCACGACTGCATTAGGGAGCTTTGTGTTGGATGTGTCGACAGGAAGATGGTTTGTTCCTGAATACACGGACCCCTCACCCGGAAGTAGGCTGACCACCATTTCAAGCCAGAGAGGATTGTGCTCAGTGGAGAGCAGCCGTTGGTCAGCCCCCTGCGAACAAGGTTAGCAGTGGAATAACGCGGAAGCGGAGGTGGTTTGAGAGAGTCGGAGGACTTGCGAAATCGCCGTCTGTATGCGGTAAGCCATTTGAAAATTATACCGCAGGTGGAGAGGTGCAGGATATGCCAGTATGGGTGGAGTTTTTGTAATAAAGCAGCCCGCAAAGCAGAAGTAGTAAAACAATATTGGTGCGATGTCTAATGATATATTACGGGAACGGGAGATGGCGGCAGAGGAGCTTTTCCTAAATCTACCCAAAGTTCCGCAAGGAGGAGGAGGCAGTAAGATTACGGACACTAGTGGCAATAATGATGTTAAAAGCCTTATCAAGGCATTGGAGAAGAATAGCCGTAGCGAACTGACCAAGTGGTGGGAGATTAAGTCTCTCGAAAAATATCACGAGGTGGGAAGGATCCCCAGACGTCTAAGAATAATGTTAGCGCCTAGTTTCGACAGCCCAAATCCCCTCCTTTTGAAAGAGTGGGCTGAAAGCAATTTGGAGGCGTCGATGCGCCTGGTATGCCTGTTGGTGAAATATGCAAAAATAGACTGAGACAAAAATATGGAGGAAATATTAAGGATCAACAATGAATTGAACAAGCCGGAATACCAAAGCAGTAAGGAATATATTGACAAGAGTATCAAGGAGATGAAAGACCGCCTAAAGAAACAGGAGGAAGTAATAAAAACGAGGAAGGCGTTTAAATTTGCCCGGGATAAAAATGACTACGAGCAGGGGCAAATTTTTACATTTGCCCGGAAGTTTGATAGTCTGCGGAAACAAAAGGGCAGTTTTACCAACAAATCAGCGGCAAATGTAAGAAGACCAGACTTGGCAGCAAGCGATTTCAATATATCTACCTCAGATGCTAGTTTGGTCCCAAGTGAAGCGGAGTCTGATGACAGTAACCCAGGTTCAGAGCGAGGGGATTTGGGCCAATTGACACTAGCAGAGGAGCTGGATTACATCAGAATGGAACGCAAGCAGTCCCTACGACTGCGCAAACCAAACGCCACAACAAACAACGGCAAAATACAAGGAGGCGTGAACGAAGGAAATGCCTCAGGAACAAGGGGAAGGCGGCAACACAATCGCTATTGGAAGAAAAACAAACAATAGACGACAATACGATTGTCAACCTTACAAACATTGACTTGGATCTGGCAGAGATTTTTGGCATTGGGCTTATCCTTCTGCCCAGAAAGCAACTTTGGATATTGTAACACCTGTGTAGATGTC
Source organism: Calotriton arnoldi (assembly GCA_963921515.1). Lineage (NCBI taxonomy): Eukaryota > Metazoa > Chordata > Amphibia > Caudata > Salamandridae > Calotriton > Calotriton arnoldi. The sequence goes on along the minus strand of CAWUFW010004379.1, from coordinate 1,347,516 downwards.
TATAAATTCATTAGAAAAATTAAACTAAGGAAATACTTCACGATAAAAAATAATCTGGAGCATGAAACTAGAACAAGGCAAGAACATAATACTAATTCTAATACACAAGGATTACAAGTAAAAGATATGTCACTTGTTCAGACCCTACGTGCACTAAGTGAAGAAGACATCCAGTCCAGTAACACACAAGAAGTGGCAGAGGCAGAAGGGATCAACATATCCAAACCTGGGCACAGTCCTTTTAAGCCTATTTCAACTTTTGTCCCCACAATGCCTCGTGATGCGATTGATATTTATCATGATTGTGTCATAGAAGAGCTAAAAAATTACAACATAAAACCAAGGCACAGCATATCGTACCCAATGATCAAATGAAGAAATACACAGTATTAATGAACAAACTAAAAAGAACGATACCATCGTCATCAATAAATCAGATAAAGGGGGCAATGTTGTGCTATGGAGTAAGAAAGATTATATCAATGAGGCATACCGGCATCTCAATGATGGGACATGTTATAGTAGAACAAATATGGCACATGTAAGAATGATACAAAGAAACTATAAGGACGAACTGAGTGTATGGAGAAAAGAAAGCCTTATTTCACGTGATGAATTTATGTTTTTAAATAAGGAATTTCCAGTGTTACCAAATATATATTTTATATCAAAAGTGCACAAAAATGTATTCCCTATTCCAGGAAGACCAATTGTATCATCGATTAACAGCACTTTTGAGAACACATCTAAATATGTTGATTTTTACCTTCAAGATTTTGTCATCGGTTTACCAACGTATATAAAGGACACTACAGATTTTTTATTTCAATTGAGTAGCCTGAAGTGGTCAGATGACTATCTTTTTCTCACCATGGATATTACCGCTTTATATACAAGCATTGCCCATACTGATGGACTAAGAGCTGTGGAACATTTTTTGGGCAAGAGACCAATAGAAATGTACTGTCATAGTCAAATGATAATCTAAATGATCCATTGGTGTTTACACAACAATGTTTTTATGTTTGAAAATGCAGTATTTCAACAGTTAAGAGGAGTGGCTATGGGGGCATGCTTCTCCCCCAGCTACGCATGTCTTCATGTGGGCTGGTGGGAGGAGCATGTCCTCAAGTCACAACATGCCTCACTATGGTCTAAACATGTGGTCAAATACTGGCGGTATATCGATGACATTTTTGTTGTATGGCATGGGACAATAGAACAGGCCAATGAATTTGTAACAACAAACAATGATAATAGTCTCAACCTACATTTCACTGCCAACATTGATGTGTCAGTCTCTAATTTTATGGACATTACGGTGCGTGCAGTACAGGGTAAAATAGAAACATGCCTGTACAGGAAACCTACTGCGGGCAACACTGTGCTGCACACTGATAGCTTTCATCCCCAGCATATAATATCGAGCATTCCATATGGGGAGTTCCTCCGCATACATAGGGCATGCAGCACATCAGAAACTAGGGCTTACCATCAAATGGAGGCTAAAAAGAGACTAGAGGCCAGGGGATACAAATCCACGATATTGGACATTGCCATGAGGAAGGCCAATGTAAAAGATAGAGCAGCCCTTCTTGATCCAAATAGGCATGCACCAACAATAAGAACTGAATCCAGCGAAGTGGTGACTAAGGACACCATGGAGATAAGGCTGATCACTAGTTATAGCAGACAGGCCAAGAGCATAAAGACTATTATCAATCAGCAATGGCCGATAGTCCTGACAGACCAAACTTTAAAAAGGGTCCTCCCAACTAAACCTATGGTCACTTTCAGAAGAGCTTATTCAATGCGCAATGATCTGGTAAAAAATAGCCCAGAAATTAACAAATTGGCAATGTGGCTGTCACCTAGAAAGGGCTTTTTTAGGTGCAGCTCTTGCAGGGCCTGCAAATTTGGGACTAATACCTCTGCATATGTGACACCCTTTTCGGACAGACCCATCGCACTAAAAGCACACTATACGTGTAGAACTGAATATGCAGTTTACGTGTTAAAATGTAGCTGCAATTTGTGCTACGTAGGTAGCATGAACTGCAAGTTCACGTATGAATTTTACAACATCTGCGTGCGATTGTGAACTCCGACCCTGCCGACCTGGTGGCCAGGCATTTTAAGGCAATACGCAATAACAACTTGAATTGTTTGCAATATTATGTAATTGATGCCGTGGCACAGTACAAACGGGGAGGCAATAGGGAAAAAACATTGCGCCAGCTTGAATCCCGATATATTGTCGAGCTAGACACTAAGTCACCTATGGGTTTGAATATTGGAGAAGACCTACATAATTTTCTATGAGAGTGAGAATTACTATAGTGTCTAGTTATGACATTTATCATGAGGATCATTTTTAGAGAGTGGTGTCATATCTTGGGGCCTAGCAGCAACAAAATACCGGGTAGGAAGGTTGGGGGTTTTCCTGTACTAGATTATAGACATATGGGCATTATCATCAATACATGCCACAGTGACCGTATACAATTTACATTTGAGTGTTTTTGATTTTCTTCCATTGCATTTTATACAGAATAAATAAATATATTTTGTTATCAGTGTCAGGGGGCTCCCTGTGCAATGTCCTCCTTGTGGACATGTGGCTCTTTATAGCGATTTGTAGGTCAATTGATGAGGTAGAATAATAAGTATTTATACTATTAAGATAACCCTATGTCTTTTCATTGGCCAATAAGGAGTAAAGGGTTGTAATAATCCTATGACATTAAGAACTGCCACCACAATATCGGGAATTTTTTAATTGTATTTTATGCACATTTTTGCACTTGAATTGCACTATTTTGCACTTTATGCGCTTTTGGGTCTTGACAAGCACTGGCACTTTTCAGCTACCAGAGCTATTAGAATATTTGCACTATGATCCATAATGCTTTGCATAATGTATTTGTACTTGAATAATGCTCCATTTGCACACACTAGCGTATTTGCACATTTCATATCTATGAAAAAGCCCGTTTTGCACAACAGCGTCTTTTGCACATGTTCATATGGTTTTTAAATATGTATGTATATAGGTTTTTATCCATTGAGAATATATCAATATGTATACAATTAATGAATTTATATTTGAATTTTCACACTTTTTCACTATTTTCGCCGACTGCCAAATAAAAGATATTGACAGGATAGACCTTTACAAATACGACAATACATGTGAATATGCCAATAGTGACAATATAACGGAGGTGAATTAATTGAATTTTATATATTGTGAAGTGTGTGCCAGCATAGTGTATTTGTACAAAGCAATATTGTGTAATCTATAAATTGTTAGGCTCTGTGTAAAAGTTATATATATGCATAGTATTTTTTCTATGTTTACCAGTGCTAATTACGTCATTGTTAAGCGCCATTCCTTCGTTTTAAATTCCGTTTCTGATACCTGTGAGTCATGTGATCAAGGACACCGTCTTGTGTCCGAAACGCGTCAGAGACAGCACCGTTTTTTTGCACTGCAAATAAAAATCCCCCCCTTTGGTATCGCTTTGTTTGCCCTAAGTTGGCAGGGTATGCCCAGACGTGGGTCCCGTGCTCACTTTGCCACTGGATTCAAGCTAGCCAGGCTGATGATGGCTGAATAGCCAGAAACCGGTCCCAGGATGCTTGTTTCCGGTCCAGGGAAGACATGGCTTGGCAGTTCGGGCTGGACTGTTCCCATGAGGCACAGGGTCAGACTGATTTGCATATGGCCATGTCTGAACTGGGGTGGTGGAGTGAGCTAAAGAATGATGATGGATTAAACCCAGATCAGTTGACTGGGGGTGAGTGTTTGATTAGCTCCAACGCTCCGTCCAACATCCCCTTTGGTATCGCTTTGTTCGCCCTAAGTTGGCAGGGTATGCCCAGACGTGGGTCCCTTGCTCACTTTGCCACTGGATTCAAGCTAGCCTGGCTGATGACGGCTGAATAGCCAGAAACCGGTCCCAGGATGCTTGTTTCCGGTCCAGGGAAGACATGGCTTGGCAGTTCGGGCTGGACTGTTCCCACGAGGCACAGGGTCAGACTGATTTGCATATGGCCATGTCTGAACTGGGGTGGTGGAGTGAGCTAAAGAATGATGATGGATTAAACCCAGATCAGTTGACTGGGGGTGAGTGTTTGATTAGCTCCAATGCTCCGTCCATCATCCCCTTTGGTATCGCTTTGTTCGCCCTAAGTTGGCAGGGTATGCCCAGACGTGGGTCCCTTGCTCACTTTGCCACTGGATTCAAGCTAGCCTGGCTGATGACGGCTGAATAGCCAGAAACCGGTCCCAGGATGCTTGTTTCCGGTCCAGGGAAGACATGGCTTGGCAGTTCGGGCTGGACTGTTCCCATGAGGCACAGGGTCAGACTGATTTGCATATGGCCATGTCTGAACTGGGGTGGTGGAGTGAGCTAAAGAATGATGATGGATTAAACCCAGATCAGTTGACTGGGGGTGAGTGTTTGATTAGCTCCAACGCTCCGTCCATCATCCCCTTTGGTATCGCTTTGTTCGCCCTAAGTTGGCAGGGTATGCCCAGACGTGGGTCCCTTGCTCACTTTGCCACTGGATTCAAGCTAGCCTGGCTGATGACGGCTGAATAGCCAGAAACCGGTCCCAGGATGCTTGTTTCCGGTCCAGGGAAGACATGGCTTGGCAGTTCGGGCTGGACTGTTCCCACGAGGCACAGGGTCAGACTGATTTGCATATGGCCATGTCTGAACTGGGGTGGTGGAGTGAGCTAAAGAATGATGATGGATTAAACCCAGATCAGTTGACTGGGGGTGAGTGTTTGATTAGCTCCAATGCTCCGTCCATCATCCCCTTTGGTATCGCTTTGTTCGCCCTAAGTTGGCAGGGTATGCCCAGACGTGGGTCCCTTGCTCACTTTGCCACTGGATTCAAGCTAGCCTGGCTGATGACGGCTGAATAGCCAGAAACCGGTCCCAGGATGCTTGTTTCCGGTCCAGGGAAGACATGGCTTGGCAGTTCGGGCTGGACTGTTCCCATGAGGCACAGGGTCAGACTGATTTGCATATGGCCATGTCTGAACTGGGGTGGTGGAGTGAGCTAAAGAATGATGATGGATTAAACCCAGATCAGTTGACTGGGGGTGAGTGTTTGATTAGCTCCAACGCTCCGTCCATCAACCCCTTTGGTATCGCTTTGTTCGCCCTAAGTTGGCAGGGTATGCCCAGACGTGGGTCCCTTGCTCACTTTGCCACTGGATTCAAGCTAGCCTGGCTGATGTCGGCTGAATAGCCAAAAAACGGTCCCAGGATGCTTGTTTCCGGTCCAGGGAAGACATGGCTTGGCAGTTCGGGCTGGACTGTTCCCATGAGGCACAGGGTCAGACTGATTTGCATATGGCCATGTCTGAACTGGGGTGGTGGAGTGAGCTAAAGAATGATGATGGATTAAACCCAGATCAGTTGACTGGGGGTGAGTGTTTGATTAGCTCCAACGCTCCGTCCATCATCCCCTTTGGTATCGCAAATAAAAATCTGGCACCAGCTATTTACCGAGTCCGTGTCCCTGTGTATGCACAACTGCATTAGGGAGCTTTGTGTTGGATATATATATATATATGTAACATTCGCCAACTTTTTAGAAACACTCAGTCACTGGATGTTATCATCAGTGATGTCAATGACCATGTCATGAGTGATGTAATATGTGATGTCATCAGCAGTGCATTGCAGGGGCGCGAGTTATAGTTAGCTCAACTAACTATAACAGCTGAATTTCTCTGGTTTTGTATTTGCGAAATATCAAACTAACTATAAAGTCCTTGAAACCTGTGGTTTTTCAGTGAATTTCAAAGGTTTTTTAAATGCTAATTTCTAACTATAACGTCCCTGAAACCTATGTTTTTTCAGTACATATATATATATATATATATATATATATATATTCACTGAAAAAACCATAGGTTTTAGGGACAGTTATAGTTAGTTGGACATTGCACTCGTACAAAACCCGTGAAATTCCCCGTTATAGTTAGTTCAGCTAACTATAACTCGCGCCCCGCAATGCACTGCTGATGACGTCACATATTACATCACTCATGACATGGTCAGTGACATCACTGATGACATCACTGATGACATCTCAAATGACATCACTGATGACATCACTGATGACATCATCCAGTGACTGTGTGTTTCTGTAAAGTTTAAATATTTTTAATATATATAGGGAAAGGCGTATTGAAGAATGAGTGGGTGTATAAGTGTGTGTATGGATGATTTAGTAGGTGCGTGACTAATTCTATAAGTGAGTGATTAAACGTATCTTACTGAATGCATGGGTTAGCGACTAAACTGGGTTAATGTCTGTATCTGTCTGTTGCTGTGTAAGTGGCTGCATGGGTTTGTGAATAGCTACATGAGTGTCTATAAGAGTTATTGATTTGTTGTCTGAGTATCTGTATGAGTGCCTGAGTGTTTGTGTGGATGGGGTGTGTGCGACTGTGCATAGATGTGTGAGTGGGTGATTCACTGGGTGGATGGTTTCAAGAGTGCATCTGTGATAGACTGTATGGGTGGGTAAGTGTGTGTAAGAGTGTGTTAGTGAGTGAATGTATGTCCCAGTGGTACATGTGTGAGTAACTACATATGTGAAAGGCAGTATATATGTGTATTGGAGTATATAAATAGCTATAAGCGAGAGTGAGTGATTGTGATAGTGGCTGTATGGATGAGTGTGTGCTTGTATCAGTGATTGTATAAGAGCGTAACAATGTGCTAGTATTTGTATGATTAAGTGAGCTGGTGTGTGTATAACTGTATAGGTGAGTAAATGGCAGTGTGTTTAATTATTTGCATGACTGACTAGGTGTGTGAGTACCTCTATGGATGAGTGGCGGTGTTTTAGTGTCTATATAGGAGTAAGAGTGCATATGATTGTCCTGTACTGAGTGACCATAAGTATGAGTGACTGTACGGGTGAGTGAGTGGATGTGTGTGTGTAGACCTAAGAATCAGTGAGTGGGTATGTAGTTATTGGTGTTGGAGTGTCTATGGTTTTGCGAATGGCAGTCTGTAATTTAGATTGGGTGTATCAAAGGTTATATTAGGGTGTGAGGAGGTGCATCAGATTATCACGTGGATGATGTCATCAGTGATGTCATTTGAGATGTCATCAGTGATGTCATCAGTGATGTCACTGACCATGTCATGAGTGATGTAATATGTGACGTCATCAGCAGTGCATTGCGGGGCGCGAGTTATAGTTAGCTGAACTAACTATAACGGGGGAATTTCACGGGTTTTGTACGAGTGCAATGTCCAACTAACTATAACTGTCCCTAAAACCTATGGTTTTTTCAGTGAATTTCAAAGGTTTTTTAATTGCTAATTTCTAACTATAACTTATCTGAAACCTATGGTTTTTTCAGTGAATTTCAAAGGTTTTTTAAATGCTAATTCCTAACTATAACATGTCTGAAACCTACGGTTTTTTCAGTGAATTTCAAAGGTTTTGTAAATGACAATTTTTAAATGTATTAATTGTTATATTAATTTTTTTCATACTGATTTATTACATTTTTAGAATTTTTTTTTTACATATTTTATTTTTTAAATTACATTGTAATTACATTATACATTACATTACAAAAATACTTTCTCAGAATGAATTACTTTAGTTTAAATACTTTGCACATAGGCAATAGACTTTTAAGTACAGTAGTTACAGTTGTTGCAATGGGCACCACATTTTCAAACACAATGCAACATTCAGCTCAATGTGAATTTCTAGTTAAATGCAATTAGTTACTTTATGGATTACTTTTCTAACCACAGGACTGGATCCTAGATTCAGTCCTGGTACATCTCCTGTAAACAGTTGAGTAAAAGCGTTTTGGTTACAGTCGTGATTTTTAAGGAATATTATTGTATTTTAAAAGTTGACACTTAGAAACTTTTTCTCATAGAATCACCAATGTTATCCTATGGAAGGAAATTCACTTAGCAGGTAAAAACTGTTATCGTTACTTTTTCTTACTCAGTGTTGGATCCTGGATCCAGCACTGGTGCATCTCCTGTAAACAGTTGAAAGAATGCGTTTAAGTCATACAGGCGATTTTTAAGGAATATTTGTAGTTTGTGAAAATCGACACTTTGAAACTTTTCTGCTGAAAACCAGACAATGGATTCCTATGGAAGAAAATATAAGTTACTGGTAAGTACGGTTAAAATTACTTTTCAGGACCAGTACTGGGCTGAAAGATGCAGCACTGAGGTCTCTCCTGATAACAGGTGAGTAAATCGAAATACGTATTTCGGCTGATTTTAGAGGAATATTTGTATGTTTCAAAAATCAACACTTAGAAACTTTTTCAGCAAAAAGCAGGCAATGATATCCTATGGAAGGAAATTCAGGTTACTGGTAAGTACGGTTAAAATTACTTTTGAGGATCAGTACTGGGCTGAAAGATGCAGCACTGAGGTCTCTCCTGATAACAGGTGAGTAAATCGGAATTCGTATTTCGGCTGATTTTAGAGGAATATTTTAAAGTTCCAAAACTCCACACTTAGAAGAATTTCCAAGTGAAACCAGTCAATGTTAGCCTATGGAAGGAAATTCAAGTTACTGGTAAGTACGGTTAAAATTACTTTTCAGGACCAGTACTGGGCTGAAAGATACAGCACTGAGGTCTCTCCTGATAACAGGTGAGTAAATCGGAATTCGTATTTCGACTGATTTTAGAGGAATATTTTAAAGTTCCAAAACTCCACACTTAGAAGAATTTCCAAGTGAAACCAGTCAATGTTAGCCTATGGAAGGAAATTCAAGTTACTGGTAAGTACGGTTAAAATTACTTTTCAGGATTAGTACTGGGCTGAAAGATGCAGCACTGAGGTCTCTCCTGATAACAGGTGAGTAAATCAGAATTCGTATTTCGGCTGATTTTAGAGGAATATTTGCACAATGGTGAAGGGAGGGGCGGGGCCTGAGGTGACATCTGTGCAAACGCGCCCCGTGGCGCGTTTTAAGTTGGGGGATTAAGTCCCCTTGAATCATGAGGGTCCCTACGGGCCAACTAGCCCACCAGGAACCTCCAGTATGCGCCAGGGGCTGCGTTGCAGAGACATGTACAGAGGCCACACCCCTTTTACACCTCTCTGCAACGCAGCTCTGTGGCGCTTTCTGGACGTACCTGTTGGGCTAGTTGGCCCCAGGGACCCTCAGGATTGAAGGGGATTTAATTCCCCATCTTAAAATGCGCCACGGGGCCTGTTTGCACACATGTCACCTGAAGCCCCGCCCCTCCCTTCACCACTGTGCAAACGCGCCCCGTGGCGCGTTTTAAGTCGGGGATTAACTCCCCTTGAATCCTGAGGGTCCCTGGGGTGCAACTAGCCCACCATATACCTCCAAAAAGCGCCACAGAGCTGAGTTGCAGAGAGGTGTAAAAGGGGCGTGGCCTCTGTACACCTCTCTGCAAGGCAGCCCCTGGCGCATACTGGAGGTTCCTGGTGGGCTAGTTGGCCCCAGGGACCCCAGTATTCAAGGGAATTCATTCCCCTCTGCAAACGCGCCAGGGCGCGTTTGCAGAGTGGTGAAGGAAGGGGCGGGCCTGCGGGCCCGATCGTTTTTTTTCTCGGTTTTCCCCCCTGAAGGGGGGCTGTGTAGCCCCCTTCCTTTTTCCTATTTTTAGGCCCTGGGGACCCCATCCCCCAGGGCCTTACCCCCTTTTTAAATTAAAATTTAAAAAAAAAAAACGGGAAGGGGGCCGCGTGGCCCCCCTTCCCTGGGCCTGTATTGGCCCCGGGGACCCCATCCCCGGGGCATGGCCTCTCGTTGGGGACTGTGGGGGTCCCCAAACCCCCACAGTCCCGCCGGCTCCCCGTGTCCTACGGGAGCCGGCATTGCTTACACATGGGGAGCAGCTAACATGCTGCTCCCCATGTGGAAAGCAATCAGCTTTGGATATTGGAAGAGAGAGCAGGTTTCCTGCTCTCTTCCAATATCCAAAGCAGTTTGCAATGACAGGACGGGAGCCGTGAGGCTCCGTCCTGTCATTGCAAACAGCAGTGTCCCGGGGGTAGGCACCCCGGGACACTGCAGGAGCCGGCCCTGGGGGGTGGTGGTCCACTATAACTCGCGCCCCCGCAATGCACTGCTGATGACGTCACATATTACATCACTCATGACATGGTCAGTGACATCACTGATGACATCACTGATGACATCTCAAATGACATCACTGATGACATCATCCACGTGATAATCTCATGCACCTCCTCACACCCTAATATAACCTTTGATACACCCACTCTAAATTACAGACTGCCATTCGCAAAACCATAGACACTCCAACACCAATAACTACATACCCACTCACTGATTCTTAGGTCTACGCACACATCCACTCACTCACCCGTACAGTCACTCATACTTACGGTCACTCAGTACAGGACTATCATATGCACTCATACTCCTTTATAGACACTCAAACACCGCCACTCATCCATAGAGGTACTCACACACCTAGTCAGTCATGCAAATAATTAAACACACTACCATTTACTCACCTATACAGTTATACACACACCAGCTCACTTACTCATACAAATACTAGCACATTCTTACACTCTTATACAATCACTGATACAAGCACACACTCATCCATACAGCCACTATCACAATCACTCACTCTCGCTTATAGCTATTTATATACTCCAACACACATATATACTGCCTTTCACATATGTAGTTACTCACACATGTACCACTGGGACATACATTCACTCACTAACACACTCTTACACACACTTACCCACCCATACAGTCTATCACAGATGCACTCTTGAAACCATCCACCCAGTGAATCACCCACTCACACATCTATGCACAGAGTCGCACACACCCTCCCACACAAACACTCAGGCACCCATACAGATACTCAGACAAGCATTCAATAACTCATATAGACACTCATGTAGCTATTCACAAACACATGCAGCCACTTACACAGCAACAGACAGACGGATACAGACATTCACCCAGTTTAGTCACTAACCCATGCATTCAGTAAGATACGTTAAATCACTCACTTATACAGTCAGTCACGCACCTACTAAATCATCCATACAGACACTTACACACCCACTCATTCTTCAATACGTCTTTTCCTATATATATTAAAAATATTTAAACTTTACAGAAACACACAGTCACTGGATGATGTCATCAGTGATGTCATTTGAGATGTCATCAGTGATGTCATCAGTGATGTCACTGACCATGTCATGAGTGATGTAATATGTGACGTCATCAGCAGTGCATTGCGGGGGCGCGAGTTATAGTTAGCTGGACTAACTATAACGGGGGAATTTCACGGGTTTTGTACGAGTGCAATGTCCAACTAACTATAACTGTCCCTAAAACCTATGGTTTTTTCAGTGAATTTCAAAGGTTTTTTAAATGCTAATTTGTAACTATAACGTCCCTGAAACCTATGGTTTTTTCAGTGAATATATATATATGTATATATACACAAGAAATCTCCTGACGTGCGAAGTGCCACAGCCTCTCGGGTCGGGGCCCCTCCAGGTGCGTCAGACACCTCAAATATTCCACAAGAAAACATGCACCCTTCAGTGACGTTAGAGAGGCCACACCAACGGTGCTTCATTAATCCTTTATTCACAGGCAGAAAGGCATAACGCGTTTCAACTCATGCGAGTCTTTGTCAAATGCTGCTAAAGGATTTTTCTGTGCACTTCGTGTTTCTCTGAACATTGTGACACAAGGCAAGTAAGTAACCGATTGAGAACTGGGTTGGAGTGGTATTGTTCTTAAAATTACTATGACTTTGTGACTCTGCCACAATATGGAACTTTCCTTTTAAAGGCGTTTTTGAGTCACCTTGCGCACAGTGAAAGTAAGTTCAATTTTGTTAGAACAAACAGCGAAAGACTGCGTGGTGAAAAAGAGACTGTTAAGGAGCATTATGGGAGTTGTGGTCCAAGAAGACTATAAAATATACGAACAATGTGAATGCAGTGATGGGAAATGACAATTATGAAAATACTTTATTTTCAAAGGATTATCCTGCAACAAAAACGAAGGAAATACTTACCATCAGCATTAAAACAAACTCACTTAGAACTCTAAGAATTATGATTAACTGCCTCTTTAAATCAAGCATGTGGGCTATTGGTCCCTTTTCAATGTTTGAAGCTATGCACTTTATTTAAAAGCTAACTGACCGACCAAACGAACAGCAGCATTTGACAAAGACTCGCATGAGTTGAAACTCGTTATGCCTTTCTGCCTGTGAATAAAGGATTAATAAAGCACGTTTGATTGTATATGCTTGGAGCTACTAGACTGGCAGGGGGAATGTGTAATTATGGGTGACTTTAATTGTGTAATTGAGTATGCTATTGACTCCACTAGCCGAGGGTCCACTTCTAGAATGGCGAAGGTGAGATTTCAATTCTGGAATTAGGGCGGCTGCATGGCTTAAAGGGTGTGTGGCGTTCCCTATTCCCAGCTATTCCGGGATACACATATTATTCGGCCCCACACCGACAGTATTCTAGGATTGACATGGCATGGGTCTCAGATAACATACTGACTACTTCTCATATGGAAGTGTGCCCTCGGATTACATCTGACCACAATCCTATTCTGTTATCTTTTCAGGCTAATTCAGGGTCTAGATCCCCCCGGTCTTTTTCATTCCCACGCTATTTGCTTGCTGATTCTGATTATCTGACATTTATTCATAAAAAAATAGTTCATTTTCTGGAAGATAATGTGGGATCTGCTTCTCCCTGTGTGGTATGGGATGCAATGAAGGCCTATATCAGGGGAGTTGCCAGCAATATGTTTGGCGGCAAAACAAAGAACGAGAAACGCTATGTAAAGTGGCCTTTCAAAAGTTAATAGCCAGTGAACTTCGTCATGCTGATGCCGTCCACCGAGGTGCTGCTGATCAGGAATCACTGCTTGCCTCTCTGATAGAACAATGAGCGGCAATGAATAGGGTTTTAAGGGAGAAAATAGCTGTGAGCTATAATAAACATAGGACATTACAATACGAATATGGAGATAGAATTGGAAAGGTACTTTCGCATCAATTAGCTGATATCCGTGCGAAAACTACGATTAAAGCTATCAATGGGGAGGATAATATATTATATAAACATCCTCAAGCCATTGCTGACCAATTTTCTATTTTTTATCAGAATTATATTCTGAAGATGCGGAGTTGGATTTGACAGGTATGCAGAAATATTTAGAGGAGAATAATTTACCGTCTTTGCGGGAGGAAGACCTGAGTTTATTAGAACAGGAAATTACGAAAGATGAGATTGAGGAAGAAATTGTGGGGCTGCGACCGGGGAAGGCAGCTGGCGAGGATGCTATTCCAGCTGATTTCTATAAGGCCTGCAAGAGCTTGGTGGCTCCGTTGTTGTGGGAGGTAATACAGCTGATAGGAGTTAGGGGACGGGCACCTGACTCTTGGAATATTACTAATATTATTTTTTTCTTAAAAAAAGATAAGGCCCCAGAGGAGCGTAGCTCCTATCGGCCGATATCATTAATAAACTCAGATGTTAAGGTATTTGCTAAGATTCTGGCCACTGGGTTAGCTCCTATGATGCCTGGCTTGGTTTCCCCACAGCAGCATGGATTTATACAGGGGAGAGACACCACCGCACATGTTAACACCGTGGTGGTGGCTTTTGATGCTGCGGGGAAGCTATCAATAAACTTGGCCATGGTGTTGTTGGATGCAGAAAAAGCTTTTGACCTGGTGGCGTGGGATTATTTATGGGCAACGCTTACAGCATATGGGGCACGGGGAAAGTATTGTAAATGGATACAAGCTCTCTATTGTAAGCCTCAGGCTAAGCTACTTTATGGAAATGTGCAAACGGCTTTATTTCCAATTCGATGTGGTACTAGACAGGGCTGCCCTCTCTCTCCCCTCCTTTTCGCCCTTTATATTGAACCATTTATTAAGGCACTACAGGCTAACACTCAGATATTTCCCTTGATTATAGGGCAGCGGCAGTTGAAAGTCATCGCGTATGCAGATGATATAGCTATTTTTACTACCAATCCAGAACTTGCAATAGAAAGTATCGAAATGGAAGCTAAGAAATTCGGACGGTTTTCAGGGTATAAGCTGAATGCTAATAAAACGCAAGTGCTACTAAGTTTTCAGCCGGAACAACCTATTATAGGGGCGTGCTCGACTGCTACGTATCTAGGGGTTCGTATTTCCCCTAAGATTGAAGATATACATGCACTACATTATGATACTTTATTGGCAACAACCTCTAAGCAATTAAAAAGCTGGCATAAATTTCCAATCAGCATCCTGGGGAGGTGCAATATTATAAAGATGAAGGTATTACCAACATTTTTGTATCTATTTCGCTCAATCCCATTACGTATCCCAAATTCTTTCTTTAATAAGTTAGACGGGGTTTTGACCAGTTTTATTTGGGGGTACAAGAAATCGAGACGGGCAATAGGACTAATGAAACTTCCTTACAATGAAGGCGGGTTGGAACTCCCCGATTTTAAAATGTATTTTTGGGCAGCATTTGTGGTGCGATTACGTAGCCTTCATGAGCTCAGATAAACCGGATTTTTGGCACTGGCTTATTCTTGGTTCAGATAGCCATATGTTTTTATACAGAATCAATGATCCCAACTACTTTAAATGGCTACGCTTTAATACCATTAGGGACTGCGTACACATATGGCTGGGCATTATGGCGAGGGGCTCTATTTCTCTGATATATGATAAACTCCCCCTTTGGAGTAACCCAATGCTGCCCGAGATATTTACAATATTTTACATTTACAATTTGGGTCAGCTTTATGATACCAATGGCTTTCGATCATTTGAGAACTTGCAAATGACATTCGCTATCCCTCAACAGATGTTTTTTAAGTACCTCCAGCTTAGGGATTACTTCACTAGACACCTCCTATTGCGAAGTGTTTCAGGCTCAGCGATATGGGATTGCTTGCATGCACAGAATCGAAGGGCAGCAATTAGCATGATGTATCGATGTTTATGTCAGGTTAGAGTGGACGGCTGTCAGAAACTAGCTGCGCGATGGAGTGTGACTCTGGGATCAAATATTACTCTCAAAGAGATCAAGATGGCATTTGAGGTTATCGAGCGATCTGTATACTCAGTAAGTCTAAGACTTCAGCAGTTCAGGACCATATGCGTGTTATACTATACACCGGAGAGGATAGCTAGGTGGGCTCGTGGCGGGGGCTATCAAGCGGGAACATCTGGAGGGGCACGTAATGAATTCCCTAAATGTAGGATGTTTGCTGCCGACCTGGTGCATATGTTTGTTACGTGCCCTGAACTAATAATATTCTGGCAGAGGATATCATTTGCTATTAAGCTCCGATTAGGGGGCGAATATACTTCCTCGACAATTGAGAGGATGCTGGGCTCTATAGAGGACAGTCGTGGCTATAGATCCATCATTGCAATAATGCTAGTAGCAGCTAGACTTGCAATAGCCAGAGTCTGGGTTTTACCCAAGCCTCCTTCAGTTGCCGAGTGGTGGGCTATTGTCAGAGAAACGAGGGACAGAGAGAAGGCTCTAGCTAGAGCTAGGGGAAACAGAACCCTGCAAAAGTTTGACTCTATTTGGGGTTGCCTGGAGGATACATAGTGTACAGACACAATGGGGATTCTGTATTTCTATAATTGGTGTGGGTTTTTTTTTTTTGTTGTTGTTGTTTTTTTTCTTCTTTTTACTGCTCAGTGAAGCTATGTTTGTTTTGTACAGCACTGGCGCCTTTGTGACTATGCTTAGTGTGACCCTGAACTCAGCGATCTATGCTGTTATCCTTTATTTCTGCTCCCATTTTTTTGCTATTGTGAATTGTCATTGTGAATCAGAAAATGTTGATGAAGAATAAAGCACTGTTAGTAAGGCCTCTCTCACGTCACTGAAGGGTGCGTGTTTTCTTGTGAAATATATATATATATATATATATATATATATAGATATATATATACTTCCAACTCCCGTTACACTTCAAAAAAACTGGCACTAACACTGCCAAGGATCGTTTTCTATTCTCCAGCTTTATTACTGCATATTACGGCTTAGATGGCAGAAATATATATATATATATCCATGATATAATCATTTGCCACTGCACAAGATGTCTCTACTTGCACCTTTGAAGTAAAAATCATGATCAAAGGCTTATGGCCAGTTCACACTTCAAAACTAGAACAAAGTACGAAGATCCTGTACACCCCAAAAAAACGCTAATGCCTCTTTTGTAATGATGGATTAACTGCATTCTATCCCCTTAAATGTCCTTTATGCAAAAGCAATGACTTGCTCTTTGCTGTGCTTCTCTTGCATCATCGCAGCTTCTTTACCATATGCACTAGAGGCCTTTACAATTATTGTTTTGTTTTTAGAATAATCACTTTTCAGTAATACCTCTTCAATGATTGCTTTTTTACTGTCCTGGATCACTGCCATATAATGAAGAACCATCATTGAATGCATTTACAAGCGACCATAGTATATCATTGTGTTTCTTTGCTTAAATTTCATGGTTATTGTTTTTTTTGAATTTTGTGAATTCTATTTTTGATGTCGATTATTGTTTCTATGTGATAGTCCTGATTTTTACAGTTCAAGCACCTGTTTCAGGTACCTACAGTTGTGCTGGCTGTATTTGACATTGTATTAACATACTCATAGCCTGGACTTCACTGTCATTTATGTTTTCATTGTATATAACATGAATATGTATATAGTATTTAGTCTTTTTATAGTCTTTTTAAAAGAAAAATATTTTGTATAAATAAAGTGACTTGTCAATTATAATTTGTGGTACATTGAGTCAATATGTATCTCCTTTGAGCTACAGTCTTTTCTTTCTTTGAGACCAAGGGGCCAATTCCGATCTGGGTCGGAAAACTCTCAGTCGGAGCCGGAGAGATTTCCGACCGAGCCGGAGTCCTGCAGTCCGACCGAGCGAGTACGATGCAGCCGCATGCTGCCGGACTCGATTCTGTCGGATTCCCATTGAAGTCAATGGGAGCCGGTCGTACGACGCGTACATGGGCTCCCATTGACTCAATGGGTACGACTTGGACAAGGGCGCCCCCTACAGTGGGTGCGCGTCAGTGCAAACTGCACCGAACATGCATGTGCAGGGGGACCCTTGGGTCCCCCCTCTGTGCGACTTGCGCGGCTACGGGTGAAGGGGGGTCTGACACGGACCCCCGAAGTATGGCTCCGACAGTTTTCCTGAGCCGGACGGTACGAGTCGGTCGGGCTGTTCGAAGCGCGCATCGTACTGGCTCGGTCGGGGAACGTCTCCATTGCGTGGTGCGAGTCGTGTCCGTACGAGTCGGTCGGTGCGGTTGGGATCCGGAAACGAGTCGGTTGGTGCGGTTGGGATCTGGATACGAGTCGGTCAGAAACAACGCGCACGCTCGCATCGTACTAGCTCGTTCGGACAGCTGTACGAGTCGGTCGGAGAAAACGCGCAAGGCTCGTATTTTTCCCAGCCGAATCCCGTTCGGTGGCGATCCGCCCGAGATCAGAATCGGCCCCCAAGTAGTTGCCTAGGTATTTATATATGAACAACTGGAACACTGCCACACATTCCCTAATGTAGCAGTATATTTACCTTTCTTCTATAATTCCCACATCACCGGGTTCTTATTAGAAAAATGATTCGTAAACTTGGCATAATATTTTGTCAATGTAAACAATGATATCAGTTACTCTCGATTAATGGGTAGTTGAGAATTTCTTATAATTTGCAGTAACTTAATGTTTAGTTTGACTTCTGAAATAGAATACCCTATATGCTGCACCTTGCACTCAGCATCATAATTATAATTATATTAAGTAAAAAACGTGTGGCCCATAAGGGCATGTGTTATGGTTTCTTCAGATAAGTATAACTATAACTGCTGAATTTCCATGGTTTTATGTTGGTAAAACGTCAATATAACTATAACGTCCCTGTAACCTTTGTTTTTTTCAGTGAACTTCTATGTTTTAATGTAACTAATATATAATTACTGTACGTTAATGCAACCCCCGGAGAGCACAACCTAATGCCATGTGCAGTGCGGGTTGGTTGCAGGTCTTGGCCTGTGGCCCTGCCTTGTAGCCAACTGCTTTGCTGCCTTCAGCCTTTGGCTATGCGCAGTGGGGGTATGGTGTGCGAGTGGGTGAGGTTTTTTTTCTCAGTAGGCTTCGTGGGTACCTGCAGGTACCTGCGGGATCTGCGCCTACCCACGGATCCTCTATTTGTGTGCCAAAAATTTTTGGGGACAATTTCTTACACATGAGGGGTCCCTCAGCGACCACTCCATCTGTTATATGGGGTCAGGATACCTTTAGCCTGACATCTTATATGTTTTCACACTTTATTTCCTTCCAACCCCCAGACCAAGCGACAAACAAAATCCTGACTGCAACTTTCCTTTTATTTTGGAGGTAGCCAATCAGGGCTTTGCTTTTCCCTATGGATCCATAGGTACCTGCAAATCCCCCACGGGTGGATCCGCGAAGGAAGTGTCCCTAAAATCTATAAATGTCTTTCTTTAATAACTCCCAAACTACTGAATGGAATTACACCAAATTTAAAAAAAGGTCAGCTTTTGGAACAAGATCTACCTTTCTGCCAAATTTGGTGTAATTTGATTCAGCGGTTTGGACTGTAGCCGTGTCTAAAAACTGAAAAATCCCCATAGACATTGCATGGGGAAAAAATATTTTGGGAGCCCCCTTTTGCTCAGCCTCTGCCCGACAAGTCACCCCAAAACTTACAAGACAGCAGCTAAACTAACTTGCTAACTTGTTTTGAAAATTTCATGAAGATTTGTCAAACAGCACTAAAGTTATTAGCATAGCAAAAAACACTTTGTCTATGGGAAAAGTTGGTCCTAACTATAACTACCTACTGGCTATCATCAGTAGGTAATATATATAAATATCTACATACATACATACATACACACATTCTTACATATAGGGGTGAAATATCTGAGTTTTTTACATTTATAACACTTCACTTTTTCAGCAAGGCAACAACTCAATACCACAACTCAACACTTTTTCACCTTTCCCTTCAGAAGCTTAACTCACTTTATTACTCACACCAGATTTCTTGATAGCTTTGACAATGCTAATACAAGAGTGGATTTGTTCAAATGTGTATGCAAACTTAGAATGAAGAAATCTTTCAGCACTAGAACAAAACCAAGACAGAGAACAAACATTGAAAGGGAGATCGATAACAATCTAATGGTCTCTGATGTAGATTACATGGCATAACAAATGTCTCAGGAGGGAGAAACAGAGGGAAGGGATATGGAAATGGGGAATACACAACTCTTGGAGTTAACAGGTCTATATATAGAAGAAGGGGGTGATACTAAATTTAAACCCAAATCCAAATGTATCCCACCTTAAATGCATAATAATATTTAAGTCTTTGCAGAACTAATAACTGTTGAATTGAGAAAGTTGCAATCTTAGTCTGATACTAGTACAAGAAATGTCTATAAACAGAATGCTAAGTTTAGGCAAGTGATACAGAAGTGGAGTGTGAGAGAGCATTGTGTGGTGTTTGCCTCTGTCAAAAGGGGAAATGTGGTGCTATGGAGCAAGAGCATACACATAGGGGAAGTATATTTACAGCTTAATGAATTGAATATGGGAAAGCCATTGAAAAATTCCATAGGCAGTTGATTGAGTGGAGAGAGGTGGAGTTGCTGAACTGGGATGAATGCAATTTTCTGAGGACCACTGACCTAAAATTGCCAGTCATCAATTTAATATCCAAAATTCATAATAATCAGGCCAAGCCACCAGGGAGACCTTTTAAATCTGCCATTGTGTGCCTATTTGAGAACACCTCCATATGCATTGACCACTTCTTACAACCACTAGTATGCAACCTGCCCTCTTACATTAAGAACACTACTGAATTTCTTAGGGCAAGACCATTTAACTACAACAAACACAATATGATGCTGTTACAGATAATGTAATGGTGCCTGAGTAGAAATATATTTCTATTCAATGGAGAATTGTTCCAACAACAAAGGGGAAAAGCAATGGGTACCTGTTTCCCCCCAGCTATGTGAATCTGAATATGGGCTGATGTGAGGAGCAGGTACTCAATAGGCCTGAAATGAGTGCTTGGACTGATAATATACTTCTTTGGGTAAGATATATTGATAACTTGTTTGTACTATGGTAAGGCTTTGAGGTAACAGCTAAACAATTTGTACAAGGCATCAATGACAAAAGCCTTAACTTAAACTTCACTAGTGAGATAAGCCTGACACAAAGAGATTTTCTAGACATTAGAATGATGGTGAAAAATTCTAAGCTTACAACCACAGTGTACAGAAAACATATTGCCGGCAACAGCATGCTACACAGCAGTAGCTTTCATCCGAGAGCACTCAAAAACAGTATACCATTTAGGGAGCTGTTGCAGGCCGGGCATATGTGTAGTAATCAGGACTACTTTGAGGACATGCCTAGTAGGTTACAATGAGGGGACACAAGGGCTATACCCAATGCAGCACAACATAGAGTTTAAAAAAACAAGACAGAAGATGCCCTCTTCAGAGACAGTAAGCAAAAGAACTGTAACACCACTGAGCAGAAGATTTGATTTATTACTACATATCACGGAAAACATCTCAGCATGAGGAGAGCATCCAACAACCATTAGCAACTTGTCATAAATGACCCAGTGATAGGGCATGGTATGACCATCAGGCCACAGATCCCTTTCAAGAAGGCACACTCCTTGAGGGATTGCCTAGTAAAGAGTGATGTAACCACCACCAACAAAAGCTGAATCAATTCTAGCCCAGGTTGTAAGAGATGTTTAAAATGCAAAACTTGCATCAATGAAAAAATATTGCTGAACTACATGCACCCTTCCACAAGACACTAAAGATAAGAAAGACCATAACTTTCAAAACAGAATATGCAGTGTATGCGCTGTCCTGCCCATGCTCCAAAGTGTACATAGGGAGTCAATTTTTTCTGGTACACAAACGAGTCCTTCAGCACCTGCGGGCCATAAAGAACATAGATATAAATTACCCAGGAGTCTGACAATGCATGGGGGAACCATAAGTTTCTTATATACAGTGTCATAGACAGAATACCCATGAGATTGAGAGCAGGAAACAGGGAAAGGGAGCTCAGAAGGCTTGAAACCCGTTACATTTTGAGATGGAAAGTAAAGACCCATTTGGCTTGAATATTGACAAAGAAATGTACATACAGCTGTGACTTCCTAGATGATTGCTCGATTCTTTTAGATCGTCAAAAGTTTAACTTTATGTACCAGAATTTTTGCATGTTTGTTTTCACAGGGATGAAGCCAGGTGTCATTAATACGAAGCTGGACAGTGTAACACCATTAATTATGGATCTTCACTTACCTTCTTCACACACTATACTCTCAAAGAGCCAACGAAGCAGACTTGGTTTGATTTCAGTTAATTTTCACATACTGTTCACATGTTAGTTACTAGATTAGTTGGAATGGTCGGCTAATTGTACAATGAGAGACGTGCCCACTAGGTAATGATTGATGACACAAGGACAGAATATACTTGAAGCCACAGTGTACAGAAACATAGTAACAATATGTGTGAATCATTTGAATTAACTTATTCATTTATTTAATTATTTTTTATTCAGTTTTTCATTTTCATTCATTGAAATGCATATTCTATTATCCATTTATCTGATATGCATGTTGTGGGCTACTGATAATGATTGAACCTGTCCGTCAATTGAAGCACATATATTGTTTATTATATAAACGGAAGCATTCATGATCATCCATAGTCACAGGAACAAAACGTATAACTAGACTATGAGTTTACTCTATTGTGGGCATGAATTGAATACTCTTGACTTAGGTGGAGAGTTATGCCACAGGGGTGTTATATATTGTGACCCAATCAGAACCTTTAGTGTCTGTGAGTGTCGCAATAATTTTCAATAAGCGCAATACTCTAAACGATCAATGGTTGGGCAGCACTGGCAGCCAGGATGTCCAGTAACACAGTAGTTATGTGTGTGGATAATTTGAATTGTGAATTTTTACTTTATTTATTTTTTCATTTTTTCTTCATGGTAATGCATAGATTATTGTTCATTTATGTGATGTGCATGGGGCAGGCTATATGACGCACCACTGGCAGAAATTAGAGATGTGAAAAATCTATGATTGTTCTAAGATGTCTCTCGATTATGTTCCATAACTGCTTTGTTCAAAAGAATAGACAGCACTGTGGATGCCTAGGAAACTGTTTTATCATTGAGAAATGTTTATGTTCCATATATCCATGAACATGTGCCATTGCAACAAAATGTTAGCTTTTTTATGGTTTTAATGCATTTAACACTGTGAATAGCCCTTCAAATATGTCTCCGCTTTATACTATACTCAATTAATCAGGATTAAATCAATCAGGATTTATAAAGCACAGCAAATCACCCATGAGGGTCTCAAGGCGCTGTTGAGGAAAAAGCAAGGAAAGGCTGTGAAAAATAAGGGAAAAGCAGGAGAAACCACTCAGAAACATAGGGGCGAGAGGAAGGACTAAGCAGTAAAAAACGAGGCAAAAGCAGGAGAAAGCACTCAGAAAGACAGGAGAGAGAGGAAGGAGTAAGCAGTAAAAAATGAGGCAAAAGCAGGAGTAAATACTCAGAAAAACGAGGGAAAAGAAGGAGAAAGCAGTCAATAAATATATAAGCAAAAGCAGGAGAAAGCATGCAGAAAAATAAGGAGGGAGCATAGTGGTGCAGCAACATGGGAGAGCTGGGTCTGGGGTGTGCTCAATGGGTTTGCATTGCTGCCTCCATTAAGTAGGTCGTGGGAGGGGGGAGGGGTGCTGGGAGGCTGTGGGTGGTGCTAGGCAGGAGGTGGGAATATGGGCGGCAGGCGTGAGCAGCAAATGAGGAAAAAACAAGGTGAAGCAGTGAAAAACGAGGGAAAAGCAGGAGAAAGCACTCAGAAAAATAGGGGGAGAGAAAGGATAAAGCAGTAAAAAATTAGGCAACAGCAGAAGATAGCACTCAGAAAAACAGAGAGAGGAAGTAGAAGCAGTGAAAAACAAGACAAAAGCAGGTGAAGGCACTCAGAAATATGGGGGAAAGGAAGGAGAACACAGTGAAAAAAGAGGTGAAAGCAGTAGAAAGCACTTAGAAAAATGGGATGGGAGGAACTGAGATTTGTCCTTCCTTTATATACTTTAGCACGGGGTGTTATGTAAATGTATTGTAATGTTGGCGATCACCGTCATGACAAAGGCATGCAAGTGCTGAAATGCATTAATGTTGGTCTTTTCATCTAAATAAACATGCTATATCTACACCTTCTTGGAGTGGAGAGACTTTCTTGTATCAGGAGAGAGCTGCTTTTCAGACACACACACACACAAACATATATATATTCGCTGAAAAAACAAAGGTTATAGGGACATCATAGTAAGGCTCAGATTTCACTCATACAAAACCAATGAAATTCAGCAATTATAGTTACCTGAGCCTACTATAACTTACTTTCCTGCAATGCACTGCTTAGGACCTCACGTATTACATCACTCATGACATGGTCAGTGACATCACTGATGATATCTTAAATGACAACACTGATGACATCATCCATAGAATCACTCACACATCCATTCACACCCCATATAACCTCTCATACACCCACTCCCAAACACACAAAACTCTCACAAACCCATATCAGTATTCATATAACCATTCATTCAATCATCGAGACACACACATCCACTAACCCATACAGCCACTCATATATCCAGTCATACAGACATACAGCCACTCACAGGCCCACTCAATCGCCAATACAGAAACTCACACAGCCACTCACTCACTCATACAGGCACTTACACACCCACATACTAACCATACAGCCAATCTCACTGCTACTCACTCACCAATGCAGCTACAAATATACCCACTCACTTACCCATTCAGCCTTTGACACACCCACTCAATCACCCATACAACCACTCACATACCCACATAACCACTTACATACCCATTCATACAACCGGTCACACCCCCACTCACTCAACAATACAGGCACACACAAACATTCACTCTCTAATATAGCTACTCACACTCACTCACTTACCTATACACACACTCAAACAGCTACTCACTCACCCATACAGCCACTCAGACACCCACTCCCTCAACCAAACAGCCCCTCCCTCATCCATACAGCCACCCAGTCACCCATACATCTACCCACACACATATGCAGCCACTCATACAGCAACTAACTCACCCATACAGCCACTCACACACCCACTCACTCTCCAATACAGCCACCCAGTCACCCATGCAGCTGCTCACATACCCACTAACATATCCATACAGCCACTCAGACACCCACTAACACACCCATACAGCCACTCAGACATCCACTCACACACTGATACAGAAAGTCACACAGCCACTCTGGTTTCCCAACTATAACATTTGATTTTTCCAGTGATTTTGTAAGGTTCTTAAATTGTGTTTCATAACTATATCATCGCAGTTTCTTAATTTTTTCCATATTTGTTTCAAGGTTTTTGTAACTTTATTCTGTAATTGCATATTATATATTAAAGGTGTATAACAAACCAGTTATTTTTGTATTTCACTGTAATGCTCTTTTTAATTTGTGTTAGTGCATTTAGAAATGGATTTAAAAAAATAGTTTTTCTCATCATTGTGATGTTGCGTTTCCAGCAGTAACGTCATGAAGAAAGATTTTTTTATAAAGAGTAAAACACATATATACATATGCTGTAAGCAATATTTAACAAAACAATTTACTAACATTGTGTATAAAAATCTCAGTTAAAGAACACTATTTTTTAAATCAATTTTTTCTGTTTGTGGTGTAACCGGACGTCACGATGACACCGGTACTCGTGAAGACTGTGTGCTTTTTTTAAAATGTAACACAAGTTCAAACAGATAGCGCAGACAATGTTTGAGAACAGGGGTTTACTAGTATCATCTTTTAACTTCTCTTCTTGTATTTATTTCTTAACAAAACCACTTCTGAAATGTATTTTGCGACATTGCGGCGCCGCTGGAAGTTGCATTAACATCCGTACTCACAAAGACAGTGTGGTTTTTAGAAAGTAATATATATATATAGAGAGAGATAGTGTAGACTGTTTAAGAATAAGGGTTAAATAGTGCCATCTTTTACCATCTGTTTTTGTATTTATTTCTTAAGAAAACCACTTCCGAAATGTATTTCGCATTATCGCAGTGCCGCCGGAATTCACGATGATGTCTGTACTCGTGAAAACCATGTGGTTTTTACAAAGTATAGAACACATATATACAGATAGTGTATACAATGTTTGAAAATAGAGGTTTACTAATATCATCTTTTAACTTCTCGTTTTCTATTTATTTCTTAAGAAAACCACTTTTTAAATGTATTTCCCGTTATCACTGCGCAGCCAGACATCGCGATGATGTCGGTACTCATAAAGACTGCTTGGGTTTTACAAAGTCTAAAACACAAATTTGCTCATATTGTATGGCATGATTGAAAATAGATGCTTATTCACAGAATGTTAAAAGTTATATTTCTGTACTTATTGTTGTGAAAAATACATTTTATTTGCATATCAGGTAACCACGATGATGTTGATCGTTTCAAAGGTCATGTGACCGGGATAGAATGTGATCTGATTGGATAACACACTTTTCAACTATCATAATAGAAAGACCCCACCCATATCAATTTTCCTGAAGCTTCCTTTCATTCTACCAACATTCTGAGCAGGTGGCTGTGGTTTGATGAGAAGAGAGGCTGCATTTCAGACTTTTTCCTTGTTTATGGAGCTGCAAAACAGGAGCAGGTGTCACAGGAGGCAGACCAGGACATTCAGGAAATACCAGATGAAGATGCAGAAGATGAAGGCCGTTCTCAAAAACAGTCAATTATTCTGTGGGACTTCTTCACTATACCATCAGGTGAGTCTAAAACAGTAGCTAACTAGTGAAGTGCTCTCTTTGTGAGAAGATCCTATCTAGAGGGTCCATCAAAAAGTACAGCTGTGGAACAACATCAATGTTATATCATCTGAAAACTTTTCATGGTAAGCACCTAAAGAGGGCAAGACAGGAAAGAGAAGCTGGAAGAAGATCTACATCACTAGCTGTAGCATCTGTACCTGGTCAGAAAATTACTACAGAGATCGATAGGCATTCTGCAGATCTTATAGTTGAGTTTAGTCGCATGGCAATATATTGCATGGACTGTGGTACAATAGTAACTGCTGGAGTGCATTCTATAACAGCAATGCATGATGCAGCAAACCACCACAAATGTTAAATTTCAGTTAGAAAGCCAGGTTTCTGCAGCTTTTATGTGTTGTGCGTTGTTATTTTTGCTCCCCTTGTTGCTATTTCGCTTGCACCAAAAAACACCCCAAAAAATAAAGTGTTTTGAAATGACAAAAATGCACCTAAACACAGAGGTTCTTATTAGAACTTCCATTTACAGTTAAAAAAGATAAAGTATGCTGTATGGGGGAATTATTGCATGTTTGGAATAGGAAATGGATGCATAAATATTGTATCAGTGATTTAATGAGTGCATGAGTGAAGTATGGAAAGTTCAATGATTGCATGAGTGGTGTATAGATGATTGAATGCGTGCATGAGTGGTGTAGGGGTGATTGAGTGAGTGCATGAGTGGTGCATGCATGTTTGAATTAGTGTATAAGCGGTGTGTGGATCAGTGAATGAGTGATCTATGAATGATTCAATGAGTCCATGAGTGGTGTATGGATGATTCTGTGAGTGCATGAGTGGTACATAGGTGAATACATGCATGCGAGTTGTGTGGATGAGTGAGTAAGTACATGCGTGGTGCATGGGTGTTCCAATCAGTGTATGAGAAGTGTATAGATGATTGAATGAGTGCAATAGTGGTGCATGGATGTCAGTATGATTGGACGAGTGGTGCATGGATGTTAGAATGAGTGCATAAGTAGTACATGGATGTTAGTATGAGTGCATGAGTGATGCATAGCTGATTGCATGAGTGCATAAGTGATGGATAGATGTTACAATGAGAGCATGAGTGGTGCATAGATGATTGAATGAGTGCATGAGTGGTACCTGGTTGTTAGTATTAGTATATGAGTGGTACAAGCATGACTGAATGAGTGCATGAGTGATGCATGGATGCTAGAATAAGTGCATGAGTGGTGCATGGATGATGAAATGAGTGCATGAGGGGTCCATATATGTTACAACAAGTACATGAGTAGTTAATGGATGTTAGTATGAGTGCATGAGTGGGGTGTGGATGTTAGAATGAGTGCATGAGTGGTGCATGGATGATTATATATGTGCATGAGTAGTGTATGAATGTAAAAAGGAGTGCATGAGTGGTACATGAATGTTAGAATGGGTGCATGACTGGCACATGGATGATTGAATGAGTGCATGAATGGTGCATGGATATTACAGTGAGTACATGAGAGGTGCATGGATGATTGATTGAGTGGATGAGTGGTCCATGGATAATTGAATTAGTACATGAGCAGTGTATGGATTATTAAAGAGTGCATGAGTGGTGGATGGATCATTGAGAGAGTGGATGAGTGGTACATGGATGTTAGAATGAGTACATAAGTGGTGCCTGGGTGATTAAATGAGTGCATGAGTGGTGCATGGATGATTGAATAAGTGCATCAGTGGTGCATGGATGATTGAATGAGGGCATGACTGCTGCATGGATGATTGCATGATTGGTGCATTGATGTTAGTATGAGTGCATGAGTGGTGCATGGATGAGTGCATGAGTGATGGATGTATATTAGAATGAGTGGATGAAAGGTGCAAGGATGATTGAATGAGTGGTATATGGATGATAAAATGAGTATATGAGTGTTGCATGGATATTTGAATGAGTACATGAGTAGTGCATGGATCTTAGATTGAGTGTATGAGAGGTGCATGGATGAGTTAATTACTGAACGAGAGAGGTATGCATGTTTAAAGCCTATTTTCTGTTTTTGCAGTGATGCTGGTAACCGTGTCAATCATGCTTTTCTCATAAAGTGTAAAACACATATATACACACATTTTACAGTATTTTGGACACTAGGGGTTTATAGTGTACTGTTTAAATTCATGTTTTTCTAGTGAGTTTCTATAACAAATGTCTTTAAAACGTATTTTCCATGTTCGCAGTGTAAGACTCTTTCACTGGGATCTGTGACTCAGTACATCACTGTGTCAGTAGGTCTCTCCTTTGGTATGAAAGTATCTCATTGGGTCTGTGAGAGGATGTGTCAGTCTCTCATTGGGTCTCTCTGTGACTACATCACTCTCTGAGTCGGTCTTTAACTGTGTATATGAGTCTCTGAATGCATATGTTTCTGGGTGTCTCAGTCTCTGAGTTGGTCTGTAAGTGGATTTCTGAATCTCTCAGTGGGTCTCTGAGTGGGTGTATCAGTGTTTGAGTAAGTCTGTGAGTGAGTATTTCAATCTAAGCGTGGGTGCGTCAGTGTCTGAGTGGGTCTCTCAGTGGGTGCATCAGTGTTAGAGTGGATCAATTAAAGGGTGCAATAGTGTCTGAGTGGACTTGTGAGTGGATGTCTGAGTATCTGAGAGGGTCTCTCAGTGGGTGCATCAGTGTCTGAGTGGGTCTCTCAGTGATTATGTCAGTGTCTGAGTGGGCCTCTGACTGGGTATATAACAGTCTGAGTGGGTCTCTGAGTGGATCCATCAGTGTCTGAGTGGGTCTCTGAGTGGGTGTGTCAGTGTCTGAGTGGGTCTCTCAGTGCGTGTCTCAGTACCTGAGTGGGTCTCTCAATAGGTACATCAGTGTCTGAGTGGGTGTCTGAGTGGGTGCATCAGGGTCTGAGCAGGTCTCTCAGTGGGTGAATCAATGTCTGAGTTTTCTGGGAGTGGGCACATCCGTGTCTGAGTGCATCTCTGAGTAAGTGTCTGACTCACTGCTTGGGTATCACAGAGGGTACATCAGTGTATTACTGGGCTTCTGAGTGAGTGCGTGCATCTGTGAGTATGTGCATGAGTCTCTAAATGGGTCTGTGAGTGGGTGTGTGAGTCTTTGACTACATCTGTAAGTGGGAGTGCCAGTGTCGAAGAGCGACTGTGAGTGGGTGTATGAGTTTTCTGAATGCATGTGTGTCCGTGAGTAGATGTGTGAGTATCTAAGTAAAACTGAGGGCGGGGTATGAAAATATATATTTGTCCACCAATATTCGCAACGTCGCAATAGTAGCAAAATCCATGCAACGTTACAAGGGGGCCGCACTGAATGTCACGGCGTATTCTTGAATATCAGACGTGGTGAAAAAATACATTTTGGACACATAGTTTGTGTAACTAACACCTCCATTTGTCAATCATGGAGTCAGAGTACCTCCATCTTGACCCCTTATATCAGTGTCATCACAAATGTTCAGCCCCATGAACAGTTCCATGATCCATAAAATGGTGGCTGCAACTTTCTGTTCAGTGTCTGGCCAGCCAATGTTGCCTCGTGTCTAATAATCGTGAGGTCACCACGAAATATCTTCAAGCACAAATATCACTAACTTTTTCTTCTTAAATTTCTCAAGAACTACTGAACGGATTTACACCAAATATCTGTAAGCGTGATCTGCATAATAAAATCTACCTTTCTGCCAAATTTGTTTTAATTCTGTTCAGTGGTTCGGGCTGTAGGCGTGTTGACAGGTCCTATGGGAATCAACATTGCAAAGGCACACTTTTTTTAACCCCATTTCCCTAAGCCCCCGCTTCACGGATCTCCCTCAGACTTTTAGTTTGCAACACGAATGACTGGCACAGTTTTTGGAGAAAAGTTTGTGAAAATTCGTATATGACGCCAAAGTTATCGGCAATTTGAAATATGCTTTTCTACTGGAGGTAGCTGGTGGGCTAGTTGGCCTCCAGGGACCCTCAGGACTCAAGGGGATTTAATCCCCCAATTTACAATGCTTCAGGGGGGGCGTTTGCACAGTGGTGCAGGGAGGGGGCGTGGCCTGATGTAACAAGTGTGCAAATGCGCCCTGTGGCACGTTTTAAGTTAGGGGATTAAGTTCCCTTGAATCCTGAGGGTCCCTAGGGGCCAACTAGCCCACCAGCTACCTCCAGTAAGCACCACAGAGCTGCGTTGCAGAGTGGTGTAAAAAGGGGGCGTGGCCTTGGACCACCTCTCTGCAACACAGCTCCCTGGCACATATTGGAAGTACCGGGTGGGCTAGTTCGCCCCCAGGGAGCCTCAGGATTGAAGGGGACTTAATCCCCCAATTTACAATGTGCCAGGGGGTGTGTTTGCACACTTGCTATGTCAGGCCCCACCCCCTCCCTGCACCACTGTGCAAACGCGCCCCCTGGCGCTTTTTAAGTTGGGAGATTAATTCCCCTTGAGTCCTGATGGTCCCTGGGGGCCAACTAGCCCACCAGGTACCTCCAGTAAGTGCCACAGAGCTGCGTTGCAGAGAGGTGTAAAAAGGGGCGTGGCCTCTAAACACCTCTCTGCAACACAGCTCCCTGCTGCATACTGGAGGTACCTGGTGGGCTAGTTGGCCCCCAAGGACCCTTAGGATTGAAGGGGACTTAATCCTCCAACTCAAAACGCGCCACAGGGCGCGTTTCCACACTTGTTAAATCAGGCCACGCCCCCTCCCTGCACCACTGTGCAAACGCACCCCCTGGTGTGTTGTAAATTGGGGGATTAAATCCCCTTGAGTCCTGAGGGTCCCTGGGGTCCAACTAGCCCACCAGGTAGCTCCAGTAAGTGCCACAGAGCTGCGTTGCAGAGAGGTGTAAAAAGGGGCGTGGCCTTGGACCACCTTTCTGCAAGGCAGCCCTGTGGCGCATACTGGAGGTACCTGGTGAGCTAGTTGGCCCCCAGGGACCCCCAGTATTGAAGGGGAATTAATTCCCCATCTTAAAACGCGCCACAGGGCGCGTTTGCAGAGAGTTGCTGGGAGGGGGCAGGGCCTCCGGCACGATGCCGGTCTTTTTTTTTAATTTTAATTTTTTAGAAGGGGGGCTGTGTGGCCCCCTTCTTTTTTCTTTTTTTGGGCCCTGGGGACCCCATCCCCCAGGGCCTGACCCCTTTTAAAAAACAAAAAAAACAAACATCTAAACGGGAAGGGGCCGCGTGGGCCCCCCTCCCGTAGCCATTCCTGCCCCGGGGACCCCATCCCCCGGGGCATGGCCACATTTTTCTTTTTATTTAAGGAGGGGGCTACGAGGCCCCCCTCCTGAGGCCTCTATTGGCCCTGGGGACCCCATCCCCCGGGGCCGGCCTTTATTTATTTATTTTTTGGGGGAGGGGGGGCCGCATGGCCCCCCTCATGGGCCACTTCTAGCCCCGGGGACCCCATCCCCCAGGGCAGGCCCTATCCGTTGGGGACCATGGGGGGAGCCTCAATGCCCCCACGGTTCCGCCAGCTCCCCGCCTCCTGTGGGAGCCGGCATTGCTTTTCCACACGGGGAGCTGCTGACATGCAGCTCCCCTTGTGGAAAAGCAATCTGGTTTGAATTTTGGAAACAAGAGCAGGTTTTCCTGCTCTCGCTTCCAAAATCCAAACCAGTGTTTGCTATGGCAGGACGGGAGCCACACGGGGGTGGAGGCCCCCCCACACATTTAAAAAGAAGCCCCGGGGGGTGGTGGTCCCTGGGGCTGCGGGAGGGCCGAGTGCCCTCCCGCACATCATTTTGACCAAGCCCCAGGGGGTGGCGGTTCCCGGGGCTGCGGGGGCCCCTGCGGGCCCCTGCATATATTTTTTGCAAATGCCCCCGGGACCTGGCCCACCCGGGGGCCTCAATTAAATGAAGCGCGGGAGACCGCGCTTCATTTTTTTAAAAATTTCGGCGGGATTCGCGGACCCAGCGCGAATTTCGCTGAAATTTAAAAAAAAAAAATGCTTTTTTTGGCCCTGGGCCCTGAGCAGGCCTAGGGGGTCAGGGTGTTTGTACCCTGCCCCCTTTTCTTTTTTTTCACCTTTGTTTTTTGGTTTTCTTGTGATTCGGTTCTACCGAGTCACAAGATGGCTGCCAACACTTCCTGGTTTGGAGTGTTGACAGCCAATTAGAATAAAGCTCGTGGTCGGGAGGGTTCGCTGATCCACCGCGCCTCTAGATATCGATATTTTTATTTTTTCAATTTCTCAGCAACTACTGAACGGATTTACACCATTTTTAAAAAGGTCGCTTTCTGAGCCAAGCAGTACCTTTTTGCCAAATTTGGTGTAATTCCGTTCAGCAGTCCGGGCTGTAGCCTTGGCTAAAGTTTCCTATGGGAAATTGATTTTTTGACTCTTATTTTTTGAATTTCTTAGCAACTACTGAACAGATTTACACCATTTAAAAAAAAGGTCGCTTTCTGAACTAAGCGCTACCTTTTTGCAAAATTTGGTGTAATTCCGTTCAGCAGTTCGGGCTGTAGCCTTGGCTAAAATTTCCTATGGAAATTAACAAGGAGAAAACACTTTTTGGGACCCCCCTTTTTTCTCAGCCCCCACTTGACAAATCACCCCCAAACTTTCAGGATAGGAGCTGACCTGGATGAATTTTGCGAAGATTCGTCAAACAACGCCAAAGTTATTAGCAAATCAAAAAATGCTTTTCCTATGGAATATATATATATTTTATAATATCCGTATGCAGCCCAAGGTTTGGATGCCGGCACTGCTTGCTGGGGGGAGGTGAGTTTTCCTCCGGCAGGGCCACGCCGGTGATAAAGCATGCAGTTTTGCTGAAGCAGGAAAGGATCGCACTCACTCAGGATTCCAATTTCATGGCGGTTTATTAATGCAAGAAGGCTATTGCCATGCCCAACGCATTTCGGTCCCGCTACTCGGACCCGTGATCAGGGTCCGAGTAGCGGGACCAAAACGCGTTGGGCATGGCTATAGCCTTTTTAAAAATGTCCACATTTGCGCTGGGTGTGCAAATTCGGACAAAAACCCCCCAAAAAACAAAGCCCGCGCTTGGTTCTTGAAAGCCCCCGGGTGGGCCAGGTCCTGGGGACAATGCCAAATCTGGGCAGGCCTGCTGCCTGTGTGTGTGCTCGCGTTGGGGAAGAGGGGCAGACAGTGGCTGGGAGTGCACACAGAGAGGCAGACAGGGGAAGGGAAGCGGAGATGCGAGGGCGAGAGGGCTAGCGATGGAGGATGACGAGGAGCTACGAGTCTGGTGAGGA
The DNA here is from genome assembly GCA_963921515.1 of Calotriton arnoldi. Taxonomy (NCBI): domain Eukaryota; kingdom Metazoa; phylum Chordata; class Amphibia; order Caudata; family Salamandridae; genus Calotriton; species Calotriton arnoldi. The sequence continues at coordinate 1,314,225 of CAWUFW010004379.1, read as the reverse complement.
GGGGGAGCGAGGGAGGAGTGCTCACTTCATCCTTGGAGAGGAGAGAAAACAAAAGCGCTCAGCGGCAGTTTAGTGCTGCCGTATCTGTCTGGCTTGAACCGAACTGTGTAGACCTCGGCGCAGGAGAGATCCGAGGCACAGTGGTGGATATGTTTCAACCGTGGAGAGCGCCCTGTGCCCGCAGCATGGCCCGGATCCGGGCAGGTGGTCGCCGGCTCCCGCGGAGGCTGACTGGGTGAGTGAGGGGGCACCGGTAAGGTGCCGGTGCATGGGGGAGGGGCTCACCAGCCTGCCAGGGCTGTGTGCTAAGGTGCTCAGAACGAGGACTCCCCCTTATCGATTCTGTTTGTGATACAGACGGGTGCCCGCGCTGGTGACCCAGTCCGCAGATGTGATGCCAAACTTCACAGTGGCTCCCGGGGGAGGAAGGTGGCATACGCTGTGCCATTGTCTGGTGCTCGAGAAGGACTGTCAGTTTGCAAATGAAAATGCCTTGGATTGTGGCAGCTGCATGCTGATGTTTGGGCTAGTAGGCTACAGATGCAGAAGGCGTAGATGGTGTGCATGCAGAAATATGTCTGCAGCCCTGGATGTATGCATGGCTCCCACTGGTCCAGGATACCATGTTGTGCTTGCCCCCACCAGGCTACGTGGTTCTGTACTGGTGGGACTGAGGGCACTCTGTGCTGGGGTTAAGCATCGGCCAATGCTCTGTTGACTGAGCAATATTTTTCTATGAGAATTTCAAGTGCCCTGGGTTGCTCTGCATGCACCACTTATACAAAGAGATCTAATAAGCATTTCTTGCATGTTCTGCAGTAGTCGCTCAGGTGCTTTTGTTCCGTGATGTGCACGATTTTGCGTGATTAGCCAAACTCACCCTCCGCGTTAAAGATGATATTGCGGTTGTATCAAAAGAGAATTTGTATTCTAATGTGTATACTATTTTAAAAATCATCTCTTGGTACCCGGTAAGAGGATGGGGGCAATGAGGGGAGGGGTTAAATGACATCTTATTGCTGTGTTGACTGTGCTCAAAAGTCTGAGCAGACATCACCTGCATCTGTTCTGTGGTGAAACGGACCCCTCCCCCTCTCCCCATACAGGAACAACCTGCCCACCACAGCAGAAATGTCACAGGCAACAAATAATTCAGGTGTGCAATTGGGATATTTAGAAAAAAGAAAACACTGCGAGGGATGCCGCTGCGTGTCCCCCTGCGGCCACTTCAGGATTCGCCTGGGCACCAGCAGCTGTGTGCTGACATCTCCCCGTGAGCCCGCTGAAAGATGGCCCCTCTTGTCCGGAGCAGTTGGCACTGGGGTGCTGACTTTAACGCTTTACGTTTTATAGTTTAGAACCATGATTCTTGCACCTCTGCTCTGGAGACTGTTCTCACACCACTGCTTTTACCACAGAGACGCCAAGTGGACACATATCATGTGTGACACCTTCAGTCGGCCCCGGCTTTTTATGTTAGCCATCAGAACCAGGATATGCATGTGTTTTTGAGTCTATAATTAAAATATTAGAAATGAATCAAGACCAAGATTACTATTTTTATCAAACCAAAAAATGCAGTGTTGACCTAGTGTGTCACACATGGTGCATGGCCACCTTGTAGTGATGGAAATCCGAGAAGATGCTCATCTGGTCCCAGTTAGGGTGCCTGAAAAGTCCCTATCACCAAGAATACTGTGTTGCAGTCCTGAGCTTTCATCAAATGCAGGCTTTCTGGGAGATGTAGTCTTGGATCGGCTCAATTGAAGCAATTGAAATGAAGTACTGCACTACAGTGATTCGCGGCAGGAAAAATGGGACTAGAATATAGTATCCCAAATGACTTACTGGTTATCTGGTAATATACGACACGTGCTTCCCTCATTGTTTCCAAATTCCCTGATGACATGCTTGCAGTGCATGGCTGATCGGCGGTTCAACATGTGCAAGGTTTCACAGCTGCCGGTTTGTGGCTCTTGCACACAGTGACGTAAAAGTAATCATAAATAGAACACCCATCCCTGGCTAGATGAGGAAACCTTTCTGACAATGAATGGTTTAATAAAATAGGAAAGGTACTATTGCTGAAATGAAAACATTGTCTTATTACACGAGCAGATAGATGACATATGGTTCACGAACGTGCCATCAATTGTAATAAAACCTGAAGATGTCTACATTGTGTTTATCAGTTCGAAATCTGTAGCCAAATAACATTAAGTAATACATACATCACCTTGTTTCTTTCCAAAGGAACACGATTGATGTTGAAAATGCAAGAATGAAGATGAGGGAACATAAATTGTGCGTAAATTCCAGTTACAGTTGGCCAGCTGAAAACCCCACCATGGAGCAGAGGGTTAAATGTGTGTCCATGTGCCTGCACAATTACTTTGTCTGAAGGAGAGAGAGCTAAGCGGCAGGGTCCTACCTCTGAGGCGAGGCTGTCAGTGCAGCTGTAGTCCAGTGTGCAAAAAGCCGTCTGTCTGAGGAAAGACCGCTCAGCTCGTGCTCCTGGCAGCGTTGGACGGTCCTTTGCAATGGGCCATGCCATCTAATATACCTATTGCCAGTGAGGTGGGCTTGGGAGGCGTTTACATTTGCAGAAGGAAGTGAGCCCCCCTCCCACCTGGCTCCTGACTGGATGAATAGACCGCAGGCAGGCTCTTCTTGCAGCAACGCTCACCTTTTCAACACCAGGTCAACACTGGTTCTCAAATAAATAATTAAATACAAATAAAAAATAAATACATAAATAAAAACTGCGCCTTATGTTCTTACATAAAATTGAAAAAAACATTTTGTATTTGTGGCATAATTTCTTTCACTGTGACTAGCTGCCTCTTTCTGGGGTTATTGGCACATGATCACTGCAGAAGTACAGCTTCCAGGAGTTTAAAAGCCCGTGGATGTAAATAAAAATATTCCACTTGTACAGCCGTAGAGCGGAAATGGATCTTTCACGCCACAAGCGTGCCTGATTGCTTGTTTCAGAGATGCAAATGATGTGACTGTGGCAACATTGATGTTATGAATTCAAGGCAATCACACCAGAGGACAGTGAAAAGAAAGCAGAAAATGCCGGGGAGACGTCATCTCCAAACACCAGCTGCACAGTGTCTGGTGCATTTACCACGAGTCTCAAGAGAGAACATGAGGTTGTGCATCAAAGTCAAATGTTGAGCCCAGAGCTGTCAAGGTATGTCACGTGTGACGCCCTCACCTCAGCCAGTCCTGGCCATTTAGTATGTGTACTACAAGTTGTGTAGTTCTTATTCTCTGAGGCACGATCAATTTTTGTAAGAGCTTCCTGCATTACATGTGCTGAGCAAGGGTGGTTTTCTAAGAGCCAAATCTGGACTTCTGCAATGCTTTTAGAGGTGCGATCTTAATTTTCACTATCTGTTCATGAGTATACACAATTGTTTACTGGCCAGGAACCCAAGCACTTAGAGCACTCTGCCTTGATCAAAATAATAAGTAATTTGCACTGAGACAGACCCATTAGCTGGAGGTTCACAGTCACATTTGTGTTTCAATTATGCAAGGTAAATCAACCTGCTCACAAGTGAGAAGGTATTAAAACCTGGTCAATTTAATAATGCATTTATAACTTCAAGCTTTATAATTCATAAAACGAATATAAGATATAGTGGCTCTCTTCTGGCTTTGATTCATCATTGGAGTACACCTTGTAGAGATTCTAGATGTGACTTTCTAACCGTTTCGATTGCTCATGTTATCTGGCCTTCAACTGAGCTTCAGTTGCGAGTACCATGTTTGCCTTGTGGTAACCCCATCCTTTCCCTTTTTTTCCAGCTGGCCCTGCTGTTTTGCACCCCAAGGCTCATTTGTTTGAAAGACCGACCTCCCTCTAACTAGCTTTATGACCAGGTTGGTTTTACCAGGAGTCTGTTTGTTGCATTTACTCTCATGGTCCACAATTCACTTTGCCTTTTTCTAGGCATGTGTGGGTCAAATGTAATCCTGTATAATCAATATGGGTACTTGTTCCTAAGTAGAGAAGTTAGAGAAAAGGTTCATGAAAGAGCGTAAAGAAGTGGTAGATTGGAAAATATGGTTCTGGGGGGTCTTCCTTATTTGGAAGTGTTGCCCTCACACACCCATGTGGGTGTCATGCTTCATCAGTGGGTGTTTTGATCCTCGTGGGGCTGGCACTGCAATACTCAACGGGCCCCTTGAGATGGCTCTTTGTCAGAGATTTTTTCTCGTATCAGCCGTGATGGTGCATGGGGGTGTGTGGGGTTTAGTGTGTAGAGTGAAGAGTGTGATATAAAATTACTTAAAGGAGATTAAATTCAATTTTATTCAGAGATCCTCTGGTAAGGTTAAAAACTGATATATGGTAGTGTGCAAAAAGTTAGGATGCGCCACTACTCAGTGAGTATGTTGTAGTGAATATCAAAGTTTTACTATTTAGGTTGACATGTTTCACGCTGTGATGGTCGACTACTGGATCCCTAGTGTTTCTTCAGGACCAAAGAAATTTGGGTTCCCAGACCCCGAATTAGGGTGGGTATCTAGAGGCTTATAATACTCAATCCCTGGTAGTAATGCAAAAGATCCTAGGTATCTCTATCATGCTCACCCCAGTAGAACTCCATAAATCAACCCATATTCATAGGCCAAAGTGTGCCCTAGGTCAAGGCAGGGGACCGCAAGATTATTGCGGTTTGGTTCCATGCGTGGTCTGCAGCCTGTAGCCTACCCCTCATCCTTCCTGCCTGTAGAAATTTAATCCTGCCACTGCTGAGCCTAAGATCAATTGGGCTCTCACATTGTTAGCTTCTTGGGGAGGGAGGCCTATTGGTCATTTGGAATGCCAATAGCCAAAGTGCCTGTGGTCTTGGCATCTTTTTTTCTTTGGTGCCATGACCCCCACCCACCACCACCCAGGTTCAGTGGGCTTCTCGATGTTCCTCCTTCTGGCTTTGGCCCATGCTCCTTCCCTGTCCCTTGTGCCACTGGGGCTTGTCCTCCATTTTATGCTGATCAGCACCTCTGTTTCTTCTTTCTGCACTTCTCTTCCTTTTTTCTGTACGCCTCTTGCCTCTTTCTATATCTCTCTTGCCTCTTTGTGCACCTCTCCTACCTCTTTCTGCACCCCTCTTGCCTCTTTTTGCACCACTGTTGGTTCATTCTGCAGCTCTCTTGCCTCTTTTTGCACCTCTGTTGCTTCTTTCTGCACTGCTCTTGCGTCTTTCTGCACCCCTCTTGCCTCTTTCTGCACCCCTATTTTCTCTTTCTGCACCCCTCTTGCCTCTTTCTGCACCTCTGTTGGTTCTTTCTGCACTGCTCTAGCTTCTTTTTGCACCTCACTTGCCTCCTTCTGCACTTCTATTGCTTCTTTCTACAGCTCTGTTGCTTCTTTCAGCAATTCTCTTGCCTCTTTCTGCACTTCTCTTCCTTCTTTCTGCACCCCTCTTGCCTCTTTCTGTACTTCCCTTGCCTCTTTCTGCACCTCTCTTGCCTCTTTTGGCACCTCTGTTGCTTCTTTCTGCACCCCTCCTGCCTCTTTCTATACCTCTCTTCCCTCTTTCTGCAACACTCTTGCTTCTTTCTGTACCTTTGTTGCTTCTTTCAGCAATTCTCTATCCTCTTTCTGCACCTCTGACTTAGAGGTAGTTTTAATCCCCCTGCCCTATTATGTACTAGGGCCTTACAGGGGAGGTCATGCCAATTACAGGGGTACCCCAACCCATAGTGTACCCTAGTGTATGTAGGTGTTTACACTGTATTCTAAGTGTCTTTCAGCATAGCACTGGCTCTGGGCCTGGTTAGTCAGAGTGAGTTACCACCAGTACCAGTCAGCAAAAAGTTGGGGGCACAGGATGGCTTTGCAACAAGGCCTCTTTCAGCACCTCTGTTGGTTCCTTCTGCATATCTCTTGCTTCTTTATGTACTTTTCTTCGTCTTTTTGGAGTTCTGTTGCCTCTTTCTGCATTTCTCTTGCTTCTTTCTGCGCCTTTCTTCCTCTTTCTGCACATGTCCTACCTCTGTAGGCATAGTTAGAAATTAGCATTTATAAAACTTTTGAAATTCACTGAAAAAACCATATGTTTCAGGGATGTTATAGTTAGAATTATCATTTAAAAAACCTTTGGAATTCACTGAAAAAAACATAGGTTTCAGGGACGTTGTAGTTAGAAATTAGCATTTAAAAAACCTTTGAAATTCACTGAAAAAAACCATAGGTTTCAGGGACGTTATAGTTAGAAATAAGCATTTAAAAAACATTAGAAATTCACTGAAAAAACCATAGGTTTCAGGGACGTTATAGTTAGTTGGACATTTCACTCGTACAAAACCAGAGAAATTCGGCCGTTATAGTTAGTTGAGCTAACTATAACTCGCGCCCCCGCAATGCACTGCTGATGATGTCACATATTCATGACATGGTCAGTGACATCACTGATGACGTCTCAAATGACATCACTGATGACATCATCCATGTGATAATCTGATGCACCTCCTCACACCCTAATATAACCTTTGATACACCCACTCTAAAATACAGACTGCCATTCTCGAAACCATAGATACACCAATACCAGTTACTACATACCCACTCACTGATTCATAGGTCTACACACACACACACACATCTACTCCCTCATCCATACAGTCACTCATACATGCAGTCACTCATCAATACAGCCACGATCATATGTACTCATATACCCATACAGACACTCACACACCGCCACTCACCCATAGAGTAACTCACACAGCTAGTCAATAATGCAAATAATCAATCACACTCCCATTTACTCACCTACACAGTTATACACACACCACCTCACTTATTTATACAGATAGTAACACATACTTACTCTCATATACAATCACTGATACAAGCACACTCATCCATGCAGGCACTCTCACAATCACTCACCCTCACATACAGTCATTTATATACTCCAACACTCACATATACTGCCTTTCACATATGTAGTTACTCACACATGTACCACTGAGACATCCATTGACTCACCAACATAGCCATACACACACTCCCCAACCCATTCAGCCCTTCATAGATACACTCTTGAACCCATACACCCAGTGAATCACCTACTCACACATCTATGCACAGAGTCACACATCCCCCACCCACCCACACAGACGCTCAGGCACCCATACAGATACTCAGACAACCAAACAATAACCCATATAGACACTCATGTAGCTACTCACCAACCCATGCAGCCACTTACACACCAACTGACAGACTAATACAGACATTCACACAGTTTAGTCACTAACCCATGCATTCAGTAAGACACTGTTAATCACTCACTTATACAGTCAGTCACGCACCTATTAAATCATCCATTCAGACACTTATACACCCACTCATTCTTCAATACACCATGGCATATATATATATAAAACATATTTAAACTTTACAGAAACACACAGTTACTTAATGATGTCATCAGTGATGTCATTTGAGATGTCATCAGTGATGTTACTGACCATGTCATGAATGATGTAACATGTGACGTCATCAGCAGTGCTTTGCGGGGTCGCGAGTTATAGTTAGCTTAACTAACTATAACGGCTGAATTTCTCTGGTTTTGTACGAGTGAAATGTCCAACTAACTATAACATCCCTGAAACCTGTGGTTTTTTCAGTGAATATATATATATATACACACATATTACCTACTGGTGTTTTTTGGCATTTTTTCTTTTGCCAATATCATTGGCGTCGTTTGACGAATCTTTGCAAAATTTTCAAAAGTAATGGGGCGCTCCGGTCTGCTCATGTCTTGAAAGTTTCAGGGTGATTCGTCAAGCGAGGAAAAAGGGGGTCCCAAAACATGTTTTCTCCATGTTAATTTCCATAGGAAAATGTGTCGCAGCTACAGCCCGAACTGCTGAACGGATTTACACCACATTTGGCAGAGAGGTAGCTCTTGGTCCAGAGTGCACTCTTTGGTGTAAATCTGTTCAGTAGTTCCTTAGAAATAAAAAATAAATAAATATCGATATCTGGTGACCGTGGTGGATCCGCAAACCCTCCCGATCACAAGCTGACTTCTGATTGGCTGACAACACTTTAAACCAGGAAGTGTTGGCAGCCATCTTGTGACTCGATTGAACTGAGTCACAAGAAAACAGTAAAAAAATGAATAAAAAAAAGAAAAGGGGGCAGGGTAAAAACAACCTGACCCCCTAGGCCATTTTTAGGTCTCGCATAGGCAGCGCATGCGCTGCCTCTACGAGGCATCAAGTAATTAGTATGTTAGGTGAAACTCCGCCTATTGCCGGGTCATTTCTGTTGCTGCTTGCCATTAGTTAAACTTTGTAATTGCTATTGTTAGATGTTTTTTTATTGGCTGTTGATGCAATGCTCACTTCCGTTTAGTCCGGAAGCAGCAGCGCCTAACTACTGTTTTCGTCCGATTTAGTGTTTTATGTCTGTTTGAGCTGAACTTTCTTTTATTTACGATTTGTGCAGCCCAGCTTGCTGAGTTGCAGTCAGCACGGCGCTCGTCAGTAATTTGTTGTAATTTGCAACTCAGAGGCTCGCGCTTGCTGTTGTGTTTTCACAGCTGCTCCTGATAGACTAGAACAGCGCATCGCTGCCTGTTACATAAGCTCAGGACACACACATGGGAGCCACCAGGAGGAGGAGTTTATTTTTAAACACAGAGCAGATGCACAAGCAGTGATTCGGGTGGCGGTATCGCCTTTCGTCAGTTTTGCGTAATGATGTTTGTATCCAAATGCGGGGGAGTTCCTTGTCTGGGCTCTGTTTATCAAATGTACAAGGCTGTGATGGCGATACCAGACAGGGCTGGCACGAGTCACCTAGCCATATCACATCCGTAGGCGAGGGATTTCTTGAACCGCCGGTGCTCAGTCTTCGTAGCTTGATGTAGTGAGTGTGTTCCCTTCTCTGAGAGCGATGCGCTGGCTCTCCAAAATGCTGCGGACGAGTGTGCACTTTTCAATCATACTGGCGTCTCTTCTACTCTGGCTTTCTGCCATATAAAGCCATACCACATACTCCGAACTGACAGAGACCCTTGGACTGCGAGGTATCTCCCTTGCATACTCCTACCCCTCTCTGTGTACCTCTCGCCCTCCGTCGCCCGTGTGCTTGCACCTACCCGTCCTCCCTCGTCCTTTTCGCTTGCCCTTTCCCCTGTCCGTTGCTTACCACTTCTCACTGTCCGTTGCCCGCCATCACGTGTTGTTAAAATTAACACAGTGCAGAGAGCAGCAAGTTTTAACATACTCTGAGTACAGCACTATAACAGATGTAGAGTGGCACAGTACAGTTCATTGGGATCATTGCTGCCACTTTTTCCAGCAAAGAGGAATGCAGGTCCCATTCTGAAAAATTATCTCAAGAAACAAAGGAAAAAGTCACTATAGTGTGTAGGAAGTGGTGGGAAGAGCTGGCATGGGGAAAGCCCATGAGGTGCACAGAGCGGGACCGTCGCCTCTCAGAGCCTGCAGATATTTATTGTGAGGAGTGTCATCAGCTCACGCGGTGTTACAGGCTGTGTGGACTCAAGCAGAGCCTTTATATTGCATTGCTTGGAATGTGCTATATAATAACATGGGATATCACTTTTGCACTACACTATAAATGTGTGAGAGCACATTTTTTCGGGCACTGTTTCAAAACACATACTCATTGGGCCACTTTCATTTTCAGCCAGGGTCACACTGTACCGTTTAGTTACACGTTTTCACGTTGTAAAAAGACTCATCCGTGCACTTCACCCCTCCGCCAGGACTAGGGTTGCCACCTTTCCAAGAAAAAACGTGCATTTGCAATACAATAGGTCTCGCATTACTGAAAGTTTGAGCCATTTCAGTAATAGTAATTTCAGTAATGCGGGACCTATTGCATTTCCTATTGCATCTTCAAAAGTCCCCGCTTTACACACGTTGTGCCTGGTGGGGCTGGCGGCGGCCGCCAAGGAGCAGCTCCCACGCCTCAGCTTCCAGTACGGTAAGCCGTCTGCTTTCTGCCAGTGTTTTTATTAATAAGCGGACTGAGGGGCATCGGTGGGTGTCCTCCTGAAGGGGAATGGGGTGGAGGGGCTTCTGAAGAATCACAGTGCCTATGAAGTGTAGTGTTTGTCATGCATCCTGCCACTGCCGTGCTATTCTGTGGAATTCGAAGCTTCTGTAATGGGATAACTCAGTGGGTTGATGGCATTGCTCTACAAATATACGCATGGCCTGAACATTACTAGTCCGTAGATAAAATAAGTCCCAGTTCAGTAGAACGAAGCCACGAGGCGCTGGCACTATCTTCTGTGCTATCTGTCACAGTGTGCAGGGTGTATGGCATGATGGCATCATCCTGGCATTTTGATGTCTTTCTCCCAAGCAGATGTTGCACGAGCTGTGTTTGTTTTCTGCTGATAAAACGCATGTACAAAGAGGCATCACTGACGCTTGCACTGACCCCTCCTGGGCTCTCTTCCTTGTTGTAAAAACCCTGGTTCTAGAGTAAGCTGTAAGTGAACCTCGGACATCCCCTTCGGTCTGGGCACAGTGAGGGGTTCCTTTAATTAAAGTGCAAAACTAAACAGCAGAGTGTGGGGGCTCAAGCAGCAGCGGGAGCTCCCTTGGCAGCTGCTGACCTGCTTTCCCGAGGCACTAAACAAACAGAGTGTCTCTAATTGTCGAGTTTAATTTTTTTTGGGGCGCGCGCGATCTCTGTGTTTTTTTTTTATGTCCCCCTATCTGAGCTTCCAGACAATTAATGAACATTTGCAATGAAATGGGCCACAGCTGGGTATGCAGTGTCTGTTCTGTGTATCAGTGAAGCTTATTCAACAGTCAAAAATTGGCAAGGCTTATTTATATGTGCCCTGAGGTGCAAAGATAGGACAGCGATTACTTCAGCCTGTTGTAGATTTGATCACCATGTACATGTAGTAGAAATCATTTTTTATTGTATTTTTTGTTTTGCTTCTTATTTCCGTTTCATGTTCTTCTGTTAATTTGTGCATACAGTGCATTCTAGTTTTAACAGTGTTCCTCTGTTAGTATCTGTGTTACAGAAGGTGTGTAGGTGGTCTCTTGTGGTGTTGCATTTCTTCTATTTTACATAGTGAGAAGTAAGAGCCTTATTGAGCGGATTTTATTATTTTTTGTGCTGTGAGCTTTTAATTAGATTACTCAAATTCTACTGTTTAGGCACATCAGTGAATGGCGGCCCTTGTATCCAACAGATTTATAGTGCACACGCCCCTCGTGTAGTTAGTGTTCCGTCGCAAAGTGTACACATTGCGAAATGTTACAATGCACATACCATATTACCCCCTATAAATGTCCCTCTGCAGCCCCCGTTCTTCCTAACCAGCGAGTGAGTGACTTCACTGTCACTGTTTTGCTTCTTTTATTATTTTTGGGGTTTTATGAACCATTGCAAATGCTTGTTTTTTATTTCAGTGGGATTCATGTATGGTACACTAATCCCGCTGAAAAAATAAAAAAGAACGCAGCATGGTCTCCCGAGCTTTGTTTTAATAAGCCCCTGAGTCCAGGTCCCGGTGGCAATATTTAATTATTATGGGGGTCCCGTGGGGGCCCTCACAGCCCCGGGGACTGCCACCTCCCCGGGGCTTTATTAATAATGTGCAGGGGCCAATGCCCCCTGCATCCCCTGGGACTGACACATCCCTGGAGATTTTTTAAAAATGTGTCGGGGGGCTCCTTCCCCACTTGCTGTTCCAGGGACTGCCACCTCCCCGGTGCCTTTCTATATTATGTGTGGGGGGCCTCGTGGGCCCCCCTAAGCCTCCTGGACTGCCAACTCCCCGAGGCTTAAATTATAATAAAGAAGTGTGGGGGGAGCTCCTGCCCCTCCCCACACTGCCCCAGGGACCACGAAATCCAGTATTTGTGGGATTTCACTGCTCCAGGGACCACCACCTCCCCTGGGCAAAATTAAATTAGGGGCAGGGGTCTGTTACAGACCCCCGGCCCCGAGGACCACCACCTCCCTGGGGCTTTAAACCAGATGGGAGAGGGGCCGCATGGCCCCCCTCCAGGAGCCCTTCATGGCCCTGGGGACTGCCACCCCCCAGGGCCAGCTCCAGTAATGTCCCAGGGTGCCCACCCCGGGACATTGCAGTTTGCTATGGGATGGCAGGAGCACTGCTCCCACCATCCTATAGTAAACAGTGAACTTGCTTTGAACAAGTGAGAGCACTTTCCTCTCGCTTGTTCAAAGCGAGTATACTTTGCTTTTTACCCCCAGGAACCTGCATGTTAGCAGCTCCCTTGGGGTAAAAAGCAATGCCAGCCCCCGCAGGAGGCGGGAGCCGGCCGGGACCATGGGGGCCTTGGGCTCCCCCTGTGGTCCCTTTAAAGATGGCCCTGCCCCGGGGGATGGGGTCCCCAGGGCCGAAAATGGTCCAAGAGGGGGCCACTCGGCCCCCTCCCTGAAAAATAAAATGTAAATTTAAAAAAAGGCCAGGCTCTGGGAGATGGGGTCCCCAGGTTCGCAATCAGCCAGGGGAGGGGGTCCACATGCCCCCCTCCCTGAAAATGATACTATTTTTTTTTTTAAATGCCCATGCCCCGAGGGGATGGGGTCCATGTGGCCAAAAATGGCCTGGGAGGGGGCCACTCAGCCCTCTTTCTTAAAACTAAAAAGAAAATAAAAAAGAAAATTGGCCTGGCCCTGGGGGATGGGGTCCCTGGGGCTGAAATTGGCGGCGGGAGAGGGGCCCGTGCCTCCCTCCCTTTGTATTTAAAAAAATAAAATGAAAAGTGGGTCTGGCCCCGGGGGATGGGGTCCCCTGGGCCCAAAAGGGTCAGGGGAAGGGGGGCCACACAGCCCCCTTCCTTAAAGTAAAAAAATAAAAAGAAAGCTCAGCTTCGCCCAGAAGCCCTGCCCCCTTTCACCACTACTCTGCAAACACGTCTCCTGAGGTGTTCTAGGTTAGGGATGAAGTCCCCTTCCCTACTGAAGGTCCTTTGGGCCCAACTAGCCCACCTCCTACCTCCAGTAAGTCCCACACAGTGGGATTGCTGAGAGATCATCGGAGGTCATGCCCATTTTTCCACCACTCTGCAAACGCACCTCTTGGCACACTGCTGGTGGGGCAATGAGATCCCCTTGCATCCTGAGGGCTTCAGGACTAAAGTGGACTTCATCTCCCAAGCAGAAGTGCCACAGGAGGGGAATTGCAGAGTGGTGTAAAAAGGGGGCATGGCCTCTGACTACTCTCAGCAAACCAGCTGTGTGGGGTTTACTAAATGTAAGAGGAGGGCTAGTTGGCCCCCAGGGACCCTCTGGAGGAAAGGGGACTTTTGTCCCCACCCAAAAGTGTGCCAGGAGGTGCGTTTGCAGAGTGGTGGAGAAAGGGGGCGTGGCCTGTGTCCACCTCTCAACAATTCCACTGTGTGGGGCTTACTGGAGGTAACAGGTAGGCTAGTTGGCTGCTAAGGAACCCCAGCAGTGAAGGGGACTTCAATCCCCATCCAAGAGCACCCCAGGGAGCGTGTTTGCAGAGTGGTGGGCAAAGGGGGCATGGCCTGCCATGAGAACTTAGCAATCATGCTATGTGGGACTTACTGGAGGTAATAGGAGGGGTAGTTGGCCCCCAAGGATGTCCTTGGGTGCCAACTACCCCTCCTGTTACCTGCAGTAAGTCAAACACAGTGGGATTGCTAAGAGGTCTTTGGAGGCCACACACCCTTTCTCTACCACTCTGCAAATGCGCCTCCTGGCACACTACTGGTTGGGGGATGAAGTCCACTTTACTCCTGATGGACTTTGGGGGCCAAGAAACCCTCCTAGTACCTCCTGTAAGCCCTACACAGCAGAATTCCTGAGAGCTGGTTGGAGGCCCAGCTACCTTTCTCAACCACTCTGCAAACGTGACTACTAAAGAAGCATTTGCAATGTAATAGGTCTTGCATTTGCGTCAGTTAGAGCTATTGACGTTGTAAATGTAGAAATGTTTTACTAATGTTTTATGAAGTGGAGTGGATGTACGTTGTGTGTAGTGGAATTATGTGGAATGTAGTGCAGTGAAATTATGTGGATAGAAAGTATGTGGTATTTAGTATATAGGAATTATGTAGAGTAGGATTATGTGTTATGGAGAGTAATTATGTGGGATGGTAGTCTGTGTTGTGGAGTGGTAACCTCAGGTTTAGTCTTCCTCATTTCCATAAAAGATAAACTATAAACTCAATGAGACAATAAAAAGAACTAAACACTGAGGAGCACTTCTGGACCTATTCTGAGGTATGAGCAGGGCCACTGGAATTATGCAACTGTTTGGCTGCACCGATTTTTGCACAATTATAGGTTTTATGCATTTGCAACATAATCCATCATCTGCTGCATAATCTCAAGATTTGAACTAAAAACCCTTGTTTACACCTCAAACAGCTCAGACGTTGACAAAAATGTAGCAACAAGTGTTACAGCATGAGGGAAGGCCCTTTGCAAATCTGGAATGGTCACCTGTTACTTATAGATAAATGTGGGTGTTAAATTGGTAATAATGGTGCGCAAACCACTATTGCTTCTTTCTGCCCCTCTCTTGCCTCTTTCTGCATTTCTCTTGCTTCTTTCTGCACCTTTCTTCTTTTTTGTGTACTTCTCTTGCCTCTTTCTGCACATCTCTTCCACTTTCTGCACCTCCTTTCTTTCTGCACCTCTCTTGCTTCTTCCTGCACCTCTTGCTTTCTGCACTTCTCTTGCCTATTTCTGCATTTCTGTTGCTTCTTTCTGTACTTCTCTTGACTCTTTCTGCATCCCTCCTGCCTCTTTCTGCACCTCTGTTGCTTCTTTCAATCCCCTCTTCCCTCTTTCTGCACCTCTCTTGCCTCATTCTGCACCTTTGTGGCTTCTTTCTGCACTTCTCTTGCTTCTTTTTGGTCCTTTCTTGTTCTTTCTGCAACCCTCTTGCCTCTCTCTGTACCCTTCTTCCCGTTTTCTGCACCTCTCTTACCTCTTTCTGCAGTTCCCTTGACTCTTTCTGCACCTCTGATGCTTCTTTCAGTACTTCTCTTCCATCTTTCTGCACCTCTCTTACCTCTTTGTGCACCTCTCTTGCATCTTTTTACAAATCTCCTGCTTCTTTCTACACCTCTGTTGCTTCTTTCTGCACTTATCTTGCTTCTTTCTGCACCTTTCTTGCCTCTTTCTGCACCCCTCTTGCCTCTTTCTGCGCCGCGGTTGCTTCTTTCTGCATTTCTACTGCTTCTTTCTGTACCTCTCTTGCTCCTTTCAGCACCCCTCTTGCCTCTTTCTGCACCCTTCTTCCCTTTTCCTAAACCTCTCTTTCCTCTTTCTGCACCTCTCTTCCTCTTTCTACACCCCTTTTGCCTCTTTCTGCAACTCTGTTGCTTCTTTCTGCACTTCTCTTGCTTCTTTAGGCAACTCTCTTGCTTCTTATTACACCCCTCTTGCCTCTTTCTGCACCCTTCTTCACTTTTTCTGTACTTCTCATGCTTTTTTCTGCACCTCTCTTGTTTTTTTCTGCAACTCTCTAGTCTTTTTCATCACTTCTCTTGCTTCTTTATGCACCTCTGTTGCTTATTTCAGCACCTCTTGTCCCGTTTACTGCACCTCTCTTGCCTCTTTCTGCACATCTCTTGCCTCTTTCTGCAGTTCTCTTGCCTCTTTCTGCACCCCTGTTGCTTATTTCTGCACTTCTCTTGCTTATTTCTGCAACTCTCTTGCTTCTTTCTGCAACTCTCTTGATTCTTTCTGCACCCCTCTTGCCTCTTTCTGTACCCTTCTTCCCTTTTTGTGCACTTCACATGCTTTTCTATGCACATCTCTTGTTTCTTTCTGCAACTCTCTTGTCTCTTTCATCACTTTTAATGCTTCTGTCTGCACCTTTTTTGCTTCTTTCAGCACCCCTCTTTCCTCTTTCTGCACCTCTCTTGCCTCATTCTTTATCCCTGTTGCCTCTTTCTGCACCCCTCTTGCCTCTTTCTGCACCTTTGTTGCTTCTTTCTGCATTTCTCTTGCCTCTTTATGCACCTCTCTTGCCTATTTCTGCACCCCTGTTTCCTCTTTCTGCACTTCTTCTTCCTGTATCCTCAACTCTATTGCCTCTTTCTGCAATGCTCTTGCCTCCTTCTGCACCTCTGTTGCGTCTTACTGCACTTCTATTACCTCTTTATGTACCCCTCTTGCCTGTTTCTGCACATCACTTGCCTTTTTCCGCACCCTTCTTTCCTTTTTCTGCACTTCTCTTGCCTTTTATTTCAACTCTCTTTCCTCTTTCTGCACTCCTGTTCTCTCTTTCTGCACCTCTCTTGCCTGTTTCTGCAACTCTCTTGCCTCTTTCTGCAGTGCTCTTGCCTCCTTCTTTACCTCAGTTGCTTCTTGCTGCACTTCTCTTGCCTCTTTCTGTACCCCTCTTGCCTGATTCTGCCCCTCTCCTGCCTCATTCTGTACCCTTCTTCCCTTTTTCTGCACCTCTCTTGCCTCTTTCTGCACCTCTCTTGCCTCCTTCTGCACCCCTGTTCCCTCTTTTTGCACCTCTCTTGCCTGTTTCTACAACTCTCTTGCCTCTTTCTGCAGTTCTCTTGCCTTCTTCTGAACCTCTGTTGCTTCTTTCTGTACTTCTCTTGCCTCTTTCTCTACCCCTCTTGCCCGTTTCTACAGTTCTCTTACCTCCTTCTGCACCTCTCTTGCCTCTCTCTGCGCCTCTCTTGCCTCTTTGTGCACCCCTGTTCCCTCTTTCTGTACCTCACTTGCCTGTTTCTGCAACTCTCTTTCCTCTTTTTGCACCTGTCTTGCCTGTTTCTGCTCCCTTCTTCCCTTTTTCTGCACCTCTTTTGCCTCTTTCTACACCTCTCATGCCTCTTTCTGCGCCCCTGTTCCCTCTATCTGCACCTCTTTTGCCTGGTTCTGCAATTCTCTTGCCTCTTTTTGCAGTTCTCTTGCCTCCTTCTGCACCTCTGTTGCTTCTTTCTTCACTGCTCTTGCCTCCTTCTGTACCCCTCTTGCCTGTTTCTGCACCTCTCTTGCCTGTTCTGGTCCCTTCTTTCCTTTTTCTGTATCTTTCTCGCCTCTTTCTGCACCTCTCTTGTCTATTTCTGCAACACTCTTGCCTCTTTGTGCAGTGATCTTGCCTCCTTCTGCCCCTCTGTTACTTCTTTCTGCACTTCTTTTGCCTCTTTCTGTGCCCCTCTTGCCTGTTTCAGCACCTCTCCTGCAGCTTTCTGAACACTTCTTCCAGTTTTATGCACCTCTCTTGCCTCTTTATGCACCTCTCTTGCATCTTTCCACACCTGTCTTCCCTCTTTCTGCACCTCTCTTGCCTGTTTCTGCAACTATCTTGCCTCTTTCTGCAGTTTTCTTCCCTCCTTCTTCACCTTTGTTGCTTCTTTCTACACTTCTCTTGCCTCTTTCTGTACCCCTCATGCCTGTTTCTACACCTCACTTGCATATTTCTACACCTCTATTACCTCTTTCTGCTCCCTTCTTCCCTTTTTTTGCACCTCTCTTACATCTTTCTGCACCTCTCTTGCCTATTTCTGTACCCCTGTTCCCTTTTTCTGCACCTCTCTTGCCTGCTTCTGCAATTCTCTTGCCTCCTTATGCAGTTATCTTTCCTCCTTCTGCCCCTCTGTTACTTCTTTCTGCACTTCTTTTGCCTCTTTCTGTGCCCCTCTTGCCTGTTTCAGCACCTCTCCTGCAGCTTTCTGAACACTTCTTCCAGTTTTATGCACCTCTCTTGCCTCTTTATGCACCTCTCTTGCATCTTTCCACACCTGTCTTCCCTCTTTCTGCACCTCTCTTGCCTGTTTCTGCAACTATCTTGCCTCTTTCTGCAGTTTTCTTCACCTTTGTTGCTTCTTTCTACACTTCTCTTGCCTCTTTCTGTACCCCTCATGCCTGTTTCTACACCTCACTTGCATATTTCTACACCTCTATTACCTCTTTCTGCTCCCTTCTTCCCTTTTTTTGCACCTCTCTTACATCTTTCTGCACCTCTCTTGCCTATTTCTGTACCCCTGTTCCCTTTTTCTGCACCTCTCTTGCCAGCTTCTGCAATTCTCTTGCCTCCTTATGCAGTTATCTTTCCTCCTGCTGCACCTCTGTTGCTTCTTTCTGTACTGCTCTTGCCTCTTTCTGTACACCTCTTGCCTGTTTCTGCACCCGCTTGCCTCTTACTGCACTCTCCTTCCTTTTTCCTGCACCTCTCTTGCCTCATTCTGCACCTCTCTTTCCTCTTTCTGCACCCCTCTTGCCTATTTCTGCACGTCTGTTGCTTCTTTCTGCACTTCTCTTGCTACTTTCTGCACCATTCTTCCCTTTTTTCTGCACCTCTCTTGTTTCTCTCTGCTGCTCTCTTATCTCTTTCGTTACTTCTCTTGCTTTTTTCTGCACATCTGTTCCTTCTTTCAGCACCTCTGTTCCCTCTTTCTGCACCTCCCTTGCCTCATTCTGCACTTTGTTGCTTCTTTCTGCACTTTTCTTGCTTCTTTTGGCACCTCTCGTTCTTCTTTCTGCACCCCTCTTACCTCTTTCTGTACCTTGCTTCACTTTTTCTGCACCTCTCTTGTCTCTTTCAGTACTTCTCTTCCCTCTTTCTGCACCTCTCTTACCTCTTTGTGCACCTCTCTTGCCTCTTCTGCACATCTCTTGCCTCTTTCTGCAGCTTTGTTGCTTCTTTCTGCAGTTTTCTTGCTTCTTTAGGTACCTCTCTTGCTTCTATCTGCATACCTGTTGCCTCTTTCTGCACCCTTCTTCCCTTTTCCTGCACCTCTCTTGCTTCTTTCTGCACATCTCTTCCCTCTTTCTGCACCCCTCATGACTCTTTGTGCACCTCTGTTGCTTCTTTATGCACTTCTCTTGCTTCTTTATACAACTCTCTTAGTTCTTTCTATATCCCTCCTGCCTCTTTCTGCACCCTTCTTCCCTTTTTCTGCCCCTTCTTACCTTTTTCTGCACTTCTCATGCTTTTTTCTTGTGTCTCCTTAACTCCTTCGGTGCTCATGATGGAATGGTTCCGTCATGAGCACCAGTGCTCCTGTGCTCATGACAGAACCATTCCGTCATGAGAACAGGGGCACTAAATCCCTCTGCTGCAGACAGCAGAGGGATTTCCCTTTTTTTAATTGGCATCAGGAGGTTGGGGAAGAGCTTCCCCAACCTCCTGAGGCCAATTAGCATTTTCATTCCAATGCCGATCGCGTGCATGGCGCGCTGACGTCATTGCAATGAAAATGAAAATGAAACTTAGTTTCAGTTTCATTGTTTCGGTGCTCGTGGGGCTATTACAGCCCCCGAGCACCGAAATAGATGGGAGAGGCATCGTTGGAAAGGAGAGAATCACCCCTATCCAATGGTACCCTTCCCTAGTGGATCCCTGCTTGGGGATCACCCCAGGAGGGCGATCCCCAAGCGGGGATCCACCCACTAGCACCAGGGAGAGGGGAGCGGCCCCTTGGGCAAGGGCCTTTGCTCCCCCCATATTTGTTTGGGTGCAACAGTTTTTCTGCCCCCCCGGGGGGGCGGAAACCCACTAGAAACCAGGGATTTTTTTTATTGATGTTGGGGTGGGGGCTGCCCAAAAAGGGCAAGGCAATGTCCCCACCCCCCCCAGAGAAATGTAAGTCTTTCTGTCCCCCTGGGGGGCAGATGCAGGAAGTAGCCCCCAATCTGCCCCCCGGTGGGGCAGAAAGCCCACTAGAAACCAGGGATTTTTTTTTAATTGACATTGGGGTGGTGGCTGCCCAAAAAGGGCATGGCAATGCCCCCACCCCCAGAGAAATGTCAGTCTTTCTGCCCCCCCAGGGGGAAGACGGGGGCAGTAGCCCCCAATCTTCCCCCCGGGGGGCAGAAAGCCCACTAGAAACCAGGGATTTTTTTTTATTGACGTTGGGGTGGGGGCTGCCCAAAAAGGGCATGTCAATGACCCCACCCGAGAAATGTCAGTCTTTCTGCCCCCCCAGGGGGCAGATGGGGGCAGAAGCCCCCAATCTGCCCCCTGGGGGGGCAGAAAGCCCACTAGAAACCAGGGTTTTTTTTTTGCTGTTGGGGTGGGGGCTGTCCAAAAATGGTATGGCAATGCCCCCACCCCCCAGAGAAATGTCAGTCTTTCTGCCCCCCAGGGGGCAGACAGGGCAGTAGCCCCAAATCTGACCCCCGGGGGTCAGAAAGCCCACTAGAAACCAGGGATTTCTATTATTGATGTTGGGGTGGGGGCTGCCCAGAATGGGCATGATAATGCCCCCACCCCAAAAACAATTACCACAATCTTTCTGCCCCTCCACGGAGGCATATTGGGGCAAATAGCCCCTTATTTGCCCCCAAGGGGGGCAAAAAGCCCTCTAGGCATCAGGATTTTTTTTTTTTATTCAGGGTTGAGGTCAGCCCAGAATGGGCATGCCAATTCCCACACCTTCCCCAAAAAATGCCACAGTCTTTCTGCCCCCCCGAGGGGTGGATGGGGGCAGTGGCCCTTATCTGACCCTGGGGGGGGGCAGAAAGCCCACTAGGCACCAGCAATTACACTGGCTTTTTTATGCGTGGGGGCTGCCCAGAATGGGCATACCAATGCCCCCACCCCCCAAAAACATAACCACAGTCTTTATGCCCCCCTTGGGGGCATATCGGGGCAGTCCCCCCCCCCCGATTTCCCCCCAGGGCGGCAGAAAGCCCCCTAGGCACAGACTTGTTTTTAGCAATGTGGCTACCAGTGGATTTTGGGCCCTAGCGCAGCTGGCATATCGGGAAACCTAGCAAACCTGTACATTTTTTAAAACTTGACACCAAGGGGAATCCAGGATGGGGTGACTTGTGTGCCTCTCACCAGGTTCTGTTACCCAGAATCCCTTGCAAACCTCAAACTTAGTTTAAAAAAACACAATTTCCTCACATTTCTGTGATGGAAAGTTCTGTGATCTGCGTGGATCCACAAAATTCCACCCACCCCGCATTCCCCAAAGTCTTCTGAGAAAAATGGTACCTCACTTGTGTTGGTAGGCCTAGTGCCCACAACAGGAAACAGCCCAAAACGCAACGTAGACACACCACATTTTCACAGTGAAAACTGACCCTTTTTTTGCAAAGTGCCTAGCTGTAGATTTTGAACCCTAGCTCTGCCGGCACCTAGGGAAACCTAGCAAACCTATATATTTTTAAAAACTAGACACCCAAGGGAATCCAGGATGGGGTGACTTGACTGTCTCTCACTAGGTTCTGTTACCCAGAATCCCTTGCAAACCTCAAAATTTGTCCCAGAAATCACATTTTCCTCACATTTCTGTGGTGGCAAGTTCTGGAATCTGCGTGGATCCACAAAATTCCATCCACCCCACATTCCCCAAAGTCTTCCGAGAAAAATGGTACCTCACTTGTGTGGGTAGGCCTAGTCCCCGTGACAGGAAACGGCCCAAAACACAACGTGGACATAACACATTTTCACAGTGAAAACGGACCCTGTTTTTGCAAAGTGCCTAGCTGTAGAATTTGAACCCTAGCTCTGCCGGCACCTAGGGAAACCTAGCAAACTTATACATTTTTGAAAACTAGACACCCAGGGGAATCCAGGATGGGGTGACTTGTCTGGCTCTCACCAGGTTCTGAAACCCAGATCCCTTGCAAACCTCAAACTTTGTAAAACAAACAACACATTTTCCTCACATTTCTGTTGAGAAAGTTCTGGAATCTGCGTGGATCCACAAAATTCCACTCACCCCACATTCCCCAAAGTCTTCCAAGAAACTTTTTACCTCACTTGTGTGGGTGGGTCAAGTACCCGCGACAGGCAAGGGCCCAAAACCTATTGAGGCGACTTCAAAATGACCTATCACAAAACAACCTGGTTTTGCAAGGGGGTCCCATGAGTTTTTGGCCCCGGGCTCGGCGGCCATCTAGGGAAACCTACCAAACCCACACATTTCTGAAACCTAGACACCCTGTGGTGTCCAGCAAGGTATGGCTTGCGTGGGTCCCCCAACATTTCCCTACTGAGAATCCCCTGCAAACCTCAAATTTAGCTGAAAAAAATCACTTTTTTCTCAAATTACTATGTGGGAAAGTTCTGGAATCTGCGTGGATCCACAAATTTCCTTCTACACAGCATTCCCCCAGGTCTCCTGATAAAAATTGTACCTCACTCGCGTGGGTGGGTCAAGTACCCGCAATAGGCAAGGACCCAAAACCTATTGAGGCGACATCAAAATTACCTGTCACAAAACAACCTGGTTTTGCAAGGGGGGTCCCATGAGTTTTTGGCCCTGGGCTCGGCGGCCACCTAGGGAAACCTACCAAACCCACACATTTCTGAAAACTAGACACCTGGGGGAGTCCAGCAAGGTATGGCTTGCATGGGTCCCCCAACATTTCCCTACCCAGACTCCCCTGCAAACCTCAAATTTTGTTGAAAAAATCTATTTTTTCTCACATTTCTGTGTGGGAAAGTTGTAGGATCACCGGGCTGGCACAAATTTCCTACCACCCAGCATTTCCCCAGGTCTCCCGATAAAAATGGTACCTCACTTGTGTAGGTAGGCCTAGTCCCCGTGACAGGAAACGGCCCAAAATGCAACGTGGACACAACACATTTTCACAGTGAAAACGGACCCTGTTTTTGCAAAGTGCCTAGCTGTAGAATTTGAACCCTAGCTCTGCCGGCACCTAGGGAAACCTAGCAAACCTATACATTTTTGAAAACTAGAGACCCAGGGGAATCCAGGATTGGGTGACTTGTCTGGCTCTCACCAGGTTCTAAAACCCAGAATCCCTTGCAAACCTCAAAATTTGTCCCAAAAAAAACATTTTCGTCACATTTCTGTGGTGGAAAGTTCTGGAATCTGTGTGGATCCACAAAATTCCACCCACCCTGCATTCCCCAAAGTCTTCCAAGAAAAATGGTACCTCACTTGTGTGGGTGGGTCAAGTACCCGCGACAGGCAAGGGCCCAAAACCTATTGAGGCGACTTCAAAATGACCTATCACAAAACAACCTGGTTTTGCAAGGGGGGGTCCCATGAGTTTTTGGCCCCGGGCTCGGCGTCCATCTAGGGAAACCTACCAAACCCACACATTTCTGAAACCTAGACACCCTGTGGTGTCCAGCAAGGTATGGCTTGCGTGGGTCCCCCAACATTTTCCTACTGAGAATCCCCTGCAAACCTCAAATTTAGCTGAAAAAATCACTTTTTTCTCAAATTACTATGTGGGAAAGTTCTGGAATCTGCGTGGATCCACAAATTTCCTTCTACACAACATTCCCCCAGGTCTCCTGATAAAAATTGTACCTCACTCGCGTGGGTGGGTCAAGTACCCGCAATAGGCAAGGACCCAAAACCTATTGAGGTGACATCAAAATTACCTGTCACAAAACAACCTGGTTTTGCAAGGGGGGTCCCATGAGTTTTTGGCCCTGGGCTCGGCGGCCACCTAGGGAAACCTACCAAACCCACACATTTCTGAAAACTAGACACCTGGGGGAGTCCAGCAAGGTATGGCTTGCATGGGTCCCCCAACATTTCCCTACCCAGACTCCCCTGCAAACCTCAAATTTTGTTGAAAAAATCTATTTTTTCTCACATTTCTGTGTGGGAAAGTTGTAGGATCACCGGGCTGGCACAAATTTCCTACCACCCAGCATTTCCCCAGGTCTCCCGATAAAAATGGTACCTCACTTGTGGGGGTAGGCATAGTGGCTGCAACAGGAAATGGCCCAAATTGTACTGTGGAGACTTCAAAATTACCTATAACAAAACTACCTGGTTTTGGGGGGGCACCTGGGGTTTCGGCCCCGGGCTTGCTGCCATCTAGGGAAACCTACCAAACCCACACATTTCTGAAAACTAGACACCTGGGAGTCCAATGAGGTATGGCTTGCGTGGATCCCCCAACGTTTCCCTACCCAGAATCCCCTGCAAACCTCAAATTTAGCTGAAAAAAACACATTTTCCACATATTTTTGTGTGGAATCACCGTGGCGGCACAAATGTTCTACCCCACAGCGTTCTCCTTAGTGTCCCGAGTAAAATGATTCTGGGTAGAGAAACATTGGGGGATCCACGTAAGCCATACCTTCCTGGACTCCCCCGGGTCTTTAGTTTTCAGAAATGTGTGGGTTTGGTAGGTTTCCCTAGCTGGCCACCAAGCCTGGGACCAAAAGCTCATGTGACCTCTCCTTGCAAAACCAGAGCATTTTCGGATACATAGAGGGCATCTGAGTTTTTGGTCCCGAGTCGAAAGCCATCTTGGAAAACTACCAAACCCACACATTTCTGAAAACTAGACACCCGGGGGAGTCCAGCGAGGTATGGCTTGCGTGGATCCTACTTAGAATGCCCTGCAAACCAAACTACGCAATCGTGGCTATCCAGAAAGAATTCTGAAAAAAATCTATAAACGGGCCAGAAACCAGCACAGGGCAGCATTGCTGGAGGACAACATGAACCACACCAGTGAAGTCCCCTTGACCTGCGTTACCACATACAGTGTAGCCTCCAATGCTTTAACTAGATCCATCAACAAGCACTGGAAAGTACTGGAGACTAACAATAGGAAATGGGAAAAGCCTCTTTTTTCTTTCAGGAGGGCTAGGAACCTGAGGGATTCCCTTGTACATACTCGCCCAAAGAAATTGACCATTAACACCGCTCCATCTGTACTAAATGCATGGGGCCTACCTAATAGGCCATTTTCCCTGTACTAACTGTAGTGTCTGCCACTTGACCTCCATGACAAAAACTTTTGAGCTTGAGCCCAATAACACCTGGATGCAGAGATCGCACACAAATTGTAACTCTAGTAACTTGATCTACCTGATCACGTGCCCATGTGGCCTTCGCTATCTGGGGATGACGACTAGGAAGATCAAGCAGCGTATATGTGAGCACAGGAGCAATATCCGGTGCAAGAAAAGCATCACTAAAATGACAGAGCACTTCCTACAGATGAATCACACTACGAATGATTTGCATTGGAGTATCATTGAACAGGTAAAACCAAGCAGTAACACACAAGGAGTGCTTTTGAGAAAGAGCAACGCTGGGTCTACCGCCTCTCCACACATAGACATGGCCTTAATGACAACATCCCATGGGGTTCAGTGCTAAAATGATGATTCAGTATCCCCACATCAGACCCTAGTATTCCCTCACAGGCAGTTTCACCTTGGATGACTGTGACTACTCGAAACATCCCAGTGACTTTCAGACCAGGTGGGACCTTGACATTCTCTAGTACCTCCTGTATGGTTCGCTGTGACATCTCCCAGTGCTTCCTGTACCCTTCTTTACTATGGGTTTGGTTCTGATTTCTTTTATACTAGGGGCACCTATGACATTTCCAGGCGCCTCTTGTACTGTCCACAGTGACATTTTTGATCATTTTCTAGACCGGTCACTGCTATTATTGCCTTGTGTACAGTTCGTTCCCATTTAAAGCTGACAGATATAAGTGGCCAAGCGGGGCTCCCTATTTCTGTACTGCGTTATGGTTTTCTGGCCTTTTTTCAGTAAAAGAACGTGGGTGCCTGTATTTTTTGCCAGTACCGCTAAAATTCTGTTAAATACAGTCTGATATATCCAGACATAACTTGCACCGTTTTGCTTGTTAATTTGCTTACTCTTTACATAAAGATTTCTTTGTAAAAACCAGCTGCCGCGTTGCAGGATGGCGGACTTACCATCTGCTGTTTTTTCATTTTGATGCCACTGACCACACGATCTCGTGTGGTTATTATTTTAATAGTCAAGTTCACTTTGTCATTATTGCGCTAATTAGCGCTACTATATTGGCATAGTTTGCCATTTTTCCTGGATTTTGCCAGGATATATGTGTTCTAAGTATCACTTGCACATATAGTCAAGCACAAGGCACCATAGGCTACAAGCTACTACTTATGGTTGCATATCGAAGGGCACACAACTGCGGCATGAAGATTGTCACTCGCACCACAATTTGTCAAGTGTTGATTATATGAAATCTGTTTGTTGACAAATTTGTCTCTATATGTGCTTTGTTTTACAGAGTAACGTCGCTTTCGGGAATTCTGAAGGTTGTACAGTAACCGTAAGTCATGCGGTCTTATTGATGCCACAGGTTAGGGTGAACCTTAGCGAGTGCATACCGCCGTGGCATTGGGTCCTGAAGAAAGCCTCGCTACTGGCACTTTAGAGGCTGAAACATGTAGACCACATTTCGATCACCATATAGTGATGTGACTGGCCAATTTACCTAGTCCTACATCCACCTCACCTTAAGTGTTTTAACCTTGCCTTACCACTCCACCAATAAATATTTGGATTGGTAAAGGCAATTTTAAATTTTCACACTATCACGATTTGCACCATCACAATCAAAAACCCGCTCCGCTGTAACCAGGCATCGAAGCTCACCAGAGAGGCACTCGGCCTCTCTGGTGGGAACCCAATGATGAAGCATGTCACCAACTAGGGGGCATATCATCAAGCCGGCGATAAGAAATTATCGCCGCTTTAGCGTCTGTTTTCAGACGAAAAGCGGCGATAATTTTATCGCTGTATTAGCAAGGCCACGCTATCGCGTGAATCCTTGCCCTATCTCCCGTTTCCATAACGCCACCTTTGCATCTCTAATGAGATGCAAAGTGGGCGTTCCGTCCCAAAATAACTGGAGAAATGTCGTTAACCGACATTTCTCCAATTATCAAGGAATCCCCAACAAGCATAGCGATGAGAAAAGTAGCGCTAACCTTGGTTAACGCTACTTTCCTTACGCATGCTTTTAGTTTGACTTAGCCATGATATCCAATGGAAGGTGGATATCATGGTTAAGTATGCCCAGCCCTATCAACAAGCTATCGCCAAATGTCGTGCGATTATCGCTGGATTTCCAGCGATAATCGGACATTTGGCAGCTTGCGCCAGGAATTTTATCGATTCTGAGATAAGCGTTGCTAATAGCACGCTATCTCAGCGATAAAATGTATCGATCGCCGGCGATAAATATCCTAGCGCTAAGTGCGCTTAGCGATATTTATCGCCGGTTGTTGATAATATGCCCCTAGGTTGGTGAGTGAGGGTTCTTTTTAGAAAACAAGAGTGACTCTTCTTGCTAGCTCTCTATTGTTTTGGCTCCACTCTTCTGTTGTTTTTCACTAGCCCGGTGATCCTACAACTTTTCCCACACAAAAATGTGAGAAAAAATAGATTTTTTCAACAAAATTTGAGGTTTGCAGGGGATTGTGGGTAGGGAAATGTTGGGGGACCCACGCAAGCCATACTTTTCTGGACTCCCCCGGGTGTCTAGTTTTCAGAAATGTGTGGGTTTGGTAGGTTTCCCTAGGTGGCCGCTGAGCCCGGGGCCAAAAACTCATGGGACCCCCCTTGCAAAACCAGGTTGTTTTGTGACAGGTAATTTTGATGTCGCCTCAATAGGTTTTGGGCCCTTGCATGTCGCGGGTACTTGACCCACCCACGCGAGTGAGGTACCATTTTTATCGGAAGACATTGGGGAATGTGGGGTGGGTGGAATTTTGTGGCTCCACACAGATTCCAGAACTTTCCACCACAGAAATGTGAGGAAAATGTGTTTTTTTGACAAATGTTGAGGTTTGCAAGGGATTCTGGGTAGGAGAACCTGGTGAAAGCCAGACAAGTCACCCCATCCTGGATTCCCCTGGGTGTCTAGTTTTAAACAATTTATAGGTTTGCTAGGTTTTCCTAGGTGCCGGCAGAGCTAGGGTTCAAAACCTACAGCTAGGCACTTTGCAAAAAAAGGGTCAGTTTTCACCATGAAAATGTGTTGTGTCCACGTTGCGTTTTGGGCCATTTCCTGTCACGGGCACTAGGCCTACCCACACAAGTGAGGTGCCATTTTTCTCGAAAGACTTTGGGGAATGCGGGGTGGGTGGAATTTTGTGGATCCACGCAGATTCCAGAACTTTCCACCACAGAAATGTGAGGAAAATGTGTTTTTTTTTTACAAATTTTGAGGTTTGCAAGAGATTCTGGGTAACAGAACCTGGTGAGAGCCAGTCAAGTCAGCCCATCCTGGATTCCCCTAGGTGTCTAGTTTTAAAAAATGTATATGTTTGCTAGGTTTCCCTAGGTGCCGGCAGAGCTAGGGTTAAAAATCTGCAGCTAGGCACTTTGCAAAAAAAGAGTCCGTTTTCACTGTGAAAATGTGGTGTGTCCACGTTGCGTTTTGGGCCATTTCCTGTCGCGTGCACTAGGCCTACCCACACAAGTGAGGTACCATTTTTCTCGTAAGACTTCGGGGAACGCGGGTGGGTGGAATTTTGTGGATCCACGCAGAATCAAGAACTTTCCACCACAGAAATTTGAGGAGAATGTGTTTTTTTGTACACATTTTTAGGTTTGCAAGGGATTCTGAGTAACAGAACCTTGTGAAAGCCAGTCAAGTCACCCCATCCTGGATTACCCTGGGTGTCTAGTTTTCAAAAATGTGTAGGTTTTCTAGGTTTCCCTAGATGCTGGCTGAGTTAGGGTTCAAAATCTGCAGCTAGGCACTTTGCAAAAAAAGGGTCCCTTTTTACTGTGAAAATGTGGTGTGTCGACGTTGCGTTTTGGGCCGTTTCCTGTCGCAGGCACTAGGCCTACCCACACAAGTGAGGTACCATTTTTCTCAGAAGACATTGGGGAATGCCAAATGGGTGGAA
Source organism: Calotriton arnoldi (assembly GCA_963921515.1). Lineage (NCBI taxonomy): Eukaryota > Metazoa > Chordata > Amphibia > Caudata > Salamandridae > Calotriton > Calotriton arnoldi. Next base: position 1,285,603 of record CAWUFW010004379.1, on the reverse strand, counting down.
TTTTGAGGATCTACGCAGATTCCAGAACTTTCCACCACAGAAATGTGAGGAAAATGTGTTTTTTTGACAAATGTTTAGGTTTGTAAGGGACTCTGGGTAACAGAACCTGGTGAGAGCCAGTCAAGTCACCCCATCCTGGATTCCCTTGGGTGTCTAGTTTTCAAAAATGTATAGGTTTGCTAAGTTTCCCTAGGTGCAGGCAGAGTTAGGGTTCAAAATCTACAGCTAGGCACTTTGCATAAAAAGGGTCCGTTTTCACTATGAAAATGTGGTGAGTCCATGTTGTGTTTTGGGCCGTTTCCTGTCGCGGGCTCTAGGCCTACCCACACAAGTGAGGTACCATTTTTCTCAGAAGACTTTGGGGAACGCGGGGTGGGTGGAATTTTGTGGATCCATGCAGATCCCAGAACTTTCCACCACAGAAATGTGAGGAAAATGTGTTTATTTTGACAAATTAGTAGGTTTGCAAGGGATTCTGGGTAACAGAACGTGGTGAGAGCCAGTCAAGTCACCCCATCCTGGATTTCCCTGGGTGTCTAGGTTTCAAAAATGTATAGGTTTGCTAGGTTTCCCTAGGTGCTGGCAGAGTTAGTGTTCAAAATCTAGAGCTAGGCACTTAGCAAAAAAAGGGTCAGTGTAAAAATAAAGTGTGTCTACGTTGCGTTTTGAGCCGTTTCCTGTCGTGGGCACTATGCCTACCCACACAAGTGAGGTACCATTTTATCGAGAGACTTAGGGTAACACAGAATTGTAGAGCAACTGTTATTACCTATTGACTTTCGATGCATTTCTGCCTTCCAAATGAAAGACAATTTGTAAAAGAGAAGTCATTTTGAAAAATGACCTATAATTCTCATGCTAGTATGGGTACTCACAATTTCGGAAATGTGCAAATATCTACTGTTTCTAAACTCTATATTTTTTTCCAATTTCAGAAATACATAGGTGTCTTTCATACCGATTTTTCCATGTATATATTTTCCGAAATTAATTGCTATATCCCCGGTACATAATAAAAAACCATTGCAAGACGCTGCTCAGTTATTGGCTCTGGGTTCGTCGGGTTCTTGGTGAACCTACAAGTCCTATATATCCCCACAACCAGAAATGTCCAGCGGATGTAACGGTATATTGCTTTCAAACAGCTGTCATAATTAGAAGAAGTTACAGGTGAAAACATTGACACAAATGGCTGTTTTTCAATTTTTCCTATATTCAACAGTTAGTTTCTATAAAGAAACCTTGAAGGATCTACACAAATGACCCCTTGCTGAATTTAGAATTTTCTCTACTTTTCTAAAATGTATATCTTTCCAGGGTCCATTATTGCTTTCATACCCATTTCTACCATTAACTGGAAAGAGGTTGAAAGCACAAAAAATTGCAAAAATAGGCTATGTCCCAGAAAAATGCCAAAACTGTGTAAAGAATTTTGGTTTTCTGACAAAAGTCTACTTGTCCCTGAAAGCTGGGAAGATGGTGATTTCAGCACCACAACCCTTTTTTTATACCATTTGCAGGGAAAAAAACAGACGCTTTCATCTGTAGCCCTTTTTTCCCATTTAAAAAAAATTAAAAAAAATTACCTGTTTTCTGGCTAATGTCTGGGTCCCCTCCAGGGGAATCCACAAACCCTGGGTACCTTTAGAATCCCCATGATGTTGGAAAAAAGGACGTAAATTTGGGGTGGATAACTTATGTGGTCAAAAAGTTACAGGGGCCTAAGCGCAAACTACCCCAAATAGCCAAAAAAAAGGCTTAGCACAGGGGGGGGGGGAAAGGCCTAGCAGCGAAGGGGTTAATCACCTCTTTTGCTTCTTTCAGCACCTCTCTTCCCTCTTTCTGCACCTCTCTTGCCTCATTCTACACTCTTTTTGCCTCTTTCTGTACCCCTCTTGCCTCTTTCTGCAACTTTGTTGCTTCTTTCGTATTTCTGTTGCTTCTTTTTGCACCTCTCTTGCTTCTCTTCTGCACCTGTCTTGCCTCTTTCTGCATCCTTTTTCCCTTTTTCCATTCCTCTCTTGCCTCTTTCTGTACCTCTCATGCCTATTTCTGCACCCCTGTTTCCTCTTTCTGTACCTCTCTTGCCTGTTTCTGCAACTCTCTTGCCTCTTTTCTGCAGTGCAGTACTCTTGCCTACTTCTGCACCTCTGTTGCTTCTATTCTGCACTTCTCTTGCCTCTTTATGTACCCCTATTGCCTCTTTCTGCACCCCTGTTCGCTCTTTCTGCTACTCTCTTGCCTGTTCCTGCAACTCTCTTGCCTCTTTCTGCACCTTTCTTCTGATTTTCTGCACCTCTCTTGCCTCTTTCTGCACCTCTCTTGCCTCTTTCTGCACCCCTATTCCCTATTTCTGCACCTCTCTTGCCTGTTTCTGCAACTCCCTTGCCATTTTCTGCGGTTCTCTTGCCTTCTTCTGCACCACTGTTGCTTCTTTCTGTACATCTCTTGCCTCTTTCTGTACCCCTCTTGCCTGTTTATGGAGTTCTCTTGCCTCCTTCTGCACCTCTGTTGCTTATTTCTGCACTTCCTTGCCTATTTCTGTACCCCTCTTGCCTGCTTCTGCACCTCACATGCCTCTTTCTGCACCTCTCTTGACTCTTTCTGCTCCCTTCTTCCCTTTTCTGCCCTTTTTCCATTCCTCTCTTGCCTCTTTCTGCACCTCTGTTGCCTATTTCAGCACCCCTGATCCCTCTTTCTGCAACTTTCTTGCTTCTTTCTGCAACCCTCTTGCCTCTTTCTGCACCCGTCTTCCCTTTTATGCACTTCTCATGCTTTTTTCTGCACCTCTCTTGTTTCTTTATGCAACTCTCTTGTCTCTTTCATCACCTCACTTGCTTCTTTCTGCACCTCTGTTCCTTCTTTCAGCACCTCTCTTCCGTCTTTCTGCACCTCTCTTGCCTCATTCTGTACATTTGTTGCTTCTTTCTGCGCTTCTCTTGCTTCTTTTGGCACCTCTCTTTCTTCTTTCTGCACCCCTCTTGCCTATTTCTGTACCCCTGTTCCCTCTTTCTGTACCTCTCTTGCCTGTTTCTGCAACTCTCTTGCCTCTTTTCTGCACTGCAGTACTCTTGCCTACTTCTGCACCTCTGTTGCTTCTTTCTGCACTTCTCTTGCCTCTTTCTGTACCCCTATTGCCTGTTTCTGTACCTCACGTGTCTCTTTATGCATCCTTCTTCCCTGTTTCTGCTCCTCTCTTGCCTCTTTCTGCACCTCTCTTGCCTCTTTCTGCACCCCTGTTTGCTCTTTCTGCAACTCTCTTGCCTGTTTCTGCAAGTCTCTTGCCTCTTTCTGTACCTTTCTTCCCTTTTTCTGCCCCTCTCTTGCCTCTTTCTGCACCTCTCTTGCCTCTTTCTGCACCCCTATTCCCTATTTCAGCACCTCTCTTGCCTGTTTCTGCAACTCTCTTGCCACTTTCTGCGGTTCTCTTGCCTTCTTCTGCACCACTGTTGCTTCTTTCTGTACTTCTCTTGCCTCTTTCTGTACCCCTCTTGCCTGTTTATGGAGTTCTCTTGCCTCCTTCTGTACCACTGTTGCTTATTTCTGCACTTCTATTGCCTATTTCTGTACCCCTCTTGCCTGCTTCTGCACCTCACATGCCTCTTTCTGCACCTCTCTTGACTCTTTCTGCTCCCTTCTTCCCTTTTCTGCCCTTTTTCCATTCCTCTCTTGCCTCTTTCTGCACCTCTCTTGCCTATTTCAGCACCCCTGTTCCCACTTTCTGTACCAATCTTGTTTATTTCTGCACCCCTTGCCTCTTTCTGCACCTCTGTTGCTTCTTTCTGCACTTCTCTTTCTTAATTCTGCAACTTTCTTGCTTCTTTCTGCAACCCTCTTGCCTCTTTCTGCACCTGTCTTCCCTTTTTATGCACTTCTCATGCTTTTTTCTGCACCTCTCTTGTTTCTTTATGCAACTCTCTTGTCTCTTTCATCACCTCACTTGCTTCTTTCTGCACCTCTGTTCCTTCTTTCAGCACCTCTCTTCCGTCTTTCTGCACCTCTCTTGTCTCATTCTGTACATTTGTTGCTTCTTTCTGCGCTTCTCTTGCTTCTTTTGGCACCTCTCTTTCTTCTTTCTGCACCCCTCTTGCCTATTTCTGCACCCCTGTTCCCTTTTTCTGTACCTCTCTTGCCTGTTTCTGCAACTCTCTTGCCTCTTTTCTGCACTGCAGTACTCTTGCCTACTTCTGCACCTCTGTTGCTTCTTTCTGCACTTCTCTTGCCTCTTTCTGTACCCCTATTGCCTGTTTCTGTACCTCACGTGTCTCTGTATGCACCCTTCTTCCCTGTTTCTGCTCCTCTCTTGCCTCTTTCTGCACCTCTCTTGCCTCTTTCTGCACCCCTGTTTGCTCTTTCTGCAACTCTCTTGCCTGTTTCTGCAAGTCTCTTGCCTCTTTCTGCACCTTGCTTCCCTTTTTCTGCACCTCTCTTGCCTCTTTCTGCACCTCTCTTGCCTCTTTCTGCACCCCTATTCCCTATTTCTGCACCTCTCTTGCTTGTTTCTGCAACTCTCTTGCCACTTTCTGTGGTTCTCTTGCCTTCTTCTGCACCACTGTTGCTTCTTTCTGTACTTCTCTTGCCTCTTTCTGTACCCCTCTTGCCTGTTTATGGAGTTCTCTTGCCTCCTTCAGCACCACTGTTGCTTATTTCTGCACTTCTCTTGCCTATTTCTGTACCTCTCTTGCCTGCTTCTGCACCTCACATGCCTCTTTCTGCACCTCTCTTGACTCTTTCTGCTCCCTTCTTCCCTTTTCTGCCCTTTTTCCATTCCTCTCTTGCCTCTTTCTGTACCTCTCTTGCCTATTTCAGCACCCCTGTTCCCTCTTTCTGTACCGCTCTTGTTTCTTTCTGCACCCCTTGCCTCTTTCTGCACCTCTGTTGCTTCTTTCTGCACTTCTCTTTCTTCATTCTGCAACTTTCTTGCTTCTTTCTGCAACCCTCTTGCCTCTTTCTGCACCCGTCTTCCCTTTTTCTGCACTTCTCATGCTTTTTTCTGCACCGCTCTTGTTTCTTTCTGCAACTCTCTTGTCTCTTTCATCACCTCACTTGCTTATTTCTGCACCTCTGTTCCTTCTTTCAGCACCTCTCTTCTGTCTTTCTGCAGCTCTCTTGCCTCATTCTGTACATTTGTTGCTTCTTTCTGCGCTTCTCTTGCTTCTTTTGGCACCTCTCTTTCTTCTTTCTGCACCCCTCTTGCCTCTTTCTGTACCTTTCTTCACTTTTTCTACACCTCTCTTGTCTCTTTCAGTACTTCTCTTCCCTCTTTCTGCACCTCTCTTACCTCTTTGTGCACCTCTCTTGCCTCTTTCTGCATGTCTCTTGCCTATTTCTGCACCCCTGTTCCCTCTTTCTGTACCTCTCTTGCCTGTTTCACCAACTCTCTTGCCTATTTCTGCACCCCTGTTCCCTGTTTCTGCACCCCTCTTGCCTCTTTCTGTACCTTTCTTCACTCTTTCTGCACCACTCTTATCTCTTTCAGTACTTCTGTTCCCTCTCTCTGCACGTCTCTTACCTCTTTGTGCACCTCTCTTGCCTCTTTCTGCACATCTCTTGCCTCTTTCTGCACATCTCTTACCTCTTTCTGCACCCCTCTTGCCTCTTTCTGCACTTCTGTTGCTTCTTTCTGCAGTTCTCTTGCTTCTTTAGGCACCTCTCTTGGTTCTTTCTGCATACCTCTTGCCTCTTTCTGCACCCTTGGTGAGAAGTTGGCCTGGTATATGCTGTCCACTAATTATAGTGGACACCTTGCACCAGTCCAAACAACCCCTTATTGGAGATAGGTTAAAGACAACCTTTATTGAAAGCTATCCTAGTGGTAGCTATGGAGAGCAGCCTTCAGGCTAAGTCTTGAAGGAATGTAAAGCAGCTTGTTTTACCAGTCTATAATCTCTTGAGTGACCAAATGAAAGAGGACCACACCAGGTATATATTTAAAATATATGTATTTAGTCTTAAACACACCCCTCTAGTCTCTTTATGAGGCTAGAGTTCAAGTACATAAGTTACAAGTCAGGTATCAACAGTAATAGCACAAATACACGTTTGAGCCCTAGGGGCGTACCAAACCATATACCAATATAGTGGTATAAGAACCACGACTGAGCTAGACACAAGGCCTAGAGCCTGTAGAAGTGCTTGGCCCTCAGGGAACCACCCAAGGTAGTGACACAGGGGACCCACAGGCGCGTGCAGTGTGAGAACACAGCCGCGAGCCGCCGTTGACTTCTATGGGGAATGTCGCGGTTGGAGTTTTAAAGAAAAAGGACACTTAGAGGAGGACTTGGAGCAAACCCCTTTAGAACTAGGTTGTTCTAGAGTCTGTACCCACGGGAGCACCGGAGTACTCGAGTTACCTCACCCAGGGAAGCCGGGTGCATAGGTGTCTTTGGGGGTCGGGTTTCGTCGTCGTTTTCAATGGCGATCTGCTGCAAAGTGCTGCTGGCGACCAAGTCGAAAGTGTTCGGGTGGATCCAAGGGTGGATCGAAGATCTGAAGAACCTGAAAGCAGAGGGGACAGAGTCTGGGTCACTAGCCAGTGACCAGGAAGGCGATGAGCAGATGCCCACCGATGTCGGGTGCTTCAGGTAGGTTGACGGTTGTCTTGACTCTTCAGCCACGAGGTCCAGGAGGTGTCGACGATGACCAGGAGCGGGATTCGAGCTGTACCACAAGGTCTGTCGATTGCTGAGGTGTCGGCAACCGGATTGGACCCAACAAGCCTTGGCAACAGCAAGTCTCGTGGAAATAGAAGAAGGACGGTGGTGCAGATCAGCAAGGTCTGAGGTACTCACCCAGTGAGGGTAAGTCAGGGCACATCTGGAGCAACCAGGGAAGCCCAAGCAGAAGAATAGTTGCCTTCGGGAGGGCCATCTAGCCAACGGACTAGCGACTGCAAAGGAGCCTCAAGTGGACGCACTTGGAGCTGGCTCACAGGACACTCGTGGAGTGGAGGCCAGTGATCTTCGGTGCAGTCGGTGCTGGAGGCGGGGGCTACTCGGAGACCAAAGCACAACTTTGTGGGAGACCAGGAAGAGGATGCACTTGCAAAAGTACCTGGTGTGCAGGGGTCACGGTTCCACGTTACCCACGACAGCTACGGGCCTCAGCTTTGCTGAGGACTCAGGGCAGCCTTGGGAAAGTCTGGAAATCCACCTCTGGTGATGCAAAGACTTCAGCGTCCGGCGGGAGCTTCAGCGATGCAGACCGGACAATTGCTTCTCAGGTGCCTGCCAAGCAGGGGAGTCACTCCTTGACCCCAAGGGAGATTCTTCAGTCCTCTAATCTTGAAGTAGAGCGTCGAAGGTCCAGGATTCAGTGTCAGAGTTTTGTCCAGGGTAATCTAAAGTCTTAAGGACGGGGGTCCCATACTTATACTAAGTTAGGGGGTTGGACATACTCTGGGGACCCACCTATGGGAGGGTCAGGGATGAGGGGTGGTTACACCCATTCCCTTTGTCCAGTTTCGCACCAGAGCAGGGGCAGGTAGCCCCTGCAACCGGTTTGAACTGGCATATGCACAGGGACACCAAATGTGCCCCCAGTGCAGGACTTCAAAGCACCAGAGGGTGCTCCCGCCCAGCCCCAATACACACTATCCTGTCTGGGGAGGTGGTTACACCTTCCTTCGATAGGAAACCTATTGTCCAGGCCTCCCCTGCTGGAGTTTCAGTCAGCAGCAGGAGGCCAAACCTGTGTCTGTGGCAGCAGCATCCATTTTGTGATGCCAGGGCTCTGGAAAGAAGTTACCGGGTAGGCCGGTGTGTACATGTCTCTCCCTCTAGAAGGGTGGAATGCTACCCCCACCGCCAGAACTGGTGGGGGGGTAGTATTCCAAGATGTTTGACACCAAACACAACATGTTTCCGTGCAGCCATCCCAAAGTTAGCATTTAACGCGAGGTTATAATGCGCTTAAGAGTATATGGTCAGGCTGCACTACAAACAGCATCAGAGAAGGGTCTCCGAATGCTGCAGAGGGGCTCAGCCCATGCAGGGGCACCCTCTCACATAAGAACCAAGCACTCTGCCTTCAGGATTGATAAGGCCTGCCATAGGAGTGACTTATAGGTTTATATGTGTGTACATATATGTAGGGATATAGGTAACCTATATCACAGTAAGGGGTGCATGCATCACCTTACCCAGGCTGCAATAGCATACCTGTGGTGTCATTTTGGCTGGCCTTCCAGGGGTGGCATAATACATGCTTCAGCCCCTGGCAGGCCTCTGAGGTACCTATGCCCTGGGTACATAGTATACCATATACTAGGGACTTATAAGGGCACTCCATATTCCAATCAGAGATGTGCCTAAGGCACATGGAAACCATTTTAGAGAGGAAGCAGCTAGGCTGGGGTTCTGATTAGCAAGGCCCCAGCCAGACTAAAGTCGAAAAACAGTGAAGCATCAGCAAAAAGTGGGGGTACCCATGTGAAGCAGATCCTACTCTCCTACACAACCCCCCAAACGTAGGGACATTAAACTAACCTTGTCCAGTTGAGTCTTCATGTTCTAAGTGGAAGTACCTAGAGAGTCCATCTGCATTGACATGGTTACTCCCAGGTCTATGTTCCACTGTAAAGTCCATCCCCTGTAGGGAAATGGACCACCTAAGCAGTTTGGGGTTTTCACCCTTCATTTGTTTTAGCCATAAGAGGGGCTTATGGTCTGTTTGAACAAGGAAGTGAGTACCAAACAAGTATGGCCTCAACTTCTTCAGAGCCCAGACCACAGCAAAGGCCTCCCTCTCAATGGCTGACCAACGTTTCTCTCTAGGGGTCAACCTTCTGCTAATAAAAGCTACTGGCTGATCCTGACCTTCATCATTCAATTGTGACAGTACAGCCCCTACCCCCAATTCAGATGCATCTGTTTGGACAATGAACTTCTTGGAGTAATCAGGACTCTGTAGAATGGGAGCAGTGCACATGGCCTGCTTTAGGTCATCAAATGCCTTTTGACAGCTAACTGTCCACTGAACCTTCTTGGGCATTTTCTTGGAAGTTAAGTCATTCAGGGGTGTCACTATTGATCCATACCCCTTGACAAATCTCCTATAGTACCCAGTCAGGCCTAAAAGGCTCTCACCTGAGTCTGGGTAGTTGGAGCAGTCCAGTCCATGATGGTCTGGATCTTGCTCTGCAATGGTTGAACCTGGCCTCCACCCACAAGGTGGCCCAGGTACACAACCTGACTCTGCCCTATCTGGCACTTTGTGGCCTTGATAGTTAGGCCTGCTTTCTGCAGGGCCTGCAAAACATTTCTGAGGTGGACCAGGTGATCCTCCCAGGTGGAGCTAAAGACAGCAATATCATCTAGATATGCTGCACTATAGGCTTCCAGACCTGTAAGGACTGTGTTCACCAACCTCTGAAAAGTGGCAGGTGCATTCTTCAGACCAAAGGGCATTACCACAAATTGATAATGCCCACTAGGGGTTGAGAATGCTGTTTTTGGCTTTGCATCATCAGCTAGCCTGATCTGCCAGTAGCCAGCTGTTAGGTCAAATGTGCTTAGATACTTGGCTGATGCCAACGTGTCTATTAGCTCATCTGCCCTGGGTATTGGATGGGCATCAGTCCTAGTGACTGCATTGAGACCCCTGTAGTCCACACAAAACCTCATCTCTCTTTTCCCACCATTGGTGTGAGGTTTTGGCACAAGGACCACTGGACTAGCCAAGGGCTATCTGAGGGTTCAATAACTCCCAAATCCAACATTTTCTGGACTTCTGTCCTGATACAGTCCCTGACATGGTCAGGTTGCCTATAAATCTTATTTTTAATAGGCAGACTGTCCCCAGTGTCCACTTCATGAGTGCACCAGGTGGTCTGACTGGGTGTCAGAGAGAACATATGCCTGAACTGATTGAGCACCTGTTTGCAATCAGTTTGCTGCTGGGCAGTGAGGCTGCCTGCCAAGGCTACACCATCCACTGATCCATCCTCAGGGTTCTGTGAGAGCAGGTCAGGGAGTGGGTCACTCTCTTCCTCCTGTCCCTCATCAGTAGCCATGAGCAAGCCCATGTCTGCCCTGTCCACATATGGTTTCAATCTGTTGACATGGAGAACCCTGTGGGGACTCCTGGGTGTTCCTAGGTCTACTAAGTAGGTAACCTCACCCTTCTGTTCAACAATGGTATGGGGTCCACTCCATTTGTCTTGGAGAGCTGCTGGGGCCACTGGCTCCAACACCCACACCTTCTGCCCTGGCTGGTAAACAGTCAGTACAGCCTTTTGGTCATGCCAGGCTTTTTGCAGTTCCTGGCTAGCCTCAAGGTTTTTAGTTGCCTTTTTCATATACTCAGCCATCCTGGAGTGGAGACCAAGTACATAGTCCACTATGTCTTGCTTTGGGGGCTTGAGAGGTAACTCCCATCCTTCTTCACCAAGCACAATGGACCCCTGACAGGGTGACCAAACAAAAGTTCAAAAGGGCTGTAGCCAACCCCCTTTTGAGGCACCTCCCTGTATGCAAATAAAAGACAGGGCAAGAGTATGTCCCATCTTTGCCTAAGCTTTTCTGGGAGCCCTTTAATCATGCTCTTTAAGGTTTTGTTGAATCTCTCAACTAAACCATTGCATTGTGGGTGATAGGGTGTGGTGAACTTGTAAATCACTCCACACTCCTTCCACATTGCTTTCAAGTATCCAGACATAAAGTTTGCCCCCCTGTCTGATACAACCTCCTTAGGGAAGCCCACTCTTGAGAAAATTCCCAGGAGGGCTCTTGCCACCACAGGTGCTGTAGTGGTCCTAAGGGGAATAGCCTCTGGGTACCTGGTGGCATGATCCACTACCACCAGGATAAACCTGTGCCCAGATGCTGTTTGGGGATCCATGGGACCAACAATGTAAATTCCCAACCTTTCAAAGGGAACCCCCACCACAGGTAGTGGTATCAGGGGGGCCTTTGCAGTGCCACCTGCCTTGCCACTGGCCTGCAGGTTACATAGGAGCGACAAAACTCCTTGGTGTCTTCAGACATGTGGGGCCAGTGAAATTGAGGGACAATTCTGTCCCAAGTCTTGTTCTGGCCCAGGTAACCTGCTAAAGGAATGTCATGGGCTAGGGTCAATAGGAAGCCCCTGAACTTCAGAGGTATAACCAACCTCCTGGTGGCACCAGGCTTGGGGTCTCTACACTCTGAGTACAAGAGTCCATCATCCCAATACACTGTATGGGGACCACTAGCTTTCCCAGCAGCCTCAGCAGCTGCTTGCTGTCTGAGGGGTTCAAGAGAGGGGCAGCTCTGCTGCTCTTGGCTCAGATCTGCCCTGGAAGGGCCCCCTGTCCCTAAGAACTCAACCTGATCAGGCTCAAGCTCCTCTGGGACAGTTCCTTCCTCAGGACTGAAATCATCTCCTGAAGAGACTGATCTTCCTTCTGAGCCAAGGGGGAAGGCACTGCCTTTACCCTACTACTCCTCCTCTTGGATGGCACTTGGTCCATTATTCCAGAATCCAAGGCCTGTTCAGTGTTAGACATTTTGGCCTGTGACCTGGTCACAGCAAACACATCTGCAGGGATGCCCAGCATTTCTGCATGGGTCCTGAGCTCCACTTCTGCCCAAGCTGAAGTTTCTAGATCATTGCCAAGCAAGCATTCAACTGGTAGGTCTGCACTTACCACAACCTTTTTAAGGCCAGTTACCCCTCCCCAGGAGAAGTTAACAACTGCCAGAGTATGGTCTGTTCTGACATTGCTAGCATTGGTCACTTGGTACATTTCACCAAGTATAATCTGCCCAGGATCCACAAGATCTTGTGTCACCATGGTGACAGTTGCTCCTGTGTCCCTAAATGCCAAAGCCTCTTTTCCATTTATTAATGGCTGTTGCCTGTACTTGCCCAGATTACTGGGACTCACAGAGGAGGTCACATCCATGCCTCCATCACAGACTAGGACAGCCTGAGTGAGTTCTCTGACTAGGTCAGAGCTCATCTCCTTACCCAGGGTCAACCCTACTAGACCCTTGGCTTGTGTAGTCCCACCCCCAATTGTAACTGCACTAGGGGGAACAGGTGCCTTAGGGGCATTGGTGGGGGCTGGAATAGAGTCTTTGGACTTGGTGCAAACACTGGTCCAGTGGGTCTTTTGCTTACAGACCTTGCACCATGGTTTCTTTTGGCCCTTCCCTTTGTTAGACTGTGAATCCTCACCTGAAGAAGATTTTTGGGGGCCTTGTGAAGACTTCTGGTCTTTACCCTTCTCCCCACCCTTATCAGAGTTTTTAGAATCTTGCTTCTTAGGGTCACCACCTTGGTTCTGTACCTTCTGCCTCACCCTGGTTCTGACCCATTTGTCTGCCTTCTTTCCCAATTCTTGGGGAGAGGTCAGATCAGAGTCCACCAGGTACTGATGCAACAGCTGATTTTGACAGTTATTAAGAATCTGCTCCCTCATGATAAGATTGTACAATCCTGTGAAGTCACATACCTTACTGCCCATCAACCAACCTTCCAGAGCCTTAGCAGAACAATCCACATAGTCTACCCAGTCTTGAGTCTGTGCTTTTGGGTATCTCTGAACTTTAACCTGTATTGTTCAGTTGTTAGGCCAAACCCATCAATCAGAGCACTCTTCAAGACTTTGTAATTGTCAGCATCCTCTTCTCTTACAGTGAGGAGCTTGTCTCTACCTTTGTCTGCAAAGGAGAGCCACAAGATTGCTGCCCACTGCTCCTGAGGGACCCTCTGTACTTTACAGGCCCTCTCCAGTGCAGTTATCCATTTGTGGATGTCATCCCCACTCTGGTAGAGAGGGACAATCTTGCTCAGGTTTCTATGGTCATAAGACCTTTCCCTATCTTTGGGGAAATTGCTGCCACCATGGGACTCTAGTCCCATCTTTTTTCTCTGTCTATAGAGATCTAGGGACTCCCTGTCTATAGCCAATTGCTGTTTTCTGAGCTCAAGCTGGGCTTGTTCATACTGAAGCAATCTCTTTCTCCTCTCATGAGAGGATTCCCTCCTATGTGAGGAGACAGAGGTCCCTACTGAGGTGTCAGAGTGGTTAGACTCCTGAGAGGGAGATCTAGCCCTTCTTGGCACACTCTCAATTCTTCCTGGGGGGACAAAGGGGAGGTCATTCTGATCCTCCTCCTCATCAACAGGAGGAACTGGATTTTCCAGGTCAAGGTCATTGTCACCTTCCTGGCCAGTTTCAGAGGTTGGGTCCTGGTTATTTTCATCCCTGGCCCCTTCCTCATCTTCTGCCCCACCCTCTCTGCCTACCCCTTCAGACCCTGGGGGTCTTCTGAGATCATCTGACAGAAGCACCTCTCTGAGGTGTTGGGTGCTGGCACTTTTGCCTGTCTTCAGCTTCCTAGTACTGCACAATGCTCTCAATTCCAAGAATGGGAGATTATCATACTTGGAGGGAAGAAGCCCACTGGCTTCTGGCAAGGACTCACTGGTTCCTGGCTTTGAAGACATTACTAGTGAGGTGTGGTGTATGCACTACCTACTCTAGTGTGGCCTACTAAACTCTCTTGAGTTGTAGAAAGGGTGTGCTATCCCTTAACACACAACTCTAAGTTCAGTAGAGCTTACTGTATCCTAAGCTTGTTTTACATGTACCTAAGGTACCCTTAGTGGTTTTCAGTTGATCAATTCAATTGAGATTATCTGGTAAAACAATAGCAAGCTGGAATCCCACACGCTGCACACCAATGTGAGAAGTTGGCCTGGTATATGCTGTCCACTAATTATAGTGGGCACCTTGCACCAGTCCAAACAACCCCTTATTGGAGATAGGTTAAAGACAACCTTTATTGAAAGCTATCCTAGTGGTAGCTATGGAGAGCAGCCTTCAGGCTAAGTCTTGAAGGAATGTAAAGCAGCTTGTTTTACCAGTCTATAATCTCTTGAGTGACCAAATGAAAGAGGACCACACTAGGTATATATTTAAAATATATGTATTTAGTCTTAAACACACCCCTCTAGTCTCTTTATGAGGCTAGAGTTCGAAGTACATAAGTTACAAGTCAGTTATCAACAGTAATAGCACAAATACACGTTTGAGCCCTAGGGGCGTACCAAACCATATACCAATAAAGTGGTATAAGAACCACGACTGAGCTAGACACAAGGCCTAGAGCCTGTAGAAGTGCTTGGCCCTCAAGGAACCACCCAAGGTAGTGACACAGGGGACCCACGGGGACGCGTGCAGTGTGAGAACACAGCCGCGAGCCGCCGTTGACTTCTATGGGGAATGTCGCGGTTGGAGTTTTAAAGAAAAAGGACACTTAGAGGAGGACTTGGAGCAAACCCCTTTAGAACTAAGTTGTTCTAGAGTCTAGAGTACCCACGGGAGCACCGGAGTACTCGAGTTACCTCACCCAGGGAAGCCGGGTGCATAGGTGTCTTTCGGGGTTGGGTTTCGTCGTCGTTTTCAATGGTGATCTGCTGCAAAGTGCTGCTGGCGACCAAGTCGAAAGTGTTCGGGTGGATCCAAGGGTGGATCGAAAATCTGAAGAACCTGAAAGCAGAGGGGACAGAGTCTGGGTCACTAGCCAGTGACCAGGAAGGCGATGAGCAGATGCCCACCGATGTCGGGTGTTTCAGGTAGGTTGTTGGTCATCTTGACTCTTCAGCCTAGAGGTCCAGGAGGTGTCGACGATGACCAGGAGCGGGATTCGAGCTGTCCCATAATGTTTGTCGATTGCAGGGGTGTCGGCGACCGGATTGGACCCAACAAGCCTTGGCAACGGCAAGTCTCGTGGAAATAAAAGAAGGACAGTGGTGAAGACCAGCAAGGTCTGAGGGACTCACCCAGCGAGGGTAAGTCAGGGCACGTCTGGAGCAACCAGGGAAGCCCAAGCAGAAGAGGAGTTGCCTTCGGGAGGGCCCACTAGCCAACGGACTAACAACTGTGAAGGAGCCTCAAGTGGACGCACTTGGAGCTGGCTCACAGGACAGTCGTGGAGTGGAGGCCAGTGATATTCAGTGCAGTCAGTGCTGGAGGCGGGGGCTACTCGGAGCCCAAAGCACAACTTCATGGGATACCAGGAAGAGGATGCACTTGCAAAAGTACTCGGTGTCCAGGGGTCATGGTTCCACGTTACCCACGACAGCTATGGGCCTCAGCTTTGCTGGGGACTCAGGGCCGCCTCGGGGAAGTCTGGAAATCTAACTCTGGTGATGCAAAGACTTCGGCGTCCAGCGGGAGCTTCAGCGATGCAGACCAGACAATTGCTTCTCAGGTGCCTGCCAAGCAGGGGAGTCACTCCTTGACCCCAAGGGAGATTCTTCAGTCCTCTAATCTTGAAGTAGAGCGTCGAAGTTCCAGGATTCAGTGTCAGAGTTTCATCCAGGGTAATCTAAAGTCCTAAGGACGGGGGTCCCATACTTATACTAAGTTAGGGGGTTGGACATACTCTGGGGACCCACCTATGGGAGGGTCAGGGAAGAGGGGTGGTTACTCCCATTCCCTTTGAACAGTTTCGCACCAGAGCAGGGGCAGGTAGCCCCTGCAACCGGTTTGAACTGGCATATGCACAGGGACACCAAATGTGCCCCCAGTGCAGGACTTCAAAGCACCAGAGGGTGCTCCCGCCCAGCCCCAATACACACTATCCTGTCTGGGGAGGTGGTTACACCTCCCTTCGACAGGAAACCTATTGTCCAGGCCTCCCCTGCTGGAGTTTCAGTCAGCAGCAGGAGGCCAGACCCGTGTCTGTGGCAGCGGCATCCATTTTGTGATGCCAGGGCTCTGGAAAGAAGTTACCGGGTAGGCTGGTGTGTACATGTCTCTCCCTCTAGAAGGGTGGAATGCTACCCCCACCGCCAGAACTGGCGGGGGGTAGTATTCCAAGATGTTTGACACCAAACACGACATGTTTCCGTGCAGCCATCCCAAAGTTAGCATTTAACGCGAGGTTATAATGCGCTTAAGAGTATATGGTCAGGCTGCACTACAAACAGCATCAGAGAAGGGTCTCCAAACGCTGCAGAGGGGCTCGGCCCATGCAGGGGCACCCTCTCACATAAGAATCAAGCACTCTGCCTTCAGGATTGATAAGGCCTGCCATAGGAGTGACTTATAGGTTTATATGTGTGTACATATATGTAGGGATATAAGTAACCTATATCACAGTAAGGGGTGCATGCACCACCTTACCCAGGCTGCAGTAGCAGACCTGTGGTGTCATTTTGGCTGGCCTTCCAGGGGTGGCATAATACATGCTTCAGCCCCATGCAGGCCTCTGAGGTACCTATGCCCTGGGTACATAGTATACCATATACTAGGGACTTATAAGGGCACTCCAGATTCCAATCAGAGATGTGCCTAAGGCACATGGAAACCATTTTAGAGAGGAAGCAGCTAGGCTGGGGTTCTGATTAGCAGGGCCCCAGCCAGACTAAAGTCGAGCAGTGAAGCATCAGCAAAAAGTGGGGGTACCCATGTGAAGCAGATCCTACTCTCCTACACCCTTCTTCCCTTGTTCTGCACCTATGTTGCTTTTTTCTGCACTTATCTTGCTTCTTTATGCAACTCTCTTAGTTCTTTCTACACCCCTCTTGCCTCTTTCTGTACCCTTCTTCCCTTCTTCATCACATCTCTTGCTTCTTTCTGCACCTCTGTTGCTTCTTTCAGCACCTCTCTTCCATTTTTCTGCACCTCTCTTGCCTTTTTCTGAATATCTCTTGCCTCTTTCTGCAGTTCTCTTGCCTCTTTCTGCACCTCTGTTGCTTCTTTCTGCACTTCTCTAGCCTCTTTCTGGAGTTCTCTTTCCTCCTTCTGTACCTCTGTTGCTTCTTTCTGCACTTCTCTTGCCTCTTTTTGTACACCTCTTGCCTGTTTCTGCACCACTCTTGCCTCTTTCTGCACCCTTCTTCCCTTTTCCTGAACCTCTCTTGCCTCTTTTTGCCCCTCTCTTCCCTCTTTCTGCACCCCTCTTGCCTCTTTTTGCACGTCTGTTGCTTCTTTCTGCACTTCTCTTGCTACCTTATACACCATTCTTCCCTTTTTCTGCATTTCACATGTTTTTTTCTGCACCTCTCTTGTTTCTCTCTGCAGCTCTCTTGTCTCTTTTGTTACTTCTCTTCCTTCTTTCTGCACCTCTGTTCCTTCTTTCAGCACCTCTGTTCCCTCTTTCTGCACCTCCCTTGCCTCATTCTGCACCTTTGTTGCTTCTTTCTGCACTTCTATTGCTTCTTTTGGAACCTCTCGTTCTTTTTTCTGCATCCCTCTTGCCTCTTTCTGTACCTTTCTTCACTTTTTCTGCACCTCTCTTATCTCTTTCAGTACTTCTCTTCCCTCTTTCTGCACCTCTCTTACCTCTTTGTGCACCTCTCTTGCTCTTTCTGCACATCTCTTGCCTCTTTCTGCCCCCCTCTTGCGTCATTCTACACTCTTTTTGCCTCTTTCTGTACCCCTCTTGCCTCTTTCTGCAACTTTGTTGCTTCTTTCTGTAGCTTCTTTTTGCACCTCTCTTGCTTCTCTTCTGCACCTGTCTTGCCTCTTTCTGCATCCTTTTTCCCTTTTTCCATTCCTCTCTTGCCTCTTTCTGTACCTCTCTTGCCTATTTCTACACCCCTGTTCCCTCTTTCTGTACCTCTCTTGCATGTTTCTGCAACTCTCTTGCCTCTTTTCTGCAGTGCAGTACTCTTGCCTACTTCTGCACCTCTGTTGCTTCTATTCTGCACTTCTCTTGCCTCTTTATGTACCCCTATTGCCTGTTTCTGCACCTCACGTGTCTCTTTATGCACCCTTCTTCCCTGTTTCTGCTCCTCTCTTGCCTCTTTCCACACCTCTCTTGCCTCTTTCTGCTCCCCTGTTCGCTCTTTCTGCAAGTCTCTTGCCTCTTTCAGCACCTCTCTTCTGATTTTCTGCACCTCTCTTGCCTCTGTCTGCACCTCTCTTGCCTCTTTCTGCACCCCTATTCCCTATTTCTGCACCTCTCTTGCCTGTTTCTGCAACTCTCTTGCCATTTTCTGCGGTTCTCTTGCCTTCTTCTGCACCACTGTTGCTTCTTTCTGTACTTCTCTTGCCTCTTTCTGTACCCCTCTTGCCTGTTTATGGAGTTCTCTTGCCTTCTTCTGCACCTCTGTTGCTTATTTCTGCACTTCTCTTGCCTATTTCTGTACTCCTCTTGCCTGCTTCTGCACCTCACATGCCTCTTTCTGTACCTCTCTTGACTCTTTCTGCTCCCTTCTTCCCTTTTCTGCCCTTTTTCCATTCCTCTCTTGCCTCTTTCTGCACCTCTCTTGCCTATTTCAGCACCCCTGTTCCCTCTTTCTGCAACTTTCTTGCTTCTTTCTGCAACCCTCTTGCCTCTTTCTGCACCCGTCTTCCCTTTTATGCACTTCTCATGCTTTTTTCTGCACCTCTCTTGTTTCTTTATGCAACTCTCTTGTCTCTTTCTCACCTCACTTGCTTCTTTCTGCACCTCTGTTCCTTCTCTCAGCACATCTCTTCTGTCTTTCTGCACCTCTCTTGCCTCATTCTGTACATTTGTTGCTTCTTTCTGCGCTTCTCTTGCTTCTTTTGGCATCTCTCTTTCTTCTTTCTGCATCCCTCTTGCCTATTTCTGCACCCCTGTTCCCTCTTTCTGAACCTCTCTTGCCTGTTTCTGCAACTCTCTTGCCTCTTTTCTGCACTGCAGTACTCTTGCCTACTTCTGCACCTCTGTTGCTTCTTTCTGCATGTCTCTTGCCTCTTTCTGTACCCCTATTGCCTGTTTCTGTACCTCACGTGTCTCTTTATGCACCCTTCTTCCCTGTTTCTGCTCCTCTCTTGCCTGTTTCTGCAAGTCTCTTGCCTCTTTCTGCACCTTTCTTCCCTTTTTCTGCACCTCTCTTGCCTCTTTCTGCACCTCTCTTGCCTCTTTCTGCACCCCTATTCCCTATTTCTGCACCTCTCTTGCCTGTTTCTGCAACTCTCTTGCCACTTTCTGCGGTTCTCTTGCCTTCTTCTGCACCACTGTTGCTTCTTTCTGTACTTCTCTTGCCTCTTTCTGTACCCCTCTTGCCTGTTTATGGAGTTCTCTTGCCACCTTCTGCACCACTGTTGCTTATTTCTGCACTTCTCTTGCCTATTTCTGTACACCTCTTGCCTGCTTCTGCACCTCACATGCCTCTTTCTGCACCTCTCTTGACTCTTTCTGCTCCCTTCTTCCCTTTTCTGCCCTTTTTCCATTCTTCTCTTGCCTCTTTCTGCACCTCTCTTGCCTATTTCAGCACCCCTGTTCCCTCTTTCTGTACCACTCTTGTTTCTTTCTGCATCGCTTGCCTCTTTCTGCACCTCTGTTGCTTCTTTCTGACTTCTCTTTCTTCATTCTGCAACTTTCTTGCTTCTTTCTCCAACCCTCTTGCCTCTTTCTGCACCCGTATTCCCTTTTTATGCACTTCTCATGCTTTTTTCTGCACCTCTCTTGTTTCTTTATGCAACTCTCTTGTCTCTTTCATCACCTCACTTGCTTCTATCTGCACCTCTGTTCCTTCTTTCAGCACCTCTCTTCCATCTTTCTGCACCTCTCTTGCCTCATTCTGTACATTTGTTGCTTCTTTCTGCACTTCTCTTGCTTCTTTTGGCACCTCTCTTTCTTCTTTCTGCACCCCTCTTGCCTATTTCTGCACCCCTGTTCCCTCTTTCTGTACCTCTCTTGCCTGTTTCTGCAACTCTCTTGCCTCTTTTCTGCACTGCAGTACTCTTGCCTACTTCTGCACCTCTGTTGCTTCTTTCTGCACTTCTCTTGCCTCTTTCTGTACCCCTATTGCCTGTTTCTGTACCTCACATGTCTCTTTATGCACCCTTCTTCCCTGTTTCTGCTCCTCTCTTGCCTCTTTCTGTACCTCTCTTGCCTCTTTCTGCACCCCTGTTCCCTCTTTCTGCAACTCTCTTGCCTGTTTCTGCAAGTCTCTTGCCTCTTTCTGCACCTTTCTTCCCTTTTTCTGCACCTCTCTTGCCTCGTTCTGCACCTCTCTTGCCTCTTTCTGCACCCCTATTCCCTATTTCTGCACCTCTCCTGCCTGTTTCTGCAACTATCTTGCCACTTTCTGTGGTTCTCTTGCCTTCTTCTGCACCACTGTTGCTTTTTTCTGTACTCCTCTTGCCTCTTTCTGTTCCCCTGTTGCCTGTTTATGGAGTTCTCTTGCCTCCTTCTGCACCACTGTTGCTTATGTCTGCACTTCTCTTGCCTATTTCTGTACCCCTTTTGCCTGCTTCTGCACCTCACATGCCTCTTTCTGTACCTCTCTTGACTCTTTCTGCTCCCTTCTTCCCTTTTCTGCCCTTTTTCCATTCCTCTCTTGCCTCTTTCTGCACCTCTCTTGCCTATTTCAGCACCCCTGTTCCCCCTTTCTGCAACCCTCTTGCCTCTTTCTGCACCCGCCTTCCCTTTTTCTGCACTTCTCATGCTTTTTTCTGCAACTCTCTTGTTTCTTTCTGCAACTCTCTTGTCTCTTTAATCACCTCACTTGCTTCTTTCTGCACTTCTGTTCCTTCTTTCAGCACCTCTCTTCTGTCTTTCTGCAGCTCTCTTGCCTCATTCTGTACATTTGTTGCTTCTTTCTGCGCTTCTCTTGCTTCTTTTGGCACCTCTCTTTCTTCTTTCTGCACCCCTCTTGCCTCTTTCTGTACCTTTCTTCACTTTTTCTACACCTCTCTTGTCTCTTTCAGTACTTCTCTTCCCTCTTTCTGCACCTCTCTTACCTCTTTGTTTTCCTCTCTTGCCTCTTTCTGCATGTCTCTTGCCTATTTCTGCAGCCCTGTTCCCTCTTTCTGTACCTCTCTTGCCTGTTTCACCAACTCTCTTGCCTATTTCTGCACCCCTGTTCCCTGTTTCTGCACCCCTCTTGCCTCTTCCTGTACCTTTCTTCACTCTTTCTGCACCACTCTTGTCTCTTTCAGTACTTCTGTTCCCTCTCTCTGCACGTCTCTTACCTCTTTGTGCACCTCTCTTGCCTCTTTCTGCACGTCTCTTACCTCTTTCTGCACCCCTCTTGCCTCTTTCTGCACCTCTGTTGCTTCTTTCTGCAGTTCTCTTGCTTCTTTAGGCACCTCTCTTGGTTCTTTCTGCATACCTCTTGCCTCTTTCTGTACCCTTCTTCCCTTCTTCATCACTTCTCTTGCTTCTTTCTGCACCTCTGTTGCTTCTTTCAGCACCTCTCTTCCATTTTTCTGCACCTCTCTTGCCTTTTTCTGAATATCTCTTGCCTCTTTATGCAGTTCTCTTGCCTCTTTCTGCACCTCTGTTGCTTCTTTCTGCACTTCTCTAGCCTCTTTCTGGAGTTCTCTTTCCTCCTTCTGCACCTCTGTTGCTTCTTTCTGCACTTCTCTTGCCTCTTTTTGTATACCTCTTGCCTCTTTCTGCACCACTCTTGCCTCTTTCTGCACCCTTCTTCCCTTTTCCTGAACCTCTCTTGCCTCTTTTTGCACCTCTCTTCCCTCTTTCTGCACCCCTCTTGCCTCTTTTTGCACGTCTGTTGCTTCTTTCTGCACTTCTCTTGCTACTTTCTACTCCATTCTTCCCTTTTTCTGCACTTCACATGTTTTTTTCTGCACCTCTTAGAACATTTCAGAGGTTTGTCTGCAGACTACATAACTTTTAATATAGATAGTAATAGTAAATTACAGAATCTGTTTAGCTGTTCTCCTTGGAAACGGTTCTATCCAAGTGTGTGTTGCACTTATTGGTATATTCCAATTGTATCACAGTACAGGTGTTCAACAAGAATTTCAGTGTATATTTTTATACAAGTGCTAGGTCCTAACCACAACAAAATAACAAGGGACACTGTTTATTGACTTTGCCTACAATGTTCAATTTAAAGTGTCAAAAAATGCTCAACACAGCAGATAGTTCTCATGTGAAAAGTACGAACGAGGTATTTAGTAAAATATACTTTTGTGTTATTGTGTGCCTAAAAGCTAGATAATGGATGCACGGTTGATGGTAACTTAGTGAAACCCGTAAATGTCTCCAACGGCCAAGTCGCCCGTTTCGTGGGCCAGCTCTGTAACACCCAAGCAAACAGAGTGCAAACATAAAGAGAGCGTAACCAAGTCTGTAAAGGCGAATTCGTAAAGAAAGTCAATATCTGAAAATCTAAAAAGGAACCAAAAGCGAAATGAGAAAAAGGAAAAAAACAGTGTTCTTGAAGTTTAGAAATAAGAGGCCGTCAAATCGGGTTACCATGCGCACTTATGGAGATCCAACGAAGTTCAAGAACTCAGAAGCACCGTGATATGCAACCAGCTCCAAAAGGTCATCTGCACCTCTCCAAGCAAAGAGGGTCGCCATCCAATTCAGCAAGTCGAAAGAACAGACATGGTCATCGTAATCTTCTGCAAGCAGGAGCATGTCAGGGCAACTTGTGTGATATTCGATGATAGTCTGCTGCAAGAGGTGCTGCGCATAAGCGCATGTACTCTATCTCCCCCTTATTGCATTATTAAATGCATCCATCAAGCGTGTGTCTCCGGAACAGTCCTGGTCATGAGCCAGCAATGGTCGCAGCAACAGTTCATAATCCAGGCGACCGCGTGAAGTAGTAGAGAGGGAGACATCCAGGTCGCATTCAAAGGGGCACCGGAGACAGTAGAACACAGGTTGAATGCAGGTGAAATACACGTAGCGGAAATTCAGCCTATAGCTGATGCCAAAAATCACTAATGGCAAGCATTCAAAAAGTTGTAGCATCCGTTCACGGTACAGCTGCAATTGACCTGGATGGGTTGAAGCACAGGACGGGCAGCCATTTCGTAGTAGGAGCTGAAGAACAAGCACTGCGCAAACCAGCAAGAGCAGCAAGGGAACCCGCCAAATGCTTGCAAAATTAGAATGAATAATACCCGGTATTACTATAAAAATAGTCTGAAAAGAGATAACAAGGCGGGAGTCGGCTAGTTTAAAAAAATGTGGTAGGCCTTGGGTTTCAGACTGATTAAATATTTGGCGTATAAATTGTGCAAAATGTAGTGGGAGATTGGTATAGAGCAGTGAGTCAATGTCACTTGGTGGTTTAGCCACCTGCTATTTGAAGGTCTTACTAGCTTGTTGAAACAATAGTGCTTTGACTTAGTGTACGCTATTAAAAATCTGTTTTCAAAGTAGGAATGGAAGGCCAGACCAAACTATCTGCAAACGCATGTGGGGGGAGGACAGAAGACATTGGTGCAACATGTAACACGTTGTGAAAGAGTTGGTATGTACGGGACACCTGCTTGTAAGCCAGAGCACTTGCGGTTATTTGGAATAAGATAACTGCTTTTGAAAAGCACACTGAGTGTGGGAATAACAGCAGCTACTGGAGTTTATTTAAAAAAACTGTTTAAATTACGGGCGGACAGTTACAATATCCGTTTAATTTAACTTGTGTACAAACTAAAGAATATTCAACGGAACAAACACTGTTAGGAAAACGTACTTATCTTTATTGTGACAGCAAAATGCAAAACCAACTAATCCAATTCATGAATAAAAGTAGTTTCATGGTAGTTAAATGTATGAACAGGGTAATGTTTAATGCAATCAAGGAGGCTGTGCTATACACACATCCAATTAATCAGACATTACCAACACAATTACGTTAAACATTTTTTTCTTAAATTTGTTTTTTATTTGTAAATTTTAACAAATACAAGTTTAAATGATACATGAGTGTAGTGTGTTATGTTGAAAGAACTACATGGTCTTGTGTCTGAGGTACTGGGATGAATTGGGGTCCAAAATCGGTTCGGGAACGTAAAGGAAATGTCCCACGTTTGCAGATTTTTCCTTGTCGGAAAATACTTGGGGGAGTTTTAGAAGACACATGTTTTATTAAGTTCAGGGAGATAGAAAAAAATGAAATGTTGGCAGGACACTTGGTGCACGGCTTTGTTCACACTCGTGAAGCACATGTGAATATAAGTGAAGGTATTTGTGAGGCTTCCTGTTTGTGGTGAATCTACTTATAGTAAGGGCCATCAGATCGGGAATGATATGTCCCTTGACCCCCCATGGCTCCCTCTCCTGCCCTTCCTAATGGTTTCTATCCTCCCGTTTGTAAAAGGAAGGTAACAGAGGTCCATTTGCATTGAAAAATACCACTTAGACCCTCACTGGGCTGCTGGCAGCATCTGATCAGCACAGAAAAGTCCCAATCGGTTTCCCGATAGTGGCCCATTGTATATTGCTCTAGTGTTCGTTTTAACATTTTGACTTTGCTGAGGTATGTCTATGCTTCTACATGTATTTTCACACGTGTTATGCATCAGAAGATCCGATACCTATAACACAGGTATAGATCTATTTGTATGTTTTTTTTAAGTATGATGCCACTAGGAAAAGGCACAGAGAGATGCATGCATCCTTTCAGTAATATGGTGAGACTGTCAACTGTGACATGGAAAGGGTTTGTGGTTTGCATTTGGGTAGGCCCAACATTGTTAGTAGTTGCTGAGTAGTGAAGACATGGTGGCAAATGAATTAGTGATTATGGTACTTTGTATGAGTGTTTGGGAAGGTATTGTTGAAGTACGCACTATATATTTAAGTGGAATGAGTAGTGTTTTGATATTTGAAATAAAGAAAATAGCAGTGTAAATAATTGCTTGCTAGTTAACATTAGTAATCATATGTAATTACTTTAAAATATTGAATAGATGTAAGAAAC
Source organism: Calotriton arnoldi (assembly GCA_963921515.1). NCBI lineage: Eukaryota > Metazoa > Chordata > Amphibia > Caudata > Salamandridae > Calotriton > Calotriton arnoldi. The sequence goes on along the minus strand of CAWUFW010004379.1, from coordinate 1,261,000 downwards.
TATTGAAACTGTTCTTTGTTTTTCAGAAAATTATTTTTATTTTGTTTGGATCACAAATACAAGATGGCAAGAAAAGATGAAAAGAGAAGAAAACAAAAAAACAGATCTACTTAAAGAAAAGTAAAAAGACTGCGTTACAAGCAAATGACAATGTTACTAAGGATAAAGTTTGTTTAGGTAAGAGCACTAAATACTTTCTTAAAAGAGTTGTCGAGAAATTCCACAAACAGAATAGGAATGAAAGGAAAAAGAAGAGTTTTTCAACTAAGGAGAAGGAGAATGACACTTCAAATGGTAAACAAATATTTGTTTTTGGGAAAACAACACATGTTACACAAAGACAAAAATAATTTCAACAGATTCGACAACGGCTCTTTTGAAGTAGAGTAATTCAGAATTTATTGAAAGATTGTAAGAAGTATAAAAGAAGATTACTAGCATATAAGCAGAAGCAGCAGATTGAAACTATAGTAGATACTGCTTTTGATTTGAAATGAAAATTATTTATTTTAGTATTGAAGAGAATGAAAACATTGGATAGCATAATGAAGTTTCTAAAAGACAAAAGCAAAAGAAAAAGACTTGTTAATAGAAGTAACTTTTATAAAAGTTTCACTTGTGAATGGAAACACACTTCTACTAGTATGCCTTTCTTTAATGAAGAAAGCTACTTTTAACAAAACACATTAGCGTTTTCAGTTGATACTAGTGGTTGATGCTATGAAGTGAAAAAGGGTTGTCCCATTCCCAAAAAAGAAATGGTTGTTAGGAGTGCAGAAGAAGTAATAGCTGAAGAAGTGCAAGGGAATCACACACAAGCTCCTGTATATAAGTGGGATTGTAGCAGTATTTGCAGTATTCGACCGGAATCTATTGACATAATGTGAAATTTTTTACGACAATATGCAAACAAAAGTGGTAAACAGAAAATTAGGACTAGATCCATGTAAAGTAAGACAATATACTAAGTTGCACGGACATTCTCTGGCTTGTCGTTCAAGAAAAGTGTGTAAAAGTACTTTTCATCACTTAAGAATGTTAGCAGTACACCACTTAGGAATGCGGAAGTTTGTAAGGAAAGTGTACTATGTAAAAACTCCTGCATTATGTTTAAGTGAACTGAACACAGCTCTTTTACACTGTTGTTTATCAGATGTAGAAAAAATGTGTGATGAATTTGAGTTTCGTTTTTTTGGTTCAGAACAGCCGTGTGTAGAAAGTGAGAGCTTGACAAGTGCAGATGTTGAAGAACATGGCAAAGAGATTAGCATTGATCAGTTTGTAGAAGAAATTAGATAGTTTAAGACAGTGGCTTCTGAAAAACCAAACTATGTTTGTATTTGTTGTCGACGTACTCATTATAGAAGTCAAACTAGGAATGTTAATTTATATTTAAAAAGTGAAAAGGAGTACAATGATAGGTGGCAGCAATTTGGAGCTTACTTGTTGGTGGAAGGTCGATTTGAGTTGGGTACTGATCAACGTATTTGTAAATATTGTTACAACAAATTAGAAGAGAACAAAATGCCAGCTAGAGGAGTACATAACAAGTTAGAGTCAGTAGCTATTCCAGAGGAACTGGCAGATTTAAATACATATGAGTCAGTTCTTCTCAATCTGTTCACCCATTTCAAGCTATAATTCGTATGGAGCCTAAAACAGGTAAACTGCCACCAACAGATTTACAAAGAGGTCTGAAAGGAAGAGTTGTGTACTTACCTTTAGATTTTAAGAAAAATATTGAAACTGTTGGTGGAGACAAAGAGGAAAATGAGCCAGTAGTTATTCTAGTAAACTGTGTACTAACAAAGAGTCGGAAAATATGGCAAGAGTTTGTAGATGTTAATAAACTTCAAAAGGCTACGTTATATCTTGTAGAGAACAATATTTATTATAAAACTGTAAATGTTGATGAACAGGTAATATGTTTAGAAGATGAATCAGAAATTTCAAGTGGTCAAATAGAGAAAGTGGACAAGTCGAGGAGTGAAGAGATTTATGAACATTACACAATATGTCCTCTACATTGAAAAGAAGTAATAGGAAACAGCATTGAATTATTTCAAATGAAAAAGCAAACGGAACTCCAATGAGTGTATGGGAGAAAAGCTTAGAAGCTCGCTGTTTTCCACAGCTGTTCCCCACTGCACAAGGTGGACGATTTGATGAGCGACCTGTACGGATTCCAGCTTCAGAATATCGCTCAACAAGATTATACTCTAAAGATCCTAGATTTTGACAGTGTATTCCATATATATTTCACCTTTTGTTTGAAAGTGATTTGTCTTCTCTTTCGTATGCAGTGAACCACATACTTAAAACGGGAGTTCATCAATCACATGTTTCAGCCAAAGAATTAATGGACAAAGTTCAACAAACAGATGAAAATTTAGAAGCACAGTTAATTAATTTGATGGCTTGTCAATGTGGAACCAATGAGTATTGGTTTCGTCGTCATGGTGAACTTAAGTGTATGTTAAGAAACTTAGGTACACCAATATGGCTTGTAACACTAAGCTGTGCTGAGTATGCATGGGAAGATTTACTTGAATTTCTACGAGAAGCAAATTCCAATATAAAAAATATTGAAATGAAGACACCTTGAGAACTGTGTTCATTGGATCCTGTAAATGTGTGCAGGTATTTTAATCATAGGTTTCAAAATATGATGTCTTTTATCTGCAATAAAAATAATTGTCCTCTTGTAGAAGTTATTGATTTTTTTTTGCGAAAAGAGTACCAAGCGAGAGGTGCTCCGCATATACACATGCTATTATGTGTGAGAAGTTGGCCTGGTATATGCTGTCCACTAATTATAGTGGGCACCTTGCACCAGTCCAAACAACCCGTTATTGGAGATAGGTTAAAGACAACCTTTATTGAAAGCTATCCTAGTGGTAGCTATGGAGAGCAGCCTTCAGGCTAAGTCTTGAAGGAATGTAAAGCAGCTTGTTTTACCAGTCTATAATCTCCTGAGTGACCAAATGAAAGAGGACCACACTAGGTATATATTCAAAATATATGTATTTATTGCTAAACACACCCCTCTAGTTTCTTTATGAGGCTAGAGTTAGAAGTACATAAGTTATAAGTTAGTTATCAACAGTAATAGCACAAATACACGTTTGAGCCCTAGGGGCGTACCAAACCATATACCAATAAAGTGGTATAAGAACCACGACTGAGCTAGACCCAAGGCCTAGAGCCTGTAGAAGTGCTTGGACCACAAGGAACCACCCAAGGTGACACAGGGGACTCACGGGGGACGCGTGCAGTGTGAGAACACAGCCGCGAATCGCCGTTGACTTCTATCGGGAAAGTCGCAGTTGGAATTTTAAAGAAAAGGGACACTTAGAGGAGGACTTGGAGCAAACCCTTTTAGAACTGGGTCGTTCTAGAGTCTATACCCACGGGAGCACCAGAGTACTCGAGTTACCTCACCCAGGGAAGCCGGGTATATAGGTGTCTTTCGGGGTCGGGTTTCGTCGTCGTTTTCAATTGCGATCTGCTGCAAAGTGCTGCTGGCGGCCAAGTCGAAAGTGTTCGGGTGGATCCAAAGGTGGATTGAAGATCTGAAGAACCTGAAAGCAGAGGGGACAGAGTTTGGGTCACTAGCCAGTGACCAGGAAGGCGATGAGCGGATGCCCACCGATGTCGGGTGCTTCAGGTAGGTTGACAGTCATCTTGACTCTTCAGCCATGAGGTCCAGGAGGTGTCGACGATGACCAGGAGCTGGATTCAAGCTGTGCCACGATGTCTGTCGATTGCTGAGGTGTCGGCGACCGGATTGGACCCAACAAGCCTTGGCAACGGCAAGTCTTGTGGAAATAGAAGAAGGATGGCGGTGCAGACCAGCAAGGTCTGAGGGACTCACCCAGTGAGGGTAAGTCAGGGCACGCCTGGAGCAATCAGGGAAGCCCAAGCAGAAGAAGATTGGCCTTCGGGAGGGCCTACTAGCCAACTGACTAGCGACTGCAAAGGAGCCTCGAGTGGACGCACTTGGAGCTGGCTCACGGGACACTCGTGGAGTGGGGGCCAGAGATCTTCGGTGCAGTCGGTGCTGGAGAAGGGGGCTACTCGGAGCCCAAAGCACAACTTCATGGAAGTCCAGAAAGATGATGCACTTGCAAATGTGCTCGGTGTCCAGGGGTCATGGTTCCACGTTACCCACGACAGCTACGGGTCTCAGCTTTGCTGGAGACTCAGGGCAGCCTCGGGGAAGTCTGGAAATTCACCTCTGGTGATGCAAAGAGTTCGGCGTCTGGCAGGAGCTTCAGCGATGCAGACCAGACAATTGCTTCTTTGGTGCCTGCCAAGCAGGGGAGTCACTCCTTGACCCCAAGGGAGATTCTTCAGTCCTCTAATCTTAAAGTAGAGCGTCGAAGGTCCAGGATTCTGTGTCAGAGTTTCGACCAGGTAAATCTAAAGTCCTAAGGACTGGGGTCCCATACTTATACCAAGTTAGGGGTTGGACATACTCTGGGGACCCACCTATGGGAGGGTCAGGGTAGAGGGGTGGTTACACCCCTTTCCCTTTGTCCAGTTTTGTGCCAGAGCTGGGGCTGGAAGCCCCTGAGCCGGTTTGAACTGGGGTATGCACAGGGACACCAAATGTGCCCCCAGTGCAGGACTTCAAAGCACCAGAGAGTGCTCCCGCCCAGCCCCAATACACACTATCCTGTCTGGGGAGGTGGTTACACCTCCCTGGGACAGGAAACCTATTGTCCAGGCCTCCCCTGCCAGAGTTTCGGTCAGCAGCAGGAGGCCAGACTCGTGTCTGTGGCAGCGGCATCCATTTTGTGATGCCAGGGCTTTGGAAAGAAGTTACCGGGTAGGCCGGTGGGTACATGTCTCTCCCTCTAGAAGGGTGGAATGCTACCCCCGCCGCCAGAACTGGCAGGGGGGTAGTATTCCAAGATGTTTGACCCCAAACTCGACATGTTTTGGTGCAGCCAGTCCAAAGTTAGCATTCTACCACGAGGATATAATGCACTTTAGAGTATATGATCAGGCTGCACTGCAAACAGCATCAGAGGAGGTACTCCGAATGCTGAAGAGGGGCTCTGCTCGTGCAGGGGCACCCTCTCACATAAAAACCAAGCACTCTGCCTTCAGGATTGTCAAGGCCTGCCATAGGAGTGACATAGGTTTATAGGTGTGTGCAGTGGTAGTGATATAGGTAGCCTATACCACTGTAAGGGGTGCATGCACCACCTTACTCAGGCTGCAGTAGCAGGCCTGTGGTGTCATTTTGGCTGGCCTTCCAGGGGTGGCATAATACATGCTTCAGCCCCTGGCAGGCCTCTGAGGTACCTATGACCTGGGTACATAGTATACCATATACTAGGGACTTACAAGGGCACTCCAGATTCCAATCAGAGATGTGCCTAAGGCACATGGAAACCATTTTAGAGAGGAAGAGGCTAGGCTGGGGTCCTGATTAGCAGGGCCCCAGCCAGACTAAAGTCGAAAAACAGTGAAGCACCAGCAAAAAGTGGGGGTACCCATGTGAAGCAGATCCTACTCTCCTACACAACCCCCCAAATGTAGGGACATTAAACTAACCTTGCCCAGTTAAGTCTTCATGTTCTAAGTGGAAGTACCTAGAGAGTCCATCTGCATTGGCATGGTTACTCCCAGGTCTATGTTCCACTGTGAAGTCCATCCCCTGTAGGGAAATGGACCACCTAAGCAGTTTGGGGTTTTCACCCTTCATTTGTTTTAGCCATAAGAGGGGCTTATGGTCTGTTTGAACAAGGAAGTGAGTACAAACAAGTATGGCCTCAGCTTCTTCAGAGCCCAGACCACAGCAAAGGCCTCCCTCTCAATGGCTGACCAACGTTTCTCTCTAGGGGTCAGCCTTCTGCTAATAAAGGCTACTGGCTGATCCTGACCTTCATCATTCAATTGTGACAGTACAGCCCCTACCCCCAATTCAGATGCATCTGTTTGGACAATGAACTTCTTGGAGTAATCAGGACTCTGTAGAATGGGAGCAGTGCACATTGCCTGCTTTAGGTCATCAAATGCCTTTTGACAGCCAACTGTCCACTGAACCTTTTTGGGCATTTTCTTGGAAGTTAAGTCATTCAGGGGTGTCACTATTGATCCATACCCCTTGACAAATCTCCTATAGTACCCAGTCAGGCCTAAAAAGGCTCTCACCTGAGTCTGGGTAGTTGGAGCAGTCCAGTCCATGATGGTCTGGATCTTGCTCTGCAGTGGTTGAACCTGGCCTCCACCCACAAGGTGGCCCAGGTACACAACCTGACTCTGCCCTATCTGGCACTTGGTGGCCTTGATAGTCAGGCCTGCTTTCTGCAGGGCCTGTAAAACATTTCTGAGGTGACTAGGTGATCCTCCCAGGTGGAGCTAAAGACAGCAATATCATCTAGATATGCTGCACTATAAGTTTCCAGACCTGTAAGGACTGTATTCACCAACCTCTGAAAAGTGGCAGGTGCATTCTTCAGACCAAAGGGCATCACCACAAATTGATAATGCCCACTAGGGGTTGAGAATGCTGTTTTTGGCTTTGCATCATCAGCTAGTCTGATCTGCCAGTAGCCAGCTGTCAGGTCAAATGTGCTTAGATACTTGGCTGAGGCCAAAGTGTCTATTAGCTCATCTGCCCTAGGTATTGGATGGGCATCAGTCCTAGTGACTGCATTGAGACCCCTGTAGTCCACACAAAACCTCATCTCTCTTTTCCCACCATTGGTGTGAGGTTTTGGCACAAGGACCACTGGACTAGCCCAAGGGCTATCTGAGGGTTCAATAACTCCCAAATCCAACATCTTCTGGACTTCTGTCCTGATACAGTCCCTGACATGGTCAGGTTGCATATAAATCTTATTTTTAATAGGCAGACTGTCCCCAGTGTCCACTTCATGAGTGCACCAGGTGGTCTGACTGGGTGTCAGTGAGAATATGTGCCTGAACTGATTGAGCACCTGTCTGCAATCAGTTTGCTGCTGGGCAGTGAGGCTGCCTGCCAAGGCTACACCATCCACTGACCCATCATCAGGGTTCTGTGAGAGCAGGTCAGGGAGTGGGTCACTCTCTTCCTCCTGTCCCTCATCAGTAGTAATGAGCAAGCCCATGTCTGCCCTGTCCACATATGGTTTTAATCTGTTGACATGGAGAACCCTGTGGGGACTCCTGGGTGTTCCCAGGTCTACTAAGTAGGTAACCTCACCCTTCTGTTCAACAATGGTATGGGGTCCACTCCATTTGTCTTGGAGAGCTGCTGGGGCCACTGGCTCCAACACCCACACCTTCTGTCCTGGCTGGTAAACAGTCAGTACAGCCTTTTCGTCATGCCAGGCTTTTTGCAGTTCCTGGCTAGCCTCAAAGTTTTTGTTGCCTTTTTCATGTACTGGAGCAGAGACCAAGTACATAGTCCACTATGTCTTGCTTTGGGGGCTTGAGAGGTAACTCCCATCCTTCCTTCACCAAGCACAATGGGCCCCTGACAGGGTGACCAAACAAAAGTTCAAAAGGGCTGTAGCCAACCCCCTTTTGAGGCACCTCCCTGTATGCAAATAAAAGGCAGGGCAAGAGTATGTCCCATCTTCGCCTAAGCTTTTCTGGGAGCCCTTTAATCATGCCCTTCAAGGTTTTGTTGAATATCTCAACTAAACCATTGCATTGTGGATGATAGGGTGTGGTGAACTTGTAAGTCACTCCACACTCCTTCCACATTGCTTTCAGGTATCCAGACATAAAGTTAGCACCCCTGTCTGATACAACCTCCTTAGGGAAGCCCACTCTTGAGAAAATTCCCAGGAGGGCCCTTGCCACCACAGGTGCTGTAGTGGTGCTAAGGGGAATAGCCTCTGGGTACCTGGTGGCATGATCCACTACCACCAGGATAAACCTGTGCCCAGATGCTGTTTGGGGATCCATGGGACCAACAATGTCAATCCCCACCCTTTCAAAGGGAACCCCCACCACAGGTAGTGGTATCAGGGGGCCTTTGTAGTGCCACCTGCCTTGCCACTGGCCTGGCAGGTTACACAGGAGCGACAAAACTCCTTGGTGTCTTCAGACATGTGGGGCCAGTGAAAGTGAGGGACAATTCTGTCCCAAGTCTTGTTCTGGCCCAGGTGACCTGCTAAGGGAATGTCATGGGCTAGGGTCAATAGGAAGCCCCTGAACTTCAGAGGTATAACCAACCTCCTGGTGGCACCAGGCTTGGGGTCTCTACACTCTGAGTACAAGAGTCCATCATCCCCCACTGTATGGGGACCACTAGCTTTCCCAGCAGCCTCAGCAGCAGCTTGCTGTCTGAAGGGTTCAAGAGAGGGGGAGCTCTGCTGCTCCTGGCTCAGATCTGCCCTGGAAGGGCCCCCTGTCCCCAAGAACTCAACCTAGTCAGGTTCAAGCTCCTCTGGGACAGTTCCTTCCTCAGGACTGAGATCATCCCCCTCAAGAGACTGATCTTACTTCTGAGCCAAGGGGGAAGGCACTGCCTTTACCCTACTACTCCTCTTCTTGGAGGGCACTTGGTCCATTATTCCAGAATCCAAGGCCTGTTCAGTGTTAGACATTTTGGCTTGTGACCTGGTCACAGCAAACACATCTGTAGGGATGCCCAGCATTTCTGCATGGGTCCTGAGCTCCACTTCTGCCCAAGCTGAAGTTTCTAAATCATTGCCAAGCAAGCATTCAACTGGTAGGTCTGCACTTACCACAACCTTCTTAAGGCCAGTTACCCCTCCCCAGGAGAAGTTAACAACTGCCAGAGTATGGTCTGTTCTGACATTGCTAGCATTGGTCACTTGGTACATTTCACCAAGTATAATCTGCCCAGGATTCACAAGGTCTTGTGTCACCATGGTGACACTTGCCCCTGTGTCCCTAAATGCCAAAGCCTCTTTTCCATTGATTAAGGGCTGTTGCCTGTACTTGCCCAGATTACTGGGACTCACAGAGGAGGTCACTTCCATGCCTCCATCACAGACTAGGACAGCCTGAGTGAGTTCTCTGACTAGGTCAGAGCTCATCTCCTTACCCAGGGTCAACCCTACTAAACCCTTGGCTGGTGTAGTCCCACCACCAACTGTAACTGCACTAGGGGGAGCAGGTGCCTTAGGGGCATTGGTGGGGGCTGGAGTAGAGTCTTTGGACTTGGTGCAATCACTGGTCCAGTGGGTCTTTTGCTTACAGACCTTGCACCATGGTTTCATTTGGCCTTTCCCTTTGTTAGACTGTGAATCCCCACCTGAAGAAGATTTTTGGGGGCCTTGTGAAGACTTCTGGTCTTTACCCTTCTCCCCACCCTTATCAGAGTTCTTAGAATCTTGCTTCTTTGTGTCACCACCTTGGTTCTGTACCTTCTGCCTCACCCTGGTTCTGACCCATTTGTCTGCCTTCTTTCCCAATTCTTGGGGAGAGGTCAGATCAGAGTCCACCAGGTGCTGATGCAACAGCTGATTTTGACAATTATTAAGAATCTGCTCCCTCATGATAAGATTGTACAATCCTGTGAAGTCACACACCTTACTGCACAATAACCAACCTTCCAGAGCCTTGGCAGAACAATCAACAAAGTCCACCCAGTCTTGAGTCTGTGCTTTTTGGGTATCTCTGAACTTTAACCTGTATTGTTCAGTGGTTAGGCCAAACCCATCAATCAGAGCACTCTTCAAGACTGTGTAATTATCAGCATCCTCCTCTCTAACAGTGAGGAGCTTATCTCTACCTTTGTCTGCAAAGGAGAGCCACAAGATTGCTGCCCACTGCTCCTGAGGGACCCTCTGTACTTTACAGGCCCTCTCCAGTGCAGTTATCCACTTGTGGATGTCATCCCCACTCTGGTAGGGAGGGACAATCTTGCTCAGGTTTCTATGGTCATAAGACCTTTCCCTATCTCTGGGGAAATTGCTGCCCCCATGGGACTCTAGTCCAATCTTTTTTCTCTCTCTGTAGAGATCTAGGGACTCCCTGTCTATAGCCAACTGCTGTTTTCTGAGCTCAAGCTGGGCTTGCTCATACTGAATCAGTCTCTTTCTCCTCTCATGAGAGGGTTCTCTCCTATGAGAAGAGACAGAGGTCCCTATTGAGGTGTCAGAGTGGTTAGACTCCTGAGAAGGAGATCTAGCCCTTCTTGGCACACTCTCAACTCTTCCTGGGGGACAAAGGTGAGGTCATCCTGATCCTCCCCTTCATCCACAGGAATAGCTGGGTTTTCCAGGTCAAGGTCATTGTCACCTTCCTGGCCAGTTTCAGAGGGGGGCTGGGTTTTTTCACCCCTGACCCCTTCCTCATTTTCTGCCCCACCCTCTCTGCCACCCCTTCAGACCGTAGGGGTCTGCTGAGATCATCAGCCAGTAACACCTCCCTGAGGTGTTGGGTGCTGGCACTTTTGCCTGCCTTCAGCTTCCTAGTATTGCATAATGCTCTCAATTCCAAGAATGGGAGTTTATCATACTTGGAGGGAAGAAGCCCACTGGCTTCTGGGAAGGACTCACTGGGTCCTGGCTTTGAAGACATTACTAGTGAGGTGTGGTGTATGCACTACCTACTCTAGTGTGGCCTACTAAACTCTCTTGAGTTGTAGAAAGGGTGTGCTATCCCTTAACACACAACTCTAAGTTCAGTAGAACTTACTGTATACTAAGCTTGATTTATATGTACCTAAGGTACCCTTAGTGGTTTTCAGTTGATCAATTCAATTGAGATTATCTGGTAAAACAATAGCAAGCTGGAATCCCACCGCTGCCACCAATGTGAGAAGTTGGCCTGGTATATGCTGTCCACTAATTATAATGGGCACCTTGCACCAGTCCAAACAACCCCTTGTTGGAGATAGGTTAAAGACAACCTTTATTGAAAGCTATCCTAGTGGTAGCTATGGAGAGCAGCCTTCAGGCTAAGTCTTGAAGGAATGTAAAGCAGCTTGTTTTACCAGTCTAAAATCTCCTGAGTGACCAAATGAAAGAGGACCACACCAGGTATATATTCAAAATATATGTATTTATTGCTAAACACACCCCTCTAGTCTCTTTATGAGGCTAGAGTTCGAAGTACATAAGTTATAAGTTAGTTATCAACAGTAATAGCACAAATACACGTTTGAGCCCTAGGGGCGTACCAAACCATATACCAATAAAGTGGTATAAGAACCACGACTGAGCTAGACACAAGGCCTAGAGCCTGTAGAAGTGTTTGGACCACAAGGAACCACCCAAGGTAGTGACACAGGGGACCCACGGGGGACGCGTGCAGTGTAAGAACACAGCCGCGAATCGCCGTTGACTTCTATGGGGAAAGTCGCGGTTGGAATTTTAAAGAAAAGGGACACTTAGAGGAGGACTTGGAGCAAACCCTTTTAGAACTGGGTCGTTCTAGAGTCTATACCCATGGGAGCACCGGAGTACTCGAGTTACCTCACCCAGGGAAGCCGGGTACATAGGTGTCTTTCGGGGTCGGGTTTCGTCGTCGTTTTCAATGGCGATCTGCTGCAAAGTGCTGCTGGAGGCCAAGTCGAAAGTGTTCGGGTGGATCCAAAGGTGGATCAAAGATCTGAAGAACCTGAAAGCAGAGGGGACAGAGTCTGGGTCACTAGCCAGTGACCAGGAAGGCGATGAGCGGATGCCCACCGATGTCGGGTGCTTCAGGTAGGTTGACGGTCATCTTGACTCTTCAGCAACGAGGTCCAGGAGGTGTCAACGATGACCAGGAGCTGGATTCGAGCTGTCCCACAACGTCTGTCGATTGCTGACATGTTGGCGACCGGATTGGACCCAACAAGCCTTGGCAACGGCAAGTCTCGTGGAAATAGAAGAAGGATGGCGGTGCAGACCAGCAAGGTCTGAGGGACTCACCCAGCAAGGGTAAGTCAGGGCACGTCTGGAGCAACCAGGGAAGCCCAAGCAAAAGAAGATTGGCCTTCGGGAGGGCCTACTAGCCAATGGACTAGCGACCGCAAAGGAGCCTCAAGTGGATGCACTTGGAGCTGGCTCACGGGACACTCGTGGAGTGGGGGCCAGTGATCTTCGATGCCGTTGGTGCTGGAGGCGGGGGCTACTGGGAGCCCAAAGCACAACTTCGTGGGAGACCCAGAAGAGGATGCACTTGCAAATGCGATCGGTGTCCAGGGGTCATGGTTCCACGTTACCCACGACAGCTCCGGGCTTCAGCTTTGCTGGAGACTCAGGGCAACCTCGGGAAACTCTGGAAATCCACCTCTGGTGATGCAAAGACTTCGGCGTCCAGCGGGAGCTTCAGCGATGGAGAACGGACAATTGCTTCTTTGGTGCCTGCCAAGCAGGGGAGTCACTCCTTGACCCCAAGGGAGATTCTTCAGTCCTCTAATTTTGAAGTAGAGCGTCGAAGGTCCAGGATTCTGTGTCAGAGTTTCATCCAGGTTAATCTAAAGTCCTAAGGACTGGGGTCCCATACTTATACTAAGATAGGTGGTTGGACATACTCTGGGGACCCACCTATGGGAGGGTCAGGGCAGAGGGGTGGTTACACCCCTTTCCCTTTGTCCAGTTTCGCACCAGAGCAGGGGCTGGAAGCCCCTGAGCCGGTTTGAACTGGGGTATGCACAGGGACACCAAATGTGCCCCCAGTGCAGGACTTCAAAGCACCAGAGAGTGCTCCCGCCCAGCCCCAATACACACTATCCTGTCTGGGGAGGTGGTTACACCTCCCTGGGACAGGAAACCTATTGTCCAGGCCTCCCCTGCTGGAGTTTCGGTCAGCAGCAGGAGGCCAGACTCGTGTCTGTGGCAGCGGCATCCATTTTGTGATGCCAGGGCTTTGGAAAGAAGTTACCGGGTAGGCAGGTGGGTACATGTCTCTCCCTCTAGAAGGGTGGAATGCTACCCCCGTTGCCAGAACTGGCGGGGGGGTAGTATTCCAAGATGTTTGACACCAAACTCGACATGTTTTGGTGCAGCCAGTCCAAAGTTATCATTCTACCGCGAGGATATAATGCACTTAAGAGTATATGGTCAGGCTGCACTGCAAACAGCATCAGAGGAGGTACTCCGAATGCTGTAGAGGGGCTCTGCTCGTGCAGGGGCACCCTCTCACATAAAAACCAAGCACTCTGCCTTCAGGATTGTCAAGGCCTGCCATAGGAGTGACTTATAGGTTTATAGGTGTGTGCAATGGTAGTGATATAGGTAGCCTATACCACTGTAAGGGGTGCATGCACCACCTTACTCAGGCTGCAGTAGTAGGCCTGTGGTGTCATTTTGGCTGGCCTTCCAGGGGTGGCATAATACATGCTTCAGCCCCTGGCAGGCCTCTGAGGTACCTATGCCCTGGGTACATAGTATACCATATACTAGGGACTTACAAGGGCACTCCAGATTCCAATCAGAGATGTGCCTAAGGCACATGGAAACCATTTTAGAGAGGAAGCAGCTAGGCTGGGGTCCTGATTAGCAGGGCCCCAGCCAGACTAAAGTCGAAAAACAGTGAAGCACCAGCAAAAAGTGAGGGGACCCATGTGAAGCAGATCCTACTCTCCTACACAATGGATAAGGAATGCTCCAAAATTTGGAACGGATACTGATGAAACAGTATTGTCTTTCATTGAACAGTATGTTACCTGTGACATTCCAAGAGAAGGACGAGAAAAATGCTTGAGACAAAAAGCTTTACGTTTCCAAAGTCACTGTTGTGGAAAGTACTGTCGACGAATATACAAGTCTAAAGGAAAGTTTTAAACCAAGTGTCGGTTTGGATTCCCACGTCCAGTAATTTCTAAAGGAAGAGTAAATTCTTTTTTGTCTGCTGTAAGGATACAATAACTCGGAAATCTCCCAAGAATACGTACAACTTAAAAAGAATAGAACAGTCAAAGTATATTAATAACTAAAATCCAGTTATTTTGAACATGTGGAATGCAAACATGGACATTCAATATGTTGCAGATAACTCAATTGCCGTTGCACGCTATGTTACATCATATATAACGAAATCAGAAAAGACAGAGATGAAAGAAATGTGGGAAGAAATTTCACAATAAAAGAGCCTTAGCAAACAATTGTACAGCTTTAGCTTGAAAATACTTTCCCACAGAGAAATTGGTTACTATGAATGTTCGGATCGCTTGTGCTCTTCCAGTTTATATTCAAAGTCACGAGGAATCATTTGGGTAAGTTTAGGTCTTGTCTGCACATGAAATAGAGTGTTGAAAACATTAGAAGAAATTGAATACTTAGCACTGAATGAACCAGAAAGTACAGAAATTCTTAAAACTAATATGTTGGATACATACTATCCCAAAAGGAGTCCACATCTGGAAGAGCTATGTCTGTATGAAATACTTCAACATTACAGCTTTAAAAGAAATGTTACACCAAATATAAAACAAGGACAATTTGCAGTAATTGGATGTGACGGTTGTTTAGTAAAACATGCCAAAGGAAATCTTATTAACCACAGAAAATTCAGTTGCAAAATTCCAGATAAGAGAACATTTTTCTATTTAGCACTTCTGCAACTGTTCAAGCCTTGGGGTAGCGAAACTGAATTACTTGGACATTTCGACTGCTATGAAGATTCTTTTAATGCATGTAAAGATAGCATTGCATGCACAATTTTCCCTACATATCTATAAATGTTAAATGATGAAATTGAACAAGAAAACACTATTGCAGCTGAAATAGCTAACGACAGTTCTCAAGATAGTCAAAGTTCTGGTACACCTAGTCAAGATCCACTGGGACAACCAATAATAGAAAATGAAGCAGCAATAGCCATGAATGAAGTAGAAATTGCAATGCAACAAGCACAACAGGAGAATACTACGTTGGAAAACTTAGAAGAACAACTAAATATTGAACAGAAAGAAATATATCTACAAGTGACAGAACAGATACAACATGGTTTGTTGCATGAAAAAAAGAATGTCTATGTTCATCATTTAAACCTATTCTTATGTACATCAGTGGTCCAGCTGGAACAGGTAAAAGTTTTTTAATTAAAGTTTTGACCAGTTATCTACAGAAAACTACAGATTCACAATTATCTTGTGTTGTAACAGCTCCAACTGAATTAGCAGCGCACAATATTAAAGGAATTACTTTACATAGATTATTTATGCTACCAGTTGAACATGATAATAAATTGGAATATCAGACGCTGTCTGGAGATGCTTGTTATGAAGTGTCAAGAGTGCTGAAGGAAATGACATTTTTAATCATTGATGAGGTGAGCATGGTCTCAAACTTAATGCTTGCCTTTGTACACTTGAGAATGCAACAGGTTTTAAAAACAGTTTACGATGTTCTGTTTGGAGGAAAACATTTAATTTTATTTGGAGATCTACTACAACTAACTTCTGTAAAAGGACAACCAGTTTTTAAAACACTTGTGCATGAAGACACTAGGAAATCTTTGGGAAGTATTGGAAATGTGAGCATGTGGTTACGTTTTGAATATAAAGAACTTATAAAGAATATGCGACAAGCAAGTGATGAAGATTATGGAAATATTCTCAAAGATATAAGAATTGGTGTCCTAACAAAACATGGTAAACAAGCTTTAGAAAGTCGGCTACTAAGGAACTTGTTTACAACTGAAAACACAGCAGCTGAAGTAATGTACAAGAAGATTGGAGAAAACAAGTCTATAGTTTGCCTAATGCCTATACTGCAAGAGTGTTGTACATTTAATCAAGATCTTCTGAAATTGGAAAAACAAGAAATAGTTCACATTCAAGCTATTGATAAAATTGAGCACCAGGGAGTGACCATTCTTCTTTCAGAGAAACTACAGACTAAATTGCACTCTTTGGAAAAGTCTGTATCTAAAACTGCTGGCTTAGAAAAAACTTTAGATGTATGTATAAACTGTCGGGTACTTTTGCGGCATCATTTGAATGTAGACGAAGGTTTAGTAAATGGAGTAATGGGGAAAGTTGTTGATTTTGTAAAATATCAGAACAGAGATAGAATAGAATTCTTGAAAATAAAATTTGATCAGATTACAGAGGTAAGACAGATTGGGCGTTGTGCTGTACGTTTTTTGCTCGTAAAAGACTTGTATGTTCGCAGAAAACAGTTTCCTCTGTCTTTAGCATATGCAGTAACTATTCATAAATCTCAAGGTTTAAGCAGAGACAGGGCTTTGGTAAATATTGGAAGTACAGTGTTCAAAGAGGGAATGGCATATGTTGCATTATCTATAGTAAGAACATTGTCTGGTTTGTATTTGATTGATTTCGATGACAACAAGATTAGTGCTGATGTAAATTGTGTAAGAGAATATAATCGTTTAAGAAGACTTTATACAACAAATTTAGGTGGATATCCCATTTATGAGAAATGTGTTGTGTGTTCAAAACGTAAATATGTTAAAGAATCAAGTGTGGTTGAAAAAAATAAAAAAATTGAAGAGAAAGGAAAAGGTGTAAAGAAACAGAAAATTGGAAGTGTTGATGACGTTGTAGGATACCAATTGGAAAATAGTTGAGGTATCAACTGTTACGCTAATGTGATTCTGAATATTGTATTTTATCTACAAGATCTTCATCATGAAATCATGGGAAATCATGAAAAAAGATTATGTTCTGCACTACATTATGTATTTGAACAATTGACAACTGACAGAAGTAAAATCCATACTGCTTGTAGTATTCGCCATCTCTTGGATATATGTACTGGTTCTTTGACC
Organism: Calotriton arnoldi; assembly: GCA_963921515.1. Lineage (NCBI taxonomy): Eukaryota > Metazoa > Chordata > Amphibia > Caudata > Salamandridae > Calotriton > Calotriton arnoldi. The sequence goes on along the minus strand of CAWUFW010004379.1, from coordinate 1,244,359 downwards.
TTCAGTCTTAATATACAACAAGATGCACAAGAATTTCTAATGCTTATGCTTGGAGTATTAAAAGATGAAGGAATACAGATTGAAAACTTATTTGGAATAAGTTACAAATGGGATCATACATGTGAACGGTGTTTATTAACTTTAAGCACTGAAGTCGACACAGAACGATTCATATACTTAACAATACCAGACTGCAAATCTGTACCTTTTAACAAATTAGTAAAAGCGGCAAATCATGATATGAAATGTTCTCATTGTAAATCGGAGATGTTATCTACATTACACATAGAAAGATATGGAAAATATCTGATTTTAATGCTACAACGTTGTAGAGCAAATGGAAGAAAACTGGAAACCAAAATTAAAAGTTTTGTTGCCAGTCAAATATCTATTTCTGGAAGAACTTTTACAATAGTGGCTATTATTGTCCATGCTGGACCTACTACAACATCTGGACACTATACTGTGTATTTAAAGTGTAATAAAGGATGGACACATTGCAATGATGCACACTTGGAAATAAAACCCAGATTGCCTTACGAATTACCAAATTCATATTTGATATTTTTGAAGCCAATCAATGAATACATGATTCGGCCTATTGGGAAGATGTAAACACGCTTTAACGAATTCATATTGGATATTTTGCAACAAAAAGTTTTGAATACATTATTCGGCCTATTGGGAAGATGTGAACAGAAAGTGGAGAGCACTGGAAACAATTACTAATTATAACTAGTGTTTGGACTATTATTTGTGCTGATTGGTATTGCATTTGGAAAAATTGCGTTGAAAAGCAAATAGTTTACTTATTTGTTCTGTATATTGTAGGAGATGTAAATGAGTGTACATTTTGAAAATGTTCTTGAGATAAATGAAAGACATCCTGTAGAAGAAGGATGTAATGAAAAAATTTGTAATGAGGAACACATATAGGTATACATATTGAAAATAATGTTGTACGCTGATTTGTTTTTATTTTTCAACAATCTAGTTGATTGTTTTTTTACCCCGCTGTTTCATGATGATACTACATTGACATCACTGTGTATAGTGAAGTTAAGTGAAATCTGAGAACAGCAAAAAGGGAAAATGAAATGTTATGTAAATGTTAAATTATGTTGTGGTCTTAAAAAGTAATTGTATAATTTGTGTAATACATTACATTACATAACAGTTTTTGGTTTCTTTCATTGTACGTAATGGTAAACTTTGAAAAGAGTTTTAATGATGAATAGCACAATAGTTGAAGAGAGTCATGTTTCTAAATTACCTAAACAGGTAAGATTACATAATATAATATGTATCATAATGTAAAAGAATGTTTGAACAACATTTATGTAAAAACTGTGATCCTTTATAGTGTTGGGTAACTTTGGTCATATAGCTGATCTAATCTGTTAGGCAGTTTTTCTTTTATACAGACAATATGTCTGCTCTCATGCATCTCTGTAGCACAACGTTAGCATTTAAACCAATAATCCAGACAATAGATTTTCGTTTTTCCATTTGCAGAGGCACAACCTATGCACTGATAGCATCACCCACACAGTACTCCTGCACTTATGCCATCACCAACAGAGTACACATGTCCTCATACAATCAACCAGGCACTAGTGTTGCATTCAGGCATTCAGTCAGACAGTACCTATGGCGTAATCCATTCACTGAGGCTGTTGCAGGGATTCTGGGTAAGATGACAAGTATGTGTACAATTATGGGACCTTACTAGGTAGCAACTGAGTCATCCTATTACCTAAGTGCCCATAAGGCCCGGAGCAACTTGTTATATTGTATTATTTGCTGTCCTAATCCGTTACAGAGTAATAAATTATTAGACAAACCAGAACACAACATTCCCACATGTCTCAGGAATTCTGTTAACAAGAGACACCCTTTAACTGTCACTATTGTATTTGTAACATCTGACACAGACATGAAACATTTAATTTTTTTATTTTAAATAACATGGCATAATGTGCAGTATAAGTGCCAGAACAAAAATAAAATTGTATGATAGAATTATAATCAGTATAGCAGTGAATCGATATCTGATAAAGGGAGACGTCATCATAAAAAGAGAATAGAGAAAAGACTATCTTGCGTAACGTCCCTCTCCCTGCTAAAAGAAGTATTATTATAAAATAGAACATCTCAGAGCTTTGTCTGCAGACTACATAATTTTTAATATAGATAGTAATTGTAAATTACAGAATCTGTTTAGCTGTTCTCCTTGGAAACGGTTCTATCCAAGTGTGTGTGCCACTTATTCGTATATCCCAATTGTATCACAGTACAACAAGAATTTCAGTGTATATTTGTATTCACTGAAAAAACCATATGTTTCAGGGACGTTAAAGTTAGAAATTAGCATTAAAAAAACCTTTGAAATTCACTGAAAAAACCATCGGTTTCAGGGATGTTATAGTTAGAAATTAGCATTTAAAAAACCTTAGAAATTCACTGAAAAAACCACAGGTTTCAGGGACGTTATAGTTAGAAATTAGCATTTAAAAAACCTTTGAGATTCAATGAAAAAACCATAGGTTTCAGGGCCGTTATAGTTAGAAATAAGCATTTAAAAAACTTTCGAAATTCACAAAAAAAACCACAGGTTTCAGGGACGTTATAGTTAGTTGGACATTTCACTCGTACAAAACCAGAGAAATTCGGCCGTTATAGTTAGTTCAGCTAACTATAACTCGCGCCCCCGCAATGCACTGCTGATGAAGTCACATATTACATCATTCATGACATGGTCAGTGACATCACTGATGACATCTCAAATGACATCACTGATGACATCACTGATTACATCATCCACGTGATAATCTGATGCACCTCCTCACACCCTAATATAACCTTTGATACACCCACTCTAAAATACATACTACCATTTTCGAAACCATAGACACACCAATACCAGTTGCTATATACCCACTCACTGATTCCTAGGTCTACACACACATCCACTCATTCACCTATACAGTCAATCATACATGCAGTCACTCATCAATACAGCACTATCATTTGCACTCATACACCTATACAGACACTCACACACCGCCACTCATCCATAGAGTTACTCACACAGCTAAGAATCAATCACACTCTCATTTACTCACCTATACAGTTATACACACACCACCTCACTTATTCATACAGATACTAACACATACTTACTCTCTTATACAATCACTGATACAGGCACACACTCATCCATACAGCCACTCTCACAATCACTCACTCTCACATATAGTCATTTACATACTCCAACACTCACATATACTGCCTTTCACATATGTAGTTACTCACATATGTACCACTGAGACATCCATTCACTCACCAACACACCCATACACACACTCACCCCCATACAGGCCTTCACAGATGCACTCTTGAACCCATACACCCAGGGAATAACCTACTCACACATCTATGCACAGAGTCACACACCCCCCACCCACCCACACAGACACTCAGGCACCCATACAGATACTCAGACAACCAATCAATAACCCATACAGACACTCATGTAGCTACTCACCAACCCGTGCAGCCACTTACACACCAACTGACAGACTGATACAGACAGTCACACAGTTTAGTCACTAACCAATGTTTTCAGTAAGACATGTTTAATCACTCACTCATACAGTCAGTCACACACCTACTAAATCGTCCATTCAGACACTTATACACCCACTCATTCTTCAATACACCTTGGCATATATATATATATATATATCACTGAAAAAACCACAGGTTTCAGGGACGTTATAGTTAGTTGGACATTTCACTTGTACAAAACCAGAGAAATTTGGCCGTTATAGTTAGTTCAGCTAACTATAACTCGCGCCCCCGCAATGCACTGCTGATGACGTCACATATTACATCATTCATGACATGGTCAGTGACATCACTGATGACATCACTGATGACATCTCAAATGACATCACTGATGACATCATCCAGTGACTGTGTGTTTCTATAAAGTTTAAATATGTTTTATATATATGTCAAGGTGTATTGAAGAATGAGTGGGTATATAAGTGTCTGGATGGAGGATTTAGTAGGTGTGTGACTGACTGTATAAGTGAGTGATTAAATGTGTCTTACTGAATGCATGGGTTAGTGACTAAACTGTGTGAATGTCTGTATCAGTCTGTCTGTTGTTGTGTAAGCTGCTGCATGGGTTGGTGAGTAGCTACATGAGTGTCTATATGGGTTATTGATTGGTTGCCTGAGTATTTGTATGGGTGCCTGAGTGTCTGTGTGGGTGGGTGGGGGGTGTGTGACTTTGTGCATAGATGTGTGAGTGGGTGATTCGCTGGGTGTATGGGTTCAACAGTGTGTCTGTGAAGGGCTGTATGGGTGAGTGAGTGTGCATATGGCTGTGTTGGTGAGTGAATGGATGTCTCAGTAGTATATGTGTGAGTAACTACATATGTGAAAGGCAGTATACGTGAGTGTTGGAGTATATAAATGACTGTGAGAGTGAGTGATTGTGAGAGTGGCTGTATGAATGAGTGTGTGCTTGTGTCAGTGATTGTATAAGAGAGTAAGTATGTGTTAGTATCTGTATGAATAGGTGAGGTGGTATGTGTATAACTGTATAGGTGAGTAAATGGGAGTGTGATTGATTCTTTACATGACTGACTAGGTGTGTGAGTAACTCTATGGGTGAGTGGCAGTGTGTGAGTGTCTGTATAGGTGTATGAGTGCATATGATAGTGCTGTATTGATGAGTGACTGCATGTATGAGTGACTGTATGGGTGAATGAGTGGATGTGTGTGTAGACCTAGGAATCAGTGAGTGAGTATGTAGTAACTGGTATTGGTGTGTCTATGGTTTCAAAAATGGTAGTCTGTATTTTAGAGTGGGTGTATCAAAGGTTATATTAGGGTATGAGGAGGTGCATCAGATTATCACGTGGATGATGTCATCAATGATGTCACTGACCATGTCATGAATGATGTAATATGTGACGTCATCAGCAGTGCATTGCGGGGGCACGAGTTATAGTTAGCTGAACTAACTATAACGGCTGAATTTCTCTGGCTTTGTACGAGTGAAATGTTATGTTATGTTATGTTAATAGAATTTACAATAGCGCACGTCTCACCCGGGGGCATCTCGGCGCTGTGAGCAGATCCTGGTTAGATATGTGCCAAAGTCAAATTAGTATAGAAAAGCTTTGAGTAGTTTTCTAAATTTGCTGTATGTGGGAGTCTTTCGAAGAGTTTGGGGTAATTTATTCCAATATGTTGGGGCGAGATAGGAAAAGGCCTTGCTCCCAGAGTGTGTTTGATGCATCCGGGGCACGCGCAAAAGGGCTTGGGTGCTAGATCTCAAGTAGCGGCCGGGAATGTAGGTTATGAGTTTTCTTTGCAGGTAACGAGGGCCTTTGCCTCTCAAGGCATTATATGTGAGGGAGCATATTTTGAAAAAGGAACGCTTCTTTATCGGAAGCCAATGTAGTTCCTTCAGTAAGAGCACAGAGGCAGTGCCTGCAGGACGATTCAGGACTAATCGAGCCGCGGTATTCTGAACTACCTGTAGCTTGGATAGTACGGAGTCTCCAACACCAGCTAGCAGAGCATTTCCGTAGTCCAGCCTGCTTATCACCATAGCCTGCACGCAGAACCAGGGTTCTGCATGCATTCATAGGAAGGAGGGGAAAGATTCTGCGCAGCAGGCGCATATTATAATAGCAGGAGCGTGTGGTGGCCGCAATATGATCTTTCATTGACAGCGCTTGGTCAAGTTTAATCCCTAGATTTTGAACCGTTTGTTTAGGCACTGGGGTAGCCCCTAATTGGTGTGGCCACCATTCCTCAGACCAGATGGCGGGGGCTTTCCCCAGTAGCATAATCTCCGTTTTTTCAGGGTTTAACTGAAGGCAGTTCTCAGTCATCCAATTTGATACTGCTAGCAGACCGGCCGAGAAACATTGTCTATCCGCTTCTAGGTCTTGGCCCATTGTAAACAGCAGCTGGGTGTCGTCAGCATAAGAGATAATCTCAAAGCCGAACTGCTCTACGATCTTAGCAAGTGGGGCCAGATAGACATTAAATAAGGTTGGGCTCAGACATGAGCCCTGAGGCACACCCTAATCCAACTGCATTTCTCCTGAGGAAAAAAGGCCTAAGATGATTGTCTGCTGTCTATCAGTCAGAAAATGTTGCAGCCACTTTAAAGCTGTTCCCTGGACCCCTATAGCCTGCAGTCTATTCATCAGCCTTGGATGCGAGATGGCATCAAAGGCTGCAGACAGATCCAATAGAATCAATACTACTGGTCTGCCTGCATCCATTGCCTGTCTCAGTGAGTCGGTCACGGCCAGGAGAGCAGTCTCTGTACTGTAACCTGGCCGGAAACCCGATTGAGAGGCATCAAGGATATTATTAGCTTCAAGATATGATCCCAACTACCTATTTATTACACCCTCTAGTAGTTTACCCAGGAGGGGTAGCAGGGAAATCGGACGATAGTTACTAGGTGCTTGTGGGTCCAGGGTAGATTTTTTCAGTATGGGCCGTACGCACGCTTCCTTCCATTCTATTGGTATGGTTCCTGTTTGAATAGAGCAGTTGAAAATCTTTTGGATCATGGGTGCACAGCAAGGGGCTAAAAGAGCCATCATCTTTGGGGGACATGAATCCCACGGTGATCCTTATTTTGCGGTGGCCAGAGAGTTCAGTACTTCTTCTAAGGTGATAGGCAGAAAGTGGTCTAATGTACAGAGAGTCGCCCTCCCTCTCTCTTCCGCCCTTATGGGAGTCTCTGGGTACTGCAGAGGAGCATCTTTGAATTTTGAATAGATTTTAGATATCTTATCCTGAAAGTGGTTAGCCAGTGCGTCGCAGAACTCCTGGGATTCCACCGGAAATTGGCTACAAGCTTGCGGTGAAATAAAATCCTGAACTATATTAAAGAGAGATATTGTAGAGTTACTAGCTAGTTCAATTTGATTTATAATAAAAGTTTGCCTAGCAGTTTTAATATTTCGGTGATATTGAGATAGGGCCTGTTTGTATGTTTCTCTGTTTTGGTAATCTTTCCTTCTCCTCCAGAGTCTCTAAAGGGATTTACATTTGATTTTTTCAATTTTTAATTCTGGCGTATACCATGGGGCTGATGGTCGTCGTTTTAAGGAGCTATGTTTTTTAAAGGGAATCGTGTCATCCAATGCCATCCAGAAGGCGGAGTTAAATTCTTCCAACAGCCCTGACACTGTCACGTTATCATTTAGTGGAACTGGGTGAAATGCATCACAGAAGGCTTCATAGGTAAGTTTGTGCCAAGATCTGCGCACTACCTGATGCCGATCTTTGTTCGCTGTAAGGTCTGGAGAGTGAGATTTTAAATGTAATTACAAAGTGGTCCGTCCACGTGTGGGGGAGAGGAGGATTACAGATCAGCTGGTTTATATTAGAGAAAATAAGGTCCAAAGAATGGCCGGCCAAATGAGTCGGTCCTTTAACTGATTGGACCCGCCCTAATAGTTCTAAGTTGGTCAAAAGTTTATTGACTTCAGGGTTGGAGTCTTCTTCGCCATGAAAATTAAAATCACCCAGCAACAAACATTTGTTGGATGCTAGGACGTACGTGGCTATTTGTTCTATCTGTACGTCACTAAAATTAGCTTTTGGTCCTGGGGGACGGTACATCAATGCTCCGTTCCAGCTATCTGTGGGCGATATAGTTATCTTGAAAATCCCTAATTCCATAAGCTTATTGCTTATGGTGGTGATCCAAGTTACAGTTAGGGTGTTTTTAAAAGCGATGGCGATACCACCCCCGGTTTTTCCTCCTCTATCCAGGTGGATGAGTTTGTAGCTATCCGGAATGGCTAACTCAATAGTTGGATGATTAGTGGGGTTTAGCCATGTTTCTGTAAAGAAGCATATGTCCGGGAAATGGGAGGTAATCATATCCCATATCTCAATCGGATGTTTAGCTAATGACCTGACATTACAAAGTAGGCCAGTTAAGCCATGTGTTGGAAAATTTAAACTATTTACTTTCTTTTGTAAGGTGTTCATATCAGTATCCCATTGAAAATGACAATTACGGCAGGCTACTTGTCCCTCTACTGTAGGTGGGTACTTATTGGGACAGATCGCCTGCAGGGAGTGCTCTCCAGCCATCTGTGTTCTGATCTGAAGCAGAGAGTCTGCTGAATAGTATAGGTGGATAATCTTTTGGCTTTCTACCTCAGTAAGACCAGGGTTGAAGGCCACAAGGCCTGGTCTGGCGCGGACGGTCGCAGGCCGGCGGCGCGCCCGCTGCGCGCGTCCGCTGCGCGTCTGACCTGGCATTTCCTTTTGTGAGGGTTTGGGCTGAACCGCTAGAGCGCTAACCTTGCTTCCGGCGGAAGTGTTGCCCGAGCTTCCTCCGCTCAATCAGCACCAGCTGTGGCGGACCGGGAAGCAAATGGCACCGAGACTCAAAGTGCAAACTAAAAGCACCACCGATTCAATTTAAAAACAAGAACTACAGATAAGTGATTAAATTATAACATGGTGAAGTAAAACTACATGTTAAAAATACACCAAGCCCACAATTACTAGAGAGTCGCGCTGCATATATCAAATGTTGGTAATTATTTTATTACGCACATGGAGTACGGCGGGTAGCGTACAATTAAAAGATTATAGAAAAAGGCAAGCAAATGTCCAACTAACTATAACATCTCTGAAACCTGTGGTTTTTTCAGTGAATTTCTAAGGTTTTTTAAATGCTAATTTCTAACTATAACGATCCTGAAACCTATGGTTTTTTCAGTGAATTTCAAAGGTTTTTTAATAACGTCCCGGAAACCTGTGGTTTTTTCAGTGAATTTCAAAGGTTTTTTAAATGCTAATTTCTAACTATGCCTACAAAGGTAGGACATGTGCAGAAAGAGGAAGAAAGGCGCAGAAAGAAGCAAGAGAAATGCAGAAAGAGGCAACAGAAGTCCAGAAAGTCAAAGAAAGGTGCAGAAAGAAGCAAGAGATGTGCACAAAGAACCAACAGAGGAGCTGAAAGTGGCCTTGTTGCAAAGTCATCCTGTGCCCCCAACTTTTTGCTGACTGGTACTGGTGGTAACTGACTCTGACTAACCAGGCCCGGAGCCAGTGCTATGCTGAAAGACACTTAGAATTCAGTGAAAACACCTACATACACTAGGGTACACTATGGGTTGGGGTACCCCTGTGATTGGCATGACCTCCCCTGTATGGCCCTAGTACATAATAGGGCAGGGGGATTAAAACTACCTCTAACTAAGAGGTGCAGAAGGAGGCAAGAGAAGTACAGTAAGAAGCAACACAGGTGCCGAAAGAGGCAAGAGAGGTGCAGAAAAAAGGAAGTGAAGTGCAGAAAGAGGCAAATGAGGTGCAGAAAGAAGCAAGAGCAGTGCAGAAAGAACCAACGGAAGTGTAAAAAGAGGCAAAAGGGGTGCAGAAAGGGGTAGGAGATGTGCACAAAGAGGCAAGAGAAGTACAGAAAGAGGCAGGAGGGGTGTAGAAAGAAGGAAGAGAAGTGCAGAAAGAGGCAAGAGAATTGCTGAAAGAAGCAACAGAGGTGTAGAAAGAAGCACGAGAAGTGCAGAAAGAGGCAAGTAAGGTGTAGATAGAAGCAAGAGCAGTGCAGAAAGAACCAACAGAGGTGCAGAAAGAGGGAAGAGGGGTGGAGAGAGAGGCAAGAGGGGTGCAGAAAAGGGTAGGATGGGTGCACAAAGAGGTAAGAGAGGTACACAAAAGGCAGGAGGGGTACAGAAAGAAGGAAGAGAAGTGCAGAAAAAGCCAAGAAAAGTGCAGAAAGAGGCAAAAGAGGTACATAAACAAACAACAGGGGTGCAGAAAGAAGCAAGACAGGTGCAGAAAGGAGCAAGTGAGGTGCAGAAAGAGCCAACAGAGGTGCAAAAAGAGGCAAGAGAGATGCAGAAACAGGCAAGAGAAGTGCCCAAAGAGGCAAGAGAATTGCTGAAAGAAGCAACATAGGTGTACAAAGAAGCAAGAAAAGTGCAGAAAGAGGCAAGTGTGATGCAAAAACAGGCAGGAAAGGTACAGAAAGACGGAAGACGAGTGCAGAAAGAGAAACAGGGGTGCAGAAAGAAGCAAATGAGGTGCAGAAAGAGGCAACAGACGTGCAGAAAGAGGGAAGAGAGGTGCAGAAAAAGCCAAGAAAAGTGCAGAAAGAGGCAAAAGAGGTACATAAAGAGACAACAGGGGTGCAGAAAGAAGCAAGACAGGTGCAGAAAGAAACATGGAAAGTGCAGAATGAAGCAACAGGGGTGCAGAACGAGGCAAGAGAAGTGCAGAAACAGGCAAGAGAAGTGCACAAAGAGGCAAGAGAATTACTGAAAGAAGCAACAGAGGTGTAGAAAGAAGCAAGAAAAGTGCAGACAGAGGCAAGTGAGATGCAAAAACTGTCAGGAAAGGTACAGAAAGAGGGAAGACGAGTGCAGAAAGAAACAACAGGGGTGCAGAAAGAAGCAAATGAGGTGCAGAAACAGGCAACAGACGTGCAGAAAGAGGGAAGAGAGGTGCAGGAAAAGGCAAGAAAAGTGCAGAAAGAGGCAAAAGAGGTACATAAAGAGACAACAGGGGTGCAGAAATAAGCAAGACGGGTGCAGAAAGAAGCATGGAAAGTACAGAATGAAGCAATAGGGGAGCAGAAAGAGGCAAGAGAAGTGTAGAAAGGAGCAAGTGAGGTGCAGAAAGAGTCAACAGAGGTACAAAAAGAGGCAAGAGAGGTGCAGAAACAGGCAAGAGAAGTGTACAAAGAGGCAAGAGAATTGCTGAAAGAAGCAACAGAGGTGTAGAAAGAAGCAAGAAAAGTGCAGAAAGAGGCAAGTGAGATGCAAAAACAGGCAGGAAAGGTACAGAAAGAGGGAAGACGAGTGCATAAAGAGACAACAGGGGTGCAGAAAGAAGCAAATGAGGTGCAGAAAGAGGCAACAGACATGCAGAAAGAGGGAAGAAAACTGCAGAAAAAGGCAAGAAAAGTGCAGAAAGAGGCAAAAGAGGTACATAAAGAGACCACAGGGGTGCAGAAAGAAGCAAGACTGGTGCAGAAAGAAGCATGGAAAGTGCAGAATGAAGCAACAGGGGTGCAGAAAGAGGCAAGAGAAGTGTGGAAAGGAGCAAGTGAGGTGCAGAAAGAGCCAACAGAGGTGCAAAAAGAGGCAAGAGAGTCACAGAAACAGGTAAGAGAAGTGTGAGAAGTTGGCCTGGTATATCCTGTCCACTAATTGTAGTGGGCACCTTGCACCAGTCCAAATAACCCCAAATTGGAAGTAGGTTAAAGACAACCTTTATTGAAAGCTATCCTAGTGGTAGCTATGGAGAGCAGCCTTCAGGCTAAGTCTTGAAGGAATGTAAAGCAGCTTGTTTTACCAGCCTGTAATCTCTTGAGGGACCAAATGAACGAGGACCACACCAGGTATATATTTAAAATATATGTATTTTGTCTTAAACACACCCCTCTAGTCTCTTTATGAGGCTAGAGTTCGAAATACATAAGTTACAAGTCAGTTAACAACAGTAATAGCACAAATACACGTTTGAGCCCTAGGGGCGTACCAAACCATATACCAATAAAGTGGTATAAGAACCACGAATGAGCTATACACAGGGCCTATAGCCTGTAGAAGTGCTTGGCCCTCATGGAACCACCCAAGGTAGTGACACAGGGGACCCACGGGGGACGCGTGCAGTGTGAGAATACAGCCGCAAGCCACCGTTGACTTCTATGGGGAATGTCGCGGTTGGAGTTTTAAAGAAAAGGGACACTTAGAAGAGGACTTGGAGCAAATCCCTTTGGAACTGGGTTGTTCTAGAGTCTATACCCATGGGAGCACCGGAGTACTCGAGTTACCTCACCCAGGGAAGCCGGGTGCATAGGTGTCTTTCGGGGTCGGGTTTCGTCGTCGTTTTCAATGGCGATCTGCTGCAAAGTGCTGCTGGCGACCAAGTCGAAAGTGTTCGGGTGGATCCAAAGGTGGATCGAAGATCTGAAGAACCTGAAAGCAGAGGGGACAGAGTCTGGGTCACTAGCCAGTGACCAGGAAGGCGATGAGCAGATGCCCACCGACGTTGGGTGCTTCAGGTAGGTTGACGGTCATCTTGACTCTTCAGCCACGAGGTCCAGGAGGTGTCGACGATGACCAGGAGCTGGATTCGAGCTGTCCCTCGACGTCTGTCGATTGCAGGGGTGTCGGCCACCGGATTGGACCCAACAAGCCTTGGCAATGGCAAGTCTTGTGGAAAAGGAAGAAGGACGGTGGTACAGACCAGCAAGGTCTGAGGGACTCACCCAGCGAGGTTAAGTCAGGGCCCATCTGGAGCAATCAGGAAGGCCCAAGGAAAAGAAGATTGGCCTTCGGGAGGGCCCACTAGCCAATGGACTAGCGACCGCGAAGGAGCCTTGAGTATACGCACTTAGAGCTGGCTCACGGGACACTCGTGGAGTGGAGGCCAGTGATCTTCGGTGCAGCCGGTGCTGGAGGTGAGGGCTACTCGGAGCCCAAAGCACAACTTCGTGGGAGACCGAGAAGAGGATGCACTTGCAAAAGTACTCGGTGTCCAGGGGTCACGGTTCCACGTTACCCATGACAGCTACGGGCCTCAGCTTTGCTGGGGACTCAGGGCAGCCTCGGGGAAGTCTGGAAATTCACCTCTGGTGATGCAAAGACTTCGGCGTCCGGCGGGAGCTTCAGCGAATCAGACCAGACAATTGCTTCTTAGGTGCCTGCCAAGCAGGGGAGTCACTCCTTGACCCCAAGGGAGATTCTTCAGTCCTCTAATCTTAAAGTAGAGCGTCGAAGGTCCAGGATTCAGTGTCAGAGTTTCGTCCAGGGTAATCTAAAGTCCTAAGGACTGGGGTCCCATACTTATACAAAGTTAGGGGGTTGGACATTCTCTGGGGACCCACCTATGGGAGGGTCAGGGAAGAGGGGTGGTTACACCTGTGAGAAGTTGGCCTGGTATATGCTGTCCACTAATTATAGTGGGCACCTTGCACCAGTCCAACCAACCCCTTATTGGAGATAGGTTAAAGACAACCTTTATTGAAAGCTATCCTAGTGGTAGCTATGGAGAGCAGCCTTCAGGCTAAGTCTTGAAGGAATGTAAAGCAGCTTGTTTTACCAGTCTATAATCTCTTGAGTGACCAAATGAAAGAGCACCACACCAGGTATATATTCAAAATATATGTATTTATTACTAAACACACCCCTCTAGTCTCTTTATGTGACTAGAGTTCGAAGTACATAAGTTATAAGTTATGTAAACACAGTAATAGCACAAATACACGTTTGGGCCCTAGGGCGTACCAAACCATATACCAATAAAGTGGTATAAGAACCACGACTGAGCTAGACACTAGGCCTAGAGCCTGTAGAAGTGCTTGGACCACAAGGAACCACCCAAGGTAGTGACACAGGGGACCCACGGGGGACGCGTGCAGTGTAGTAACACAGCCGCGAATCGCCGTTAACTTCTATGGAGAAAGTCGCGGTTTGGAATTTAAAGAAAAGGGACACTTAAAGAAGGACTTGGAGCAAACCCTTTGAGAACTAGGTCGTTCTAGAGTCTCTACCCATGGGAGCACCGGAGTACTCTTGTTACCTCACCCAGGGAAGCCGGGTGCATAGGTGCCTTTCGGGGTCGGGTTTCGTCGTCGATTTGAATGGCGATCTGCTGAAAAGTGCTGCTGGCGACCAAGTGAAAAGTGTCCGGGTGGATCCAAGGGTGGATTGGAGATCTGAAGAACCTAAAAGCAGAGGGGACAGAGTCTGGGTCACTAGCCAGTGACCAGGAAGGCGATGAGCAGATGCCCACCGATGTCGAGTGCTTCAGGTAGGTTGACGGTCGTCTTGACTCTTCAGCCACGAGGTCCAGGAGGCATTGTCGGCAACCAGGAGCAGGATTCCGGCTGGTACATAATGTCTGTCGAGTGCTGAGGTGTCGGCGACCGGATTGGACCCAACAAGCCTTGGCAACGGCAAGTCTCAATGAAGATGAAGATTGACAATTGTGCAGACCAGCAAGGTCTGAGGAACTCACCCAGCAAGGGTAAGTGAGGGCACGCCTGGAGCAACCAGGGAGCCCAAGTAGAAAAAGATTGGCCTTCGTGAAGGGCTACTAGCCAACGGGCTAGCAACCACGAAGGAGCCTCAAGATGGTGCACGTGGAGCTGGCTCACAGGACACTCGTGGAGTGGAGGCCAGTGATCTTCGGTGCAGTTGGTGCTGGAGGCTGGGGCTACTTGGAGCCCAAAGCACGACTTCGTGGGAGACCCACAAGAGGATGCACTTGCAAATGTGTGCGGTGTCCAGGGGTCACAGTTCCACATTACCCACGACAGCTACGGGCCTCAGCTTTGCTGGGGACTCAGGGCAGCCTCGGGGAAGTCTGGAAATCCACCTCTGGTGAGGCAAAGACTTCGGCGTCCGACGGGAGCTTCAGCGATGCAGACCGGACAATTGCTTCTTTGGTGCCTGCCAAGCAGGGAGTCACTCCTTGACCCCAAGGGAGATTCTTCTGTCCTCTAATCTTTAAGTAGAGCGTCGAAGGTCCAGGATTCTGTGTCAGAGTTTCGTTCAGGGATAATCTAAAGTCCTAAGGACTGGGGTCCCATACTTATACTAAGTTTAGGGGTTGGACTTACTCTGTGGTCCCACCTATGGGTGGGTCAGGGCAGAGGGGTGGCTACACCCCTTTCCCTTTGTCCAGTTCACGCCAAAGCAGGGGCTGGAAGCCCCTGATCCGGTTTGAACTGGGGTATGCACAGGGACACCAAATGTGCCCCCAGTGCAGGACTTCAAAGCACCCGGGAGTGCTCCCGCCCAGCCCCAATACACACTATACTGTCTGGGGAGGTGGTCACACCTCCCTGGGACAGGAAACCTATTGTCCAGGCCTCCCCTGCCGGAGTTTCGGTCAGCAGCAGGAGGCCAGACTCGTGTCTGTGGCAGCGGCATCCATTTTGTGATGCCAGGGCTTGGAAAGTCAGTACCGGGCATACCGGTGTGTACATGTCTTTCCCTCTAGAAGGGTGGAATGCTACCCCCGCCACCAGAACTGGTGGGGGTAGTATTCCAAGATGTTTGACACCAAACACAACATGTTTCCGTGCAGCCATCCCAAAGTTAGCATTTAACGCGAGGTTATAATGCGCTTAAGAGTATATGGTCAGGCTGCACTACAAACAGCATCAGAGAAGGGTCTCCGAACGCTGCAGAGGGGCCCTGCTCATGCAGGGCACCCTCTCACATAGGAACCACGCACTCTGCCTTCAGGATTGATAAGGCCTGCCATAGGAGTGACTTATAGGTTTATATGTGTGTATGTATATAGTGATATAGGTAGCCCATATCACAATAAGGGGTGCATGCACCACCTTACCCAGGCTGCAGTAGCAGACCTGTGGTGTCAGTTTGGATGGCCTTCCAGGGGTGGCACAATACATGCTGCAGCCCCTGGTAGGCCTCTGAGGTACCTATGCCCTGGGTACATAGTATACCATATACTAGGGACTTATAAGGGCACTCCAGATTCCAATCAGAGATGTGCCTAAGGCACATGGAAACCATTTTAGAGAGGAAGCAGCTAGGCTGGGGTTCTGATTAGCAGGGCCCCAGCCAGACTAAGGTCGAAAAACAGTGAAGCATCAACAAAAAGTGGGGGTACCCATGTGAAGCAGATCCTACTCTCCTACAACACCCATTCCCTTTGTCCAGTTTCATGCCAGAGCAGGGGCTGGCAGCCCCTGAACCGGTTTGAACTGGGGTATGCACAGGGACACCAAATGTGCCCCCAGTGCTGGACTTCAAAGCACTTTGAGAGTGCACCCACCCAGCCCCCAATACACATCAGGCTGTCTGGGAGGTGGTTACACCTCCCTGCAACAGGAAACCTATTGTCCAGGCCTCCCCTGCTGGAGTTTCAGTCAGCAGCAGGAGGCCAGACCCGTGTCTGTGGCTGCAGCATCCATTTTGTGATGCCAGGGCTCTGTAAAGTTAATACCGGGTATGCCGGTTGGCACATGTCTCTCCCTCTAGAAGGGTGGAATGCTACCCCCGCCGCCAGAACTGGCGGGGGGGTAGTATTCCAAGATGTTTGACACCAAACACAACATGTTTCCGTGCAGCCATCCCAAAGTTAGCATTTAACGCGAGGTTATAATGCACTTAAGAGTATATGGTCTGGCTGCACTGCAAACAGCATCAGAGGAGGTACTCCGAATGCTGCAGAGGGGCTCTGCTCATGCAGGGGCACCCTCTCACATAAAAACCAAGCACTCTGCCTTCAGGATTGTCAAGGCCTGCCATAGGAGTGACTTATAGGTTTATAGGTGTGTGCAATGGTAGTGATATAGGTAGCCTATACCACTGTAAGGGGTGCATGCACCACCTTACTCAGGCTGCAGTAGAAGACCTGTGGTGTCATTTTGGAGGGCCTTCCAGGGGTGGCACAATACATGCTTCAGCCCCTGGTAGGCCCCTGGGGTACCTATGCCCTGGGTACATAGTATACCATATACTAGGGACTTATAAGGGCACCCCAGAATCCAATCAGAGAAGTACCTAAGGTACTTGGAATCCATTTAGAGAGGAAGCAGCTAGGCTGGGGACCTGAATAGCAGGGCCCCAGCCAGACTAAAGTCAAAATACAGTGAAGCACCAGCAAAAAGTTGGGGTAACCATAAGAGGCAGATCCTACTCTCCTACACAACCCCCCCCCAAACGTAGGGACATTAAACTAACCTTGACCAGTTGAGTCTTCATGTTCTGAGTGGAAATATCTGGAGAGTCCATCTGCATTGGCATGGTTACTCCCAGGTCTATGTTCCACTGTATAGTCCATCCCCTGTAGGGAAATGGACCACCTCAAAAGTTTGGGGTTTTCACCCTTCATCTGTTTTAGCCATAAGAGGGGCTTGTGGTCTGTTTGAACAAGGAAGTCAGTGGCAAACAAGTATGGCCTCAGCTTCTTCAGAGCCCAAACCACAGCAAAGGCCTCCCTCTCTATGGCTGACCAACGTTTCTCTCTAGGGGTCAGCCTTCTGCTTATGAAAGCTACTGGCTGATCCTGACCTTCATCATTCAATTGTGACAGTACAGCCCCTACCCCCAATTCAGATGCATCTGTTTGGACAATGAACTTCTTGGAGTAATCAGGACTCTGTAGAATGGGAGCAGTGCACATGGCCTGCTTCAGGTCATCAAATGCCTTTTGACAGCTAACTGTCCACTGAACCTTTTGGGCATTTTCTTGGAAGTTAAGTCATTCAGGGGTGTCACTATTGATCCATACCCCTGGACAAATCTCCTATAGTACCCAGTCAGGCCTAAAAAGGCTCTCACCTGAGTCTGGGGAGTTGGAGCAGTCCAGTCCATGATGGTCTGGATCTTGCTCTGCAAGGGTTGAACCTGGCATCCACCCACAAGGTGGCCCAGGTACACAACCTGACTCTGCCCTATCTGGCAATTTGTGGCCTTGATAGTGAGGCCTGCTTTCTGCAGGGCCTGCAAAACATTTCTGAGGTGGACCAGGTGATCCTCCCAGGTGGAGCTAAAGACAGCAATATCATCTAGATATGCTGCACTATAGGCTTCCAGACCTGTAAGGACTGTATTCACCAACCTCTGAAAAGTGGCAGGTGCATTCTTCAAACCAAAGGGCATTACCACAAATTGATAATGCCCACTAGGGGTTGAGAATGCTGTTTTTGGCTTTGCATCATCAGCTAGTCTGATCTGCCAGTAGCCAGCTGTTAGGTCAAATGTGCTTAGATACTTGGCTGATGCCAAAGTGTCTATTAGCTCATCTGCCCTGGGTATTGGATGAGCATCAGTCCTAGTGACTGCATTGAGACCCCTGTAGTCCACACAAAACCTCATCTCTCTTTTCCCACCATTGGTGTGAGGTTTTGGCACCAGGACCACTGGACTAGCCCAAGGGCTATCTGAGGGTTCAATAACTCCCAACTCCAACATCTTCTGGACTTCTGTCCTGATACAGTCCCTGACATGGTCAGGTTGCCTATAAATCTTATTTTTAATAGGCAGACTGTCCCCAGTGTCCACTTCATGAGTGCACCAGGTGGTCTGACTTGGAGTCAGAGAGAAGATATGCCTGAACTGATTGAGCACCTGTCTGCAATCAGTTTGCGGCTGGGCAGTGAGGCTGCCTGCCAAGGCTACACCATCCACTGACCCATCATCAGGGTTCTGTGAGAGCAGGTCAGGGAGTGGGTCACTCTCTTCCTCCTGTCCCTCATCAGTAGCCATGAGCAAGCCCATGTCTGCCCTGTCCACATATGGTTTCAATCTGTTGACATGGAGAACCCTGTGGGGACTCCTGGGTGTTCCTAGGTCTACTAAGTAGGTAACCTCACCCTTCTGTTCAACAATGGTATGGGGTCCACTCCATTTGTCTTGGAGAGCTGCTGGGGCCACTGGCTCCAACACCCACACCTTCTGCCCTGGCTGGTAAACAGTCAGTACAGCCCTTTGGTCATGCCAGGCTTTTTGCAGTTCCTGGCTAGCCTCAAGGTTTTTAGTTGCCTTTTTCATGTACTCAGCCATTCTGGAGCGGAGACCAAGTACATAGTCCACTATGTCTTGCTTTGGGGGCTTGAGAGGTAACTCCCATCCTTCCTTCACCAAGCACAATGGACCCCTGACAGGGTGACCAAATAAAAGTTCAAAAGGGCTGTTGCCAACCCCTTCTGAGGCACCTCCCTGTATGCAAATAAAAGGCAGGGCAAGGGTATGTCCCATCTTCGCCTAAGCTTCTCTGGGAGCCCTTTAATCATGCCCTTCAAGGTTTTGTTGAATCTCTCAACTAAACCATTGCATTGTGGGTGATAGCGTGTGGTGAACTTGTAAGTCACTCCACACTCCTTCCACGTTGCTTTCAAGTATCCAGACATAAAGTTAGCCCCCCTGTCTGATACAACGTCCTTAGGGAAGCCCACTCTTGAGAAAATTCCCAGGAGGGCTCTTGCCACTACAGGTGCTGTAGTGGTCCTAAGGGGAATAGCCTCTGGGTACCTGGTGGCATGATCCACTACCACCAGGATAAACCTGTGCCCAGATGCTGTTTGGGGATCCATGGGACCAACAATGTCAATCCCCACCCTTTCAAAGGGAACCCCACCACAGGTAGTGGTATCAGGGGGCCTTTGTAGTGCCACCTGCCTTGCCACTGGCCTGGCAGGTTACACAGGAGCGACAAAACTCCTTGGTGTCTTCAGACATGTGGGGCCAGTGAAAGTGAGGGACAATTCTGTCCCAAGTCTTGTTCTGGCCCAGGTGACCTGCTAAAGGAATGTCATGGGCTAGGGTCAATAGGAAGCCCCTAAACTTCAGAGGTATAACCAACCTCCTGGTGGCACCAGGCTTGGGGTCTCTACACTCTGAGTACAAGAGTCCATCATCCCAATACACTGTATGGGGACCACTAGCTTTCCCAGCAGCCTCAGCAGCAGCTTGCTGTCTGAGGGGTTCAAGGGAGGGGCAGCTCTGCTGCTCCTGGCTCAGATCTGCCCTAGAAGGTCCCCCTGTCCCCAAGAACTCAACCTGGTCAGGCTCAAGTTCCTCTGGGACAGTTCCTTCTTCAGGGCTGAGATCATCTCCCTGAAGAGACTGATCTTCCTTCTGAGCCAAGGGGGAAGGCACTGCCTTTACCCTACTACTCCTCCTCTTGGATGGCACTTGGTCCATTATTCCAGAATCCAAGGCCTGTTCAGTGTTAGACATTTTGGACTGTGACCTGGTCACAGCAAACACATCTGCAGGGATGCCCAGCATTTCTGCATGGGTCCTGAGCTCCACTTCTGCCCAAGCTGAAGTTTCTAGATCATTGCCAAGCAAGCATTCAACTGGTAGGTCTGTACTTACCACAAC
This sequence comes from Calotriton arnoldi, assembly GCA_963921515.1. NCBI lineage: Eukaryota > Metazoa > Chordata > Amphibia > Caudata > Salamandridae > Calotriton > Calotriton arnoldi. Next base: position 1,224,452 of record CAWUFW010004379.1, on the reverse strand, counting down.
CTTCTTAAGGCCAGTTACCCCTCCCCAGGAGAAGTTAACAACTGCCAGAGTATGGTCTGTTCTGACATTGCTAGCATTGGTCACTTGGTACATTTCACCAAGTATAATCTGCCCAGGATCCACAAGATCTTGTGTCACCATGGTGACACTTGCTCCTGTGTCCCTAAATGCCAAAGCCTCTTTTCCATTTATTAATGGCTGTTGTCTGTACTTGCCCAGATTACTGGGACTCACAGAGGAGGTCACATCCATGCCTCCATCACAGACTAGGACAGCCTGAGTGAGTTCTCTGACTAGGTCAGAGCTCATCTCCTTACCCAGGGTCAACCCTACTAAACCCTTGGCTTGTGTAGTCCCACCACCAACTGTAACTGCACTAGGGGGAGCAGGTGCCTTAGGGGCATTGGTGGGGGCTGGAGTAGAGTCTTTGGACTTGGTGCAATCACTGGTCCATTGGGTCTTTTGCTTACAGACCTTGCACCATGGTTTCTTTTGGCCCTTCCCTTTGTTAGACTGTGAATCCCCACCTGAAGAAGATTTTTGGGGGCCTTGTGAAGACTTCTGGTCTTTACCCTTCTCCCCACCCTTATCAGAGTTTTTAGAATCTTGCTTCTTAGGGTCACCACCTTGGTTCGGTACCTTCTGCCTCACCCTGGTTCTGACCCATTTTTCTGCCTTCTTTCCCAATTCTTGGGGAGAGGTCAGATCAGAGTCCACCAGGTATTGATGCAATAGCTTATTTTGACAGTTATTAAGAATCTGCTCCCTCATGATAAGATTGTACAATCCTGTGAAGTCACATACCTTACTGCCCATCAACCAACCTTCCAGAGCCTTAGCAGAACAATCCACATAGTCTACCCAGTCTTGAGTCTGTGCTTTTTGGGTGTCTCTGAACTTTAACCTGTATTGTTCAGTTGTTAGGCCAAACCCATCAATTAGAGCACTCTTCAAGACTTTGTAATTGTCAGCATCCTCTTCTCTTACAGTGAGGAGCTTGTCTCTACCTTTGTCTGCAAAGGAGAGCCACAAGATTGCTGCCCACTGCTCCTGAGGGACCCTCCTTACTTTACAGGCCCTCTCCAGTGCAGTTATCCACTGGTGGATGTCATCCCCACTCTGGTAGGGAGGGACAATCTTGCTCAGGTTTCTATGGTCATAAGACCTTTCCCTATCTCTGGGGAAATTGCTGCCACCATGGGACTCTAGTCCCAACTTTTTTCTCTCTCTATAGAGATCTAGGGACTCCCTGTCTATAGCCAATTGCTGTCTTCTGAGCTCAAGCTGGGCTTGTTCATACTGAAGCAATCTCTTTCTCCTCTCATGAGATGAGTCCCTCCTATGAGAGGAGACAGAGGTCCCTACTGAGGTGTCAGAGTGGTTACACTCCTGAGAAGGAGATCTAGCCCTTCTTGGCACACTCTCAATTCTTCCTGGGGGGACAAAGGGGAGGTCATTCTGATCCTCCTCCTCATCCACAGGAGGAACTGGATTTTCCAGGTCAAGGTCATTGTCACCTTCCTGGCCAGTTTCAGAGGTTGGGTCCTGGTTATTTTCATCCCTGGCCCCTTCCTCATCTTCTGCCCCACCCTGTCTGCCTACCCCTTCAGGCCCTATGGGTCTTTTGAGATCATCTGACAGAAGCACCTCCCTGAGGTGTTGGGTACTGGCACTTTTGCCTGTCTTCAGCTTCCTAGTACTGCATAATGCTCTCAATTCCAAGAATGGGAGATTATCATACTTGGAGGGAAGAAGCCCACTGGCTTCTGGCAAGGACTCACTGGTTCCTGGCTTTGAAGACATTACTAGTGAGGTGTGGTGTATGCACTACCTACTCTAGTGTGGCCTTCTATGGCTCTAGGCCCTGTGTCTAGCTCAGTCGTGGTTCTTATACCACTTTATTGGTATATGGTTTGGTACGCCCCTAGGGCTCAAACGTGTATTTGTGCTATTACTGTTGATAACTGACTTGTGACTTATGTACTTCGAACTCTAGCCTCATAAAGAGACTAGAGGGGTGTGTTTAAGACTAAATACATATATTTTAAATATATACCTGGTGTGGTCCTCGTTCATTTTGTCCCTCAAGAGATTATAGGCTGGTAAAACAAGCTGCTTTACATTCCTTCAAGACTTAGCCTGAAGGCTGCTCTCCATAGCTACCACTAGGATAGCTTTCAATAAAGGTTGTCTTTAACCTACTTCCAATGTGGGGTTATTTGGACTGGTGCAAGGTGCCCACTACAATTAGTGGACAGCATATACCAGGCCAACTTCTCACAAGAAGTGCACAAAGAGGCAAGAGAATTGCTGAAAGAAGCAACAGAGGTGTAGAAAGAAGAAAGAAAATTGCAGTAAGAGGCAAGTGAGATGCAAAAACAGGCAGGAAAGGTACAGAAAGAGGGAAGACAAGTGCAGAAAAAGCCTAGAAAAGTGCAGAAAGAGGCAAAAGAGGTACATAAAGAGACAACAGGGGTGCAGAAAGAAGCAAGACAGGTGCAGAAAGAAGCATGGAAAGTGCAGAATGAAGCAACAGGGGTGCAGAAAGAGGCAAGAGAAGTGCAGAAACTGGCAAGAGAAGTGCACAAAGAGACAAGAGAATTGCTGAAAGAAGCAACAGAGGTGTAGAAAGAAGCAAGAAAAGTGCAGAAAGAGGCAAGTGAGATGCAAAAACAGGCAGGAAAGGTACAGAAAGAGGGAAGGCGAGTGCAGAAAGAGACAACAGGGGTGCAGAAAGAAGCAAATGAGGTGCAGAAGGAGGCAAAAGACGTGCATAAAGAGGGATGAGAGGTGCAGAAAAAGGCAATAAAAGTGCAGAAAGAGGCAAAAGAGGTACATGAAGAGACAACAGGGGTGCAGAAAGAAGCAAGACAGGTGCAGAAAGAAGCCTGGAAAGTGCAGAATGAAGCAACAGGGGTGCAGAAAGAGGCAAGAGAAGTGCAGAAACAGGCAAGAGAATTGCTGAAAGAAGCAATAGAGGTGTATAAAGAAGCAAGAAAAGTGCAGAAAGTGGCAAGTGAGGAGCAAAAACAGGCAGGAAAGGTACAGAAAGAGGGAAGACAAGTGCAGAAAGAGACAACAGTGGTGCAGAAAGAAGCAAATGAGGTGCAGAAAGAGGCAACAGATGTGCAGAAAGAGGGAAGAGAGGTGCAGAAACAGGCAAGAAAAGTGCAGAAAGAGGCAAGAGAATTGCTGAAAGAAGCAACAGAGGTGTAGAAAGAAGCACGAAAAGTGCAGAAAGATGCAAGTGAGATGGAAAAACAGGCAGGAAAGGTACAGAAAGACAGAAGACGAGTGCAGAAAGAGCCAACAGGGGTGCAGAAAGAAGCAAATGAGGTGCAGAAAGAGGCAACAGACGTGCAGAAAGAGGGAAGAGAGGTGTAGAAAAAGCCAAGAAAAGTGCAGAAAGAGGCAAAAGAGGTACATAAAGAGACAACAGGGGTGCAGAAAGAAGCAAGACAGGTGCAGAAAGAAGCATGGAAAGTGCAGAATGAAAGAACAGGGATGCAGAAAGAGGCAAGCGAAGTGTAGAAAGGAGCAAGTGAGGTGCAGAAAGAGCCAACAGAGGTGCAAAAAGAGGCAAGAGAGGAGCAGAAACAGGCAAGAGAAGTGCACAAAGAGGAAAGAGAATTGCTGAAAGAAGCAACAGAGGTGTAGAAAGAAGCAAGAAAAGTGCAGAAAGAGGCAAGTGAGATGCAAAAACAGGCAGGAAAGGTACAGAAAGAGGGAAGACGAGTGCTTAAAGAGACAACAGGGGTGCACAAAAAAGCAAATGAGGTGCAGAAAGAGGCAACAGACGTGCAGAAAGAGGTAAGAGATGTGCAGAAAAAGGCAAGAAAAGTGCAGAAAGAGGCAAAAGAGGTACATACAGAGACAACAGGGGTGCAGAAAGAAGCAAGACAGGTGCAGAAAGAAGCATGGAAAGTGCAGAATGAAGCAACAGGGGTGCAGAAAGAGGCAAGAGAAGTGCAGAAACAGGTAAGACAAGTGCACAAAGAGGCAAGAGAATTGCTGAAAGAAGCAACAGAGGTGTAGAAAGAAGCAAGAAAAGTGCAGAAAGAGGCAAGTGAGATGTAAAAACAGGCAGGAAAGGTACAGAAAGAGGGAAGATGAGTGCAGAAAGAGACAACAGGGGTGCAGAAAGAAGCAAATGAGGTGTAGAAAGAGGCAACAGACGTGCAGAAAGAGGGAAGAGAGGTGCAGAAAGTACATGAGATTTGCAGAATGAGGTCAAGAGAAGTGCAGAAAAAGAAAGAAACGTGCAGAAAAAAGCAACAGAAATGCAGAAAGAGGCAAGAGAGGCGCAGAGGGAAGCAAGAGTGTCTTGCACACCATTAGTACCAATTTAACACCCACATTTAGCAATAAGTAACAGGTGACCATTCTAGGTTTGCAAAGGGCCTTCCACCATGCTGTAACACTTGTCGCTGCATTTTTGGTAACGTTTGACCCGTTTCAGCTAGAAACAAGGCTTTTTTTGTTCAAATCTACAGATGAGGGTACAGATGATGAATAATGTGGCTAATGCAGAAAATGTATAATTGTGCAAAAGTCGGTGCAGCCAAACAGTCACATAATTCCAGTGGCCCTGCTCATACCTCTGACTAGGTCCACAAGTGCTCCTCAGTGATTCCATCTTTTTTTGTTTCACTGAGTTCATAGTTGAGCTTCTATGGAAATGAGGAAGACTAAACCTGAGGTTACCACTCCACAACACAAACTACCATACCACATAATTACTCTCCATAACACATAATCCCACTCTACATAATTCCTATACACTAAATACCACATACTTTCTATCCACATAATTTCACTGCACAACATACCACATAATTCCACTACACACAACGTACATCCACTCCACTCCAAAAAACATTAGTAAAAAACTTTTGCATTTACAACACCAATAGCTCTAATTCTCGCAAATGCGAAACCTATTACATTGCAAATACTTCTTTAACTAGTAGTCGTGTTTGAAGAGTGGTGGAGAAAGGGTGCTGGGCCTCCGACCAGCGCTCAGGAATTCCGGTGCGTAGGGCTTACAGGAGGTACCAGTAAGGCTTCTTGGCCCCCAAAGTCCCTCAGGAGTAAATTGGACTTCAACCCCCATCCCGTAGTCTGCCAGTAGGTGCATTGCAGAATGGTGGAGAAAGGGGGGCATGGCCTCCGAAGACGTCTTAGCAATCCCACTGTGCGGGACTTACTGGAGGTAACAATAGTGGTAGTTGGCCCCCAAGGACATCCTTGGGGGCCAACTACCCCTCCTATTACCTCCAGTAAGTCCCACACAGCAGCATTGATAAGTTCGAAGAGCAGGCCACGCCCCCTTTGCCCACCACTCTACAAACATGCTCCCTGGCATGCTCTTGGATGGGGATTGAAGTCCCCTTCGCTGCTGGGGGTCCTTTAGGGGCCAACTAGCCTACCTCTTACCTCCAGTAAGCCCCACGCAGTGGGGTTGCTGAGAGGTAGACAAAGGCCACGCCCCCTTTCTCCACCACTCTGCAAACGCGCCCCCTGGTGCGTTGTTAGTTGGGGAATTAATTCCCCTTGAATACTGAGGGTCCCTGGGGGCCAACTAGCCCACCAGGTACCTCCAATATGTGCCACAGAGCTGGATTGCAGAGAGGTGGTCCGAGGCCATGCCCCCCTTTTTACACCACTCTGCAAACGCGCCTCTTGGCGCACTGCTGCTCGGGGATGAAGTCCACTTGTGTCCTGAGGTCCTCAGGACACAGAGGACCTCATCGCCCCACCACCAGTGCGCCAAGAGGCGTGTTTGCAGAGTGGTGTAAAGGGCGTGGCCTCGGACCACCTCTCTGCAACACAGCTCTGTGGCGCATACTGGAGGTACCTGGTGGGCTAGTTGGCTCCCAGGACCCTCAGAATGAAGGGACTTAATCCCCCAATTTACAACGCGCCAGGGGGCGTGTTTGCACACTTGTCATATCAGGGCCCGCCCCCTCCCTGCACCACTGTGCAAACGCGCCCCCTGGCGTGTTGTAACTTGGGGGATTAAGTCCCCTTGAATCCTGAGGGTCCCTGGGGGCCAACTAGCCCACCAGGTACCTCCGGTAAGTGCCACAGAGCTGTGATGCAGAGAGGTGTAAAAAGGGGCATGGCCTCGGACCACCTCTCTGCAACGCAGCTCTGTGGTGCATATTGGAGTTACCTGGTGGGCTAGTTGGCCCCCAGGGACCCTCAGTATTCAAGGGGAATTAATTACCCAACTAACAACGCGCCAGGGGGCACGTTTGCTGAGTGGTGGAGAAAGGGGGCGTGGCCTCCGGCGAGATGCCGGCTTTTTAAAAAAAACATTTTTTTTCAAGGGAGGCTGTGTGGTCCCCCTTTTTTTTACTTTTTGGGGGCCCTGGGGACCCCATCCCCCAGGCCCTGACCCTTTTTTATAAAATAATTTTTTTTTTAAACGGGAAGGGGGCCGCGTGGCCCCCCTCCCGAGGCCAATTTCGTCCCCGGGGACCCCATCCCCCGGGGCATGGCCAGACTTTATTTTTTTTTTTATAATTAAATTATTTGGAGGGGGGCCGCATGGCCCCCCTCCTTAGGCCCCTTATGGCCCCGGGGACCCCATCCCCCGGGGTGGGCCCTTTGTGTTGGGAACTGTGGGGGGAGCCCCAATGCCCCCACAGTCCCGCCGGCTCCCCATGTCCTGCAGGAGCCAGCATTGCTTTTGCACAAGGGGAGCTGCAGACATGCAGCTCCCCTTGTGCAAAAGCAATCTGCTTTGCTTCATTGAAGCGAGAGCAAGTTTTCCTGCTCTCGCTTCAAGGAAGCAAAGCAGAGTTTGCTATGGCAGGGCGGGAGCTGCATGGCTCCCGCCCTGCCATAGCAAATAGCAGTGTCCCATGGTGGGTACCCCAGGACACTGCAGGAGCCGGCCCTGGGGGGTGGCAGTCCCCAGGGCCATCAAAGGCTCCAGGAGGGGGGCCACGCAGCCCCCTCCCAACATTTGCAAAGGAGGTGGTGGTCCCCGGGGCACAGGGGTCCGTAACGGACCCCCGTATTTAAATACAAAGTGCCCCGGGAGGTGGTGGTCCCCGGGGCAGTGTGGGGGGGCTTGAGCCCCCCACACTAATTAATTATGACAGCCCCAGGGAGGTGGCGGTTCCTGGGGCTTGGGGGGCCCGTGAGGCCCCCACCCTTATTGAAATTAAGCCCTGGGGAGGTGGCCGTGAGGCCCCCACTCTTTAATCAATAAAGCCCCGGGGAGGTGGTGGTCCCCAGAGCTGCGGGTGGGCTGCGTGTCCCCCGTGAATAAATTATCAAGCCCCAGGGAGGTGGCAGTCCCCGGGGCTGCGGGGCCCCCACTACATAAATAAATTGCTCCCGGGACTTGGCCCACCCGGGGGCTTTGAAAATAAAGCGCGGGAGACCGCGCTAAATTTTTAAACTGTTAAGACAGATTTGCAGATTGCAGATTGTGCACCCGGCGCGACCCCGCCCGAAATTGTTTTAAAAAATGCTTTTTTGGGGCCTGGGGGTCCCTGTGGGGCCCCCTGAGCAGGCCTGGGGGGTCAGGGTGTTTTTACCCTGCCCCCTTTTCTTATTTGTTTATCTTTCTCTTACCTTTTTCTTTCTCCCTCGTCCAAGGCACAAGATAGCTGCCAACACTTCCTGGTTTGAAGTGTTGGCAGCCAATCAGAGGCAAGCTCGTGCTCGGGAGGAGATGTGTGGTTAGGCTCCGCCCAGATATCGAAAGTTTTCTTTTTTTTATTTCTCAGGAACTACTGAACGGATTTACACCATTTAAAAAAAAGGTCGCTTTCTGAACCAAGAGCTCCCTTTTTGCCAAATTTGGTGTAATTCCGTTCAACATTTTGGGCTGTAGCTTTGTCTAAAGTTTCCTATGGAGATTAACATGGGGAAAACGCGTTTTGGGACCCCCCTTTTTTATCAGCCCCTGCTTGACGAATCACCCCAAAACTTTCAAGACAGGAGCTGACCGGAGTGCCCTACTAGTTTTGCAAATTTCGCAAAGATTCGTCAACCTGTGCTAAAGTTATTGGGAAAAGAAAAAATGCGTTTTGAATAGAAACGAGGTCCTAACTATAACTACCTACTGGCGACCGCCAGTAGGTAATAAAACATATTTAAACATTACAGAAACACACAGTCACTGGATGATGTCATCAGTGATGTCATTTGAGATGTCATCAGTGATGTCACTGACCATGTCATGAATGATGTAATATGTGATATCATCAGAAGTGCATTGCGGGGGCGCGAGTTATAGTTAGCTCCACTAACTATAACGGCTGAATTTCTCTGGTTTTGTACGAGTGAAATGTCCATCTAACTGTAACGTCCCTGAAACCTGTGTTTTTTTCAGTGAATATATATATATATATATTACCTACTGGCGGTCACCAGTTGGTAGTTATAGTTAGGACCGCGTTTCCATAGGAAGAGCATTTTTTTAATTTGCCAATATCTTTGGCTTCGTTTGACGAATCTTCGTAAATTTTTCAAAACTAATACGCCACTGACTTCAGCTGCTGTGTTCAAAGTTTCGGGGTGATTCATCAAGTGGGGGCCAAGAAAAAGGGGAGCCCCAAAAACTTTTTCCCATGTTTTATTTTAGTAGGAAACTTTAGACATGGCTACAGACTGAACTGCTGAACGGAATAACACCAAATTTGGCAAAAAGTTAGCTTTTGCATCAGAAAGCACTCTTTTTGTTAAATGTTGCAAATACGTTAAGTAGTTCCTGAGAAATTTAAAGATTTATCAGCTTTACAACTGTGGCCATGGTGGATCCACAAACCCTCCCGATCCCGTGTCTGAGATACGGTTTGCTGCCAACACTTCAAACCAGGAAGAGTTGGCAGCCATCTTATGACTTGGTTGAACCGAGTCATGGGAAAAAATGAGAAAAAAAAAGAAAAGGGGGCAGGGTAGAAACACCCTGAGCCCCTGGGCCTCTTGCGGGGGTCAGTCAGTCAGTCAATTTACTTTATTCGATACTTATAATATAAGATCATAAAAGTACAGATAAATACAATTAGAAAAATCTATACAAAAAGAAAATTATTTACAAAACAAGTTAAAAAGGTGAAAAGATTTGTAACATTCACAGTTAGGAGACAGTTGATAAAACCCAGCTGATAAAGAACAACGGTTTAAAATTCATTCTTGAATATTATACAATCGCCTGATCTTTCGTGATTGAATTAAAAAGGACGCCACAGAGAAACAAACCATAGGATTAAGCAGATATTGTACACGCCATTGTTTAAAATGGTATTTATGCATCAGAGGCAAAATAAATCTTTTGCGAGGCTCCATGTGAAATTTGCAAAAGAAAAAAATGTGTATATTTGATGGTAAAAAAAACCCATCACAAGGACAAAATGGTAATTCATTTATGAAATAAATTCCAGCTGGATGGGCCAACATGCAAGGGATAAAATTCAGTCAAAATCTGATTAAAAAGAATCTATGACTTGAGTTTGTCACAGTAAATAAGTATGATGTTGACCCTTCCTGTGCCATTGGTCCCTCTAAGTATGACTTGACCGATACTTTTGTGCAATTTCTCTTCAATCTTGCTTCAGCCATTTGTTTAAGGAAACAGGATTTTATCTACTGTTTTGAGATGTTCAAACAGTCCCTAGGGGCAACAAATAGATGCTCTAGGCCTAGAGAAGAAAGAGTGGATTTAATGTAGGAGATCCACGGGATCCTATGGGCATTTTGCAGAGATAGGCAGTTTTCAATTAATTTTTGGGTGACATAAATAGATTCCCTTCTCCAGATGGAATGCCACAAGATGATTGGAGCCAAATTAATTGTATTGGTAACATATGGGACATCCAATTCTGTATGGGCAATAAAGTTGGAGCAGCTTACGGGGAGGCCCACTAGTTTTTTCCAAAAAGTGTCCTCTATAGTTTGGAGGGCAGAGGGGTTAGTATAACCCCATATGCCTGCCCCATAAGTTGCTACCGACACTGATTCAGCTGCATAAACCTTTTTTACCATGTCGATGGGTTTCGCCCCCAATTTCTTAATAAATGAATGAAGAGCAATAATGCTTCTCTCAAGTGATAACTCCCTAGAGGCTTGCATATTGGACTATGATAGCTGCCTAGCAAATGTTACACCTAAGTAGGAAAAGGTATTGGTGTGGGCCATTTTCTGGCCAGATATATGGAAGCTTGGAACCTTTCTATCCTTCCGGCCAGTGATTAAAATAAAGGACTTGGCCTCATTGGTTTTTAGCCCTAGTTTTTGCATGTAGGTTACATAGATATCTAGTGACCTTTGCAGGACGAGGCCCGTGCGGGCAATTAGCACTGCATCATCAGCATACAGGAGAATTGGGGTGCGAACGTTGTTAATTTTGGGAACGTCTGGTATTGAGTCCGGCAGGGGAGCTTCTACCCCATTAGTATAAATGGAAAAAAGGAATGGGGCGAGTATGCAACCCTGTCGGACTCCCCTTTTGATTGGAAATGCCCTGGTGCACTCCACCTCTCTCCCGTATCGGACACAGGCCGTGGCCAATGAATAAAGTTGCCTGATAAAATGTATAATGGCATCATCCTTGCCCATTTGTTCCATTATCTTCCATATGTGTTGGTGTGCCACGCAGTCAAATGCTGCGGACAAGTCCATAAACACCAAGTATAACCTGACAGATTTTACTTGGGAATATTTGGTGATTAGGAGACTTAGATTGAGGCACTGGTCCTGAGAACCCATTCCCTTTTAAAACCATATTGGAGCAGAATCAAGACCTTATTTATGACTGTCCATTCCTCTAATCTGATCAGTAAAACCCTACCCATAAGCTTTCTAGTGCTATCCAGCAATGAAATTGGCCTATAGTTTTTGGCCTCAGATTTATCTCCTTTCTTGTAAGTAAGTAAGTATTTATTAACTGTACAATTAATTAAAATCATTACAGTAAGAAAAGCATAAAAAACGAGCGAATGAAGGAATGATCACATTAAAAATGTAGAGGCTGCCTATTAAAAAGTTTTTTTTTTTTTTTCCTTCAAATATTATATCCCCTCTCCACTGCAACCACTCGGGCTACCAGCACTGAGTCTTTATCACGAGTCCTTGCACAGAGTTTCTTAGACATCTGCGTAGGCCTTAGCGGTTTTCTGCTTCGGCAGTCTATAGGTCGTTCTCCTTGGCCCTTCCATTTAGAGCCGTAGATGTTATGCGTTCTCTGTGGGACGAGTGAATAGGATCGGGGCTCTACCCTCATTTAAGGGGAGTCTGCATTACCCCCCTTATTTTGCCTCGCTGGTAGCCCTGGTTTGATTGTGTTCATTTACTGCCTTTAAGGCCATTCTAATCAAATGAACAAATTTCCCCAGTCTCGCCAAGGTCATCGTGGTTGTTCTAGAAAAGCACAAGGCTGATACTTCGCGGCATATCTTGATTCCCTTGGTGGTACAGACTGGGCAAAGAAGTCGTTGACGTTCGTTCCTGAGGGCGGGGCAGCAGCATAAAAGGTGCAGCCAGGATTCCCTTGTGTAGGGGCACAGTCTGCAGCTTGTGCTTTCCCCCTTGCGAGCCCATGCGGGGTTAAAATCGGTGATTCCTAAAGTGCATAGTCTCATGGAGAGGATTTTGGTTCTGGCTTGTAGTGTCAGGGCCTCGTTTAGGTAGGATTGTGCCTTGCCTACCATATAGGAGCCGTTCAGCGAGACCAAGTGGGGGCTATAGCGATGAGATTTAAGATCCAGGTCAAATGAGGTTTTGCGGACTTGTCTGTTTATGGCCTTTTTCCAGGCATTTAGTGGGATTTCAGGCAGTGGTATACTCTTTTCCTCGATCTTTAAAGTCTTAAATGCTTTGCCAAGGCTGGTGTGCCATACCGATCTTGGCCCCTCAAAGATGACTCTCAGTTGGTGTCTTAAGGAGTTTGTTGGGGCCCTTATAATCCTTAAGTATAGTTTTATGATCTCCCCTTGGCACATCAAGTCTGGCCTTACCAGGCCTAGCTCCAATCTTAGCCTTGACTTCCTTGCCGACCTTGGGATAGAAAAGACTGATTTATATGCTTTAGCTTGGGTTGCGATGAGGAGGACGTCCTGCGACCCCGGAAAAGCCTGGTGGCCATAACTAATGGCTGGCAGCAGTTTTGCTTTTAAGGCAGTTAATATTGGTCCTGCAGTGGGGCTTATCAAGTGTAAGCTCAGTTGCTTTAACAGGAATGTCACCTTGTTGGCCTTGGAATACTGCTGCTTCAGGTGGACGTTTGCCTTGGCCCGTTCCTTAAGCCAAACCCCTAGGTAATTGTACTCTGCCACTGTACTGATTTGTAAGTCTCCCATTAGCCACTGTGCTTTCTTTTTCAGGTGGTAGCTCCCAAAAATGACGACCTTAGTTTTCCCTTGGTTAACTATAAGATTGTTATCTTTGTTAAATTGATTCAGTGCATTTAGGGCTCTCTGTAAGCCCACCCTCGTGTGGTCCATTAAGGCAGTGTCATCGGCATATTGTAGCACCGGCAGTCTCATGCTGCCTAATCTCGGTGCTACTAGGCTGGCGCCTTTCAGAGCGTCCCCCAAGTCCGCCGTATACAGGTTAAAGAGGATAGGCGCCAACACACATCCTTGTTTCAGACCGTTGTTCGTTGTTATTTTTGGGGACACTGTGCTGGCGCTGGTTTTAACCCGTACCCAGGTGCCTTCGTATAGTGATCTAATTGCCTTCAATAGGTTTGGCGGGATGCCCCAATTTGCTAATTTCTGCCATAACCTATTTCGTACCACTTTATCGAAGGCTGTGCTGTAGTCGATGAAGCAGCAAAAGAGTGGAGGGTTTTTCTTTTTTACTGCTTCCATTGCTAGGTGCGCTAACGACAGAATGTTGTCCATTGTCGATGACTGTGGTCTGAAGCCGGTCTGATGGCAGGGGATGATGCTTTTCCTTCGGCCCATGTCTCCAGGTCCTTCAATATGAGGCGGGCATAGGCCTTGGCTTCAAGGTCGAGTAGAGCAATAAGCCTATAGTTTGATGGCTTTAAACGATCCCCTTTTTTAAAAATTGGGACTAGTATGGAGCCCCTCCAGGAATTAGGGGTTTTTGCTGTCATTAAGGAGTGGTTGTACAGAGGAGTGAGGACGGTTGCCCAGAAATGGAGGGCCTTTTTAAAAACCGTGGCGGGTATCCCATTTGGCCCAGGGGCCCCCTCATTCTTCATGTTCTTGAGTATCATTTGAGGGTTTATCTGAGCTGGCGGTGTGCATCGCATCTCTGCCTGGACTCGCTGACCCTCAGGTAGGTTTCGGGGGCTAAGGGTCGTTTCTTCGATCTTTGCCCTTGATTGGTGAGAATGGTCCACCCTGGGGTTGGGATCTTCTGTATTGCATATGTTTACGTGGGTGATTGAATAAAGCTGCTTTACGTGGGCCAGCCAGTCTTGCTCTGCCACACCGATTTCTTTTTGAACTCCTCTGCTACTTAGCCGGTTTATGTGTCTCCATAATCCTGCAAGTTTTTCTGTTTAAGCAGGGAGAAAACTTTAATCCATTCCCTCTCAATGTGAGCTTTTTTGTGTTCCCACCATTTCTTTCTTAGGGCTGCCCTCAATGATGCAATCGGTTTCCCATCTATTTGTCTGCCCCCTCTTTTCTTTATTGCAAGTGCCTTACGCAAGAGGCGTTTGGTATCGCGTATGTCCTTGGTTGGGCGAATGCTTCCAGCTGTTGATTTCTTTTTGGAGCTTGAGCATTGTGGCTGGGGATCGCCCAAGCTCATTTGTATCTCCTCAACTATGGTCTCCCAGTTTTTTATTGGTGAATGCGACATTGCTAGGATCTCCTCCTGTTTTAGGTCCAGCCAGTTTTGAAGCTTCACTTCCGTCTTATCTGTCCATCTAATTCTCCTTAAGAGGCTATGATTTTCATCCCCTCTGGACTCTCCGATAGCTTGGAACTTGAAGGCTGATGGAACTTCCAGCATGAACACTGCTATTAATGGCCTGTGATCGCTTTCCGACCTATCCTCGACTGTAAAATCTTCCAAACTGGCCGCCATTGCTTCACTGACCATAATATAGTCGATTCTCGAGATGTCCCGGAAGGTCGGCTGTAGTTGCCCACCATTCGAGTGTATTGCTTTCACAGCGTAAGTTGAAGATAGCTTATGATTGTCGAGTAAGTCGTGAAAGGGTGCAGCCCTTCCCGACCCTCGATATGGTGGTGCGGCATTGTCGAGGTCCTTCAGGTTAAAGTCCCCAGCTAGAATTACCTGATGAGTTTTATATTTATTTAAAAGGTTGTCTATTTCCCATGTCAATGCCTCCAACTGATCTTTCATGATGGTTTGTGCTGAATTGACGTAGCAGTTTATTATTAGGAGGCGCATTGGCTGTAGAGTGTGTTTCAAGCCTTCGATTTGTGAGGCTTGCAGCCCAGATGAATTTAAGTTTATTCCTGTCACTACGAGGGGGCTTGCATGTTTTATGTAAACTGATAGTCCGCCAGACGGGCGACCAAAAAGGTTCTTTTTTATTGCTGGAACAAAATGTTCGTAAAACCCTGCCAATGGTGTGCTAGTTAATGCCCAGGTCTCTTGAAGGCAGAGTATGTCTCCTGTTTCCAGGAATCGCCTCAGGTTTTTGTTCTCGCCGATCTTGCTACTCCCGGCTATGTTCCATGAGATTAATGTTAGGTTATTTTTAAGAAAAGGTCCTCCCTTGGCCTCGCACCTACCAGACCTGGTCTTGCTGCTGTTAGGAATGCTTCTGTGTGCTTCCCAATGTTCCGGATTGATCTGAGAGTGAGGGGGTGGCACTAATTACCCTTTGATTGTTTTGGCATGCAATCGTGATTCCTGTGTAGTCCTTATATCTCTTCCTTCTGTTCTCGGGGAGTCCTAAGCTATTTGTCCCCTGCAGGACTGACCAAGGGCCCATGTCCCCCTTGTCTGGTGCTAAGATGTATGGGTATTTTGGATTGGGTAGATTCTGAGCATCGATGCCCCACTCGGCAAGTTGTGTAGAATTATTCAAGATGGCTTGTACGGTTTCCTTTTTCTTCAAGCCCAGTACTGTTGAATTGCCGTGTGTGTCCCCCTTCATACTCAAGAATCTCACCCATTCTATGTCACCTGTTTGTAGCTGGTCTAGGACAGCAAGGTGTTTGAAAAGGCGGAGAATGTTACACCTATTCAAAATGTCATGCTGACCCGTGCTATAGAATCTCGGGGTGAGGACTACCTCGTAGATGGTGGTTACTGTTCCTGACGAATAGCTCGTTTTGTTCCTTCCTAGATCTTGTGCCGCCTGGGTTAATCCGATGGTTGGACTTCCTTGTTTGCTTATGGCTGATCCTGCTTTGGAATTCAAGCTCTGGCCATAAGTGTACCTAATGCCAAGCTGATGCCCGGAGCTTTACTGTAGTGGTTTTAAATCCTCCGCCAGCGGCGGTGCTATTGACCTTAATTGCAGTGTGGTTTTTTCCGCTAGTGCGTGGCTTGTGTCCTCTGTCGTTTGGCTCCCTGAAGAGTATCCTGTTCTTGTTTGCGGCTTTAGACCGGTCGCAGGTGGATTACTTGTTATGATTAGCTGTTTTTGCTGTACTACTGGGGGCGGGACCGTGTCAAAGGCCGTTTTGCCCTAGTTTTTATTTATGAAAATTGGATAAAACTGACCAGCTTTGGGGTCCCTTTGTAACGGTCTGCCATCAGTCTTCCTTAGCTGCAGTTGCCTTCCTCTTAACTTGGTTTTTTTCTGTTGTTTCTTGATCTTCTTTTTTTCTCTTCTTGACAACGGGCGTTCTGGCACACCAATTTTACAGGGAGTAGGTTCTTTTAAGTCAGTTTCTATGGCGTCCGGGACTTCATTGCACTCTGTTGCCTTGCATTTTGGGCTTTGTGTTCCTTGTGCCAATTTGGCATTATGGGCAGAGGCCTCGCTTCTTTGTGCTCCATTTTGATCCAGTCCTGCTGGTAACATTAAGCCGAGATCGATTACTTCCATTTGTCTCGCTGCCGAAAGGTGGCCGCTTCTTGTGATCCTGCCGTCTGTGTTGCTCGGGAGCCATATTTCCCTGCTTCCTTGGACTGTCTTTACTATATCGGCTAGGATCTCGGGAAGTAGCGCCCATTTTTCAATGAGTGTTGAGCAGGAACAGGAGCATTCACCTCGGTTGGATAGCAAGTACTGGTCGATCCTATTTTCCAGCTCTTCCACTCTGGAGCTTATGTTGACTAAGCGACCAGAAATCGATTGCAGAAGATCAATTTGAACTTCCATTTTAGTTGACTGCCACACTAGAGCTTTGTTGGTGTCACTATTTGATTCCGACATCAGTGTTCTCCGGAAGTCTGCTTCTGGGCTGTCGTGAAAGGTGCAATGATCTACTTTTGCATTGGTAGCCCGTGGAGATCCTGTTTGTCCCCACCCCAGCAGGTTTGGGGTCAGTTCTAGTGTTCTCTCGATTTTATCGCCTACATTTTGAAGAAATGAAGATGTAAGCTCCCCTGCCGCTGGAGAGTCTGAGTGTTGAACTATTGGTTGCTGTCAGCTGCTTGTGGGGGATGGGGCTGGTACTATGCTATCCGTGAGCTTACTGGCTGCGCTGTGATCGTGATCTTTTGACCAATGGATTTGCACCCTTGACACTGCGATGTCAGCGGCTCCACTTGGAGCAATTGCGAGGTCCGAGACATTGGTGGCATTGTTAACTTTATCTGTGAGTATAAAAGAGTTTTGTGCGCTGGGTAATCCGTTTAATAGTGTACCTTTGAGTTGTTTGCAATCTGGATTGGCCATTTCCTGTTTGTTACTGAATTCCAGGTGAGGAGGTGTGCCTCCACTGGATACGGCGGTGTAAATTAGCGGCTGATTAGTGCTGTTTTCTTGCGTAATGCTCATGTCGCCCCCTTTCTGTGGTGTATTCTCCGTTGCCTGCTCCTGCCTGCCCTGGCCGATGTTGGCAGCGCCCTTTGTCCTGAAAAAGTATCTAATCGACCCCATTGATTCTGCATTTTGAGACAGTTCATTTAGGCCTTCCGTAAGTGATTTGCTCCTGGTGATCCTTTTAATGGGCGGGTGCCTGTTGGTGGGGTCTTCTGAGATCGTGTGTTGTCTGTCCTTTCTCTTGGGTCCCATTTTACTAAGTTTTACTCGAGGAGGGCGCAGGGAGAGGCAGCACTCAATGACGGTCCCTAGGCTGACTCAATGTGAGCACTCTGCATCTCTCTTGCAAATGTCTGCACCCCTAGGACCGTTTGACCAGCCGCTCTATGTTGGGACCCCGGTTCACTGGTACCGGCGGGAGAGTCAGCTGGGGAGAGGGGAGCTGGGATCAGAGCCGTGGCAGTTTCAGCGTGCTCGCGTCCTCCTACTCCACTCCGCGCTGGTGCGACCTGCACAAAAACGTGGATTCTGGACTCTGGATTCTAGGCGAACAGACAATTAGAAGCACACTGGTCTCTGCCTCTGAGTACACTGGTAGGTGGTAGCTGGTAAAGTTTGAAAGAAGAGGGGGAGAAAGGAGAAAGAAACTGGGGGCTAGGGAGACAAAGTGGTTTGCCTCCACTTCCACTTTAGATCTCTGTGGTTCTTTGAAAGTCCTCCGTATCTGGCACCTTCCTGGGCACGTTCACTCCTCAGCCACTGTTGGTGTTAGCGCTTGCTGATCGCCGGCGATATTGTATAATATTTTTTTTTTTTTTTTTTTTGTGGCTGAGGTTAGTAAATTTAATTTATAAGGGCTGCGGAGCTGCCAGATCCAAAGGTACTCGGAAACTATGTGACTACGGGACTGTGGGGCTGCGGGTAATGCGGGGCTCTGGGCTGTTTGTAGTAGTTCTCAATTAACTTACTCCTCTCTCCTTGCTCCTGTCTCACCCCGCTCTGGCCACCGGCATCCGAAAGTTCGCTGACTCGCAGCCCGCGCCGGCCCGCCGCGGACCACCGCCACCTCGTAGGATCAGGCGGTTTCAGGGTGATCTCCACGCCTCTGAGCTCCAGTTCCTCGGTTCCTCGGTGTCTCTCGCTCGCCGGAGAACCAGTAGGCGGTAGGTGGTAGGCGTGCCGGCCGGCACAGCACGCACTCGGCAGGCTGCGGGAGACGGTGGGAAGGTGTTCGGCGTCCCAAGCACAGCGCCGCTTCGAAGTGCACGGAGACCTGGAAAACCTGGTTCGTCTGACCGGGTTGCGCTGCCTCTCCTTTCTTGTAGATTGGAACTAAAATTGATTTCTTCCATGAGTCTGGAGGGCCCACCTTGGCGACTGCATTAAAAACGTTTGTCAGCACAGGACCCCATAAGTCCGGCTGGTCAATACAGGCATCTATAGGAGTACAATCCGGTCCGGCCGCTTTGTTGCTAGAGCACTGCATGAGGGCTTCTCTGATCTCATGATGATCGAAGATCAAGGTGGGGTTGGTGGGAGGGAATATGGGTATGTTCTGTGCTATCACCCCTTCCACATTGGGATCAAATATGTGGGAGAAGTATGTAACCCAGGACATGGCAATCCAATGTTGGTACTGTGGATGGTTTGAGGAAAGGGGCATTAATAGTACTCCAAAAGTGCCTTGGATTTTTTGAGATAGCAGCTAGATGAAGTTGTTCCCACGCTTCTTCCTTTAAAGTTTTAATTCTAGTTTTCCTGGCCCATTATATTGAAAACGGTGTAGTTTGGCTAAAGCCGTATCTCGAGGCGTTGGCCCAGGGATCTGATGCAAAGCTGCTAGGGACTTGGTACATGATTGATCGAACCATCTGGCCCTGATGTTTTAGCAGTCAGTTTTTTTCTCGATAGATGAAACCTAACCTCTGATAATATGGACTCAAATGCCATAGTTATCTGAGTTGGATTAAAGACTGTTTCCAGGCACATTAAAATGTCATTTTGGCTCTTTGCAACTATTTTCGGGACAAGGGATGATTTATCTGCTAAGGCCCATTTTAAGGTTATCTCATTGGTTTTTGTTATTGTGGGTTTAACGTGCCTTGGCTGCTCCAAGTGAGTTCCTGCTCAGTTCAGTTTGCCAATGATGGCTGCGTGGCCACTAAAATTTAGGTACTTAATCTCACAGTAGGAAATTAGTTTTTTAAGGGGTTCCGCTATAATTATATAATTGATTGTGGTACCCCGGGAGGGTGCACCGAATGTTTTTTGCAACATGCCAGATGAGATATCAATCGGGGTACAAATCTCTAAGTTATTAATCACTAGCAATGCTGACTCCCTTAGGAAGTGGGGAGCCAGCAGGGACCACAGGGGCCTTGAGGCTCCCCCTACGGCCCCCAAAAAGAGGCCATGCCTCAGGGGATGGGGTCAATGTGGCAATATTGGCCCAGAGAGGGGACCGTGCTGGCCCCCCTCTCCATTAAAACATAAAAATGGTGAAGGCCTGGCCTCTGGGGATGGGGCCCTCGGACTGAAATAGGCCTAGGGAGGGGGGCCGCACTAGCCCCCTTCTTTATTAAAAAATGGTGAAGGCCTGGCCCCGGGGAATGGTAACCAGGTGGTAACCAAACTATCCAGCCCACCGATCTGCTCACCCATAGATGCCTCTCAATCACTTTGCAACTCCCTTGCTAACTTCTTCGAAGACAAGGTCAATCAAATCTATTCCAACTTCTCAACCCAGGTCAAGTCCGACCATCCTACTCGCAACATCTTCACCAACGACTCGACCACTGTGTTCTCCGAATTCAGTCAGGTTTCACCCGAGCAGATAACAAAGCTGATATCCACCATTAAATCAGGATCCCCTCGACCCATGCCCCCTTCCGTTCTAAAACTTATCCCTGACTCCATAGGCCTTGTCCTTACCAACATCTGCAACTCAATGTTCCACACAGGCTCCTACCCTTCAGTTTGGAAAAAGGCCATTATCAAACCCCTGCTAAAAAAATCCAATCTCGAACCCTCAGAATCTAAAAACTACAGACCTATTGCATGTCTCCGATTTCCTTCAAAAAAGTTTGAAAAAATAATGAACATCCAATTATCACAGTTCATCGACCACAATAACCTTTTGGATGACACCCAATTTGGTTTTAGGAAGGGCCACGGTACCGAGACGGCCCTCATTAAGGCATCTGACGAAATCAGGATGATCCTAGATCAAGGCGGCGCTGCAGTCCTGGTACTATTGGATCTTTCAGCTGCCTTTGACACGGTCGATCATGCCACCCTGATCGACCGTGTCTCCTCCATCGGCATTAATCATAAGGCCAGAGCCCTTCTAGCCTCCTTCCTCTCCAATTGCACCCAGTCAGTTAAACTCGGCGACTTCTTCTCCCCAGTATTCACCCTCCCCTGTGGTGTTCCCCAAGGATCCTCCCTGAGTCCTACCTTATTTAACATCTATGTGTCGGACTTGGCCAGGGTCATCAAAGCACACGGGATGAGATTGACATCATACGCCGACGACACCCAACTGGTGCTGGCGGTACACAAAGATGGAGGAGCAGTTGCTGACAGTTTTCAGGAGGGAATGCTAGCCATCAGCTCTTGGATGGCAAGCAATTGCCTAAAGCTGAACTCCGATAAAACGGAAGTAATGATCTTCGGCAGCCTGGCCCCTGGTTGGTCCCCTACTTGGTGGCCAACCGAGTTGGGATCTCCTCCTGGACCTGTCACTAAGGTCAGGAATCTGGGCGTAATGTTCGACGACAAGCTGTCGTTCATCCACCACGCGAACGCGGTCATCTCCTCATCCTTCTACACTCTTATAATGATAAGGAAACTTCTATCATTCCTCCCCCCCAGCGCCGGTAAGACTCTCATGTGCACATTGGTGATGTCAAAAGTTGACTATTGCAATGGACTCCTCCTAAACGCCCAGGAGAGAGTCCTCAACAAATTGCGACTAGTCCAGAACTCAGCTGCCAGGATTCTGTCCGGCACCTCCAAGTTCAAGTCGATCTCTCGAGTTGTTCGTCAGCTTCACTGACTACCTATCAGAAGTCGAACGAAATTTAAGGCATTGTGCATCGCATATAAAGCAATCAACAACACTGGACCTGAGTTCCTAAAAAAAGTACTTTGCCCATACACCCCCAAACAGACCCTTGCGCTCTTCCTCAGCCCACCTATTGACTATTCCTCGCACAAAGAAAACATCCTGGGGAGATAGACGATTTACAGTTGCCGCATCTAGACTGTGGAATACCCTCCCCCTCCATATCAAAACCAGTCCCACCCTTTTGACATTTAGGAAACAAGTAAAAACCTGGCTCTTCAACCAGTAGTCATCTAATTCAGCTGCTCACCTTTAACTCCACAGTGCCGAGACACCCCTGGGTAGTTGCGCGCTATATAAATTGCATAAATAAATAAATAAATGGGGTCCCCGGGGCCAAAATTGGCCCTTGGAACAGGGGCCAAGCGGCCCACGTTGTTTTTTAATTTTGTTAATAAAAATATATGAAAAAAAGGCAGGCCCCAGGGGATGGGGGTCCCCGGGGCCAAAATCAGCCAAGAAAAGTGGGGGCGTTAAACAATATATATATTCTTTCTCACGTGGTGTCCTGGCTTTGTCAATCAGTGGACAGAATTGATCTGACCACTTCCATTTCTGTCTTTGGCATATATTGGAGTATACAAAGACAGTGTGAGCAAAAAGTGACATCAGTTGTGCAAAGGTATCATTCATTAGGATTTCCAATCCAACTCAAGTCAGTGTGCCACAGTGCACGATCATGACGTCAGGGGTTGGAAATGCAAAAGGTTTTAACCAAAGGCAGCAATTGGGGCCACTTTAATCCTCTCTGTGCAAACCATTTAATATCCACATTATGCAAACTCTGGTCTTTGTCAATACCTCTGTCTTCAGCATATCTTTTGCCCCAGAAAATATAGCTGTGACCTACAATACATACTGCAAGCATTCTGAAGGGATGTGTGCCAAGCATAAAAAGATGTCTGTAGGTGCGTAAATCAATTGGTACAATGAGAGGTATGTCAATTGGTGGAAAAAATGTTGTTTAAGAAAAAGCAGATAAGTGATTGGCTGTTCATAAACATTGTGTACTTAAAAATAGGTTACATGTTACTTCGGAAAACAAGTATCTTTCTGATTGGTTATGGAGAAAAGTTTGAAAGGTACAGTAGCTAATATTTTGCAAAAGTCAACCACACTTGTTATTTGCATTTGGAAGCTAGTATGCTGCATTTAAAAATATGGTGAACTTCTGACCTACTGGTACATTTGAATGTTTCAGAAACTAAGATGAAGCACTATCGGGGACGGGAAAGGGTTTAAAGTAAACTGTGGTTTTAAAATATGAAATGGAATGTTGCATATATATTATATGCTTATAAATTAAGTTTTCCCAAATCAGTACTATGTTTAGAAGTAGTATGCTCTTAAAATATAATACTAGTATTATTGGAAATGGGTTTTGAACTCCTGTAAGGGTATGCAATTCCGTCACGAATCCACAAAGTTACAGAACCAGATTGGGCTCTTGTAGAAGAGAGTAATAAAGGGTTGCTATGAGTATCCAGTAGAAAGTGGTTTTAGAGTTTGAAAAAATATAGGACGTATTTTGATTAGATACTTACATTCATTTCCGTGGAAAATGAGAGTGAACATTTGCCATTACTGGTTTTTCCTTGTTGAGAGTGGTGCATCACATTTATTGTGTGGGAAAGAAAATTATTTAAGAGTTTCTGATATTTTCATATTCTACAACAGGATTTCAGAGGTAAGTTACAAATATGTAAGGTGTGTTATGTATGGTGTAGGAGTGCTTCAGTGATTGTAATCACATTTGTAACTTTGAGATGCAGGATTTATAAAAGTTGAGAAGCATTAGAGAAATGTGAGGTTCAAAATATGTTACCAAATGTAGGAACCTGTATTGTAGTCTTTCTAATTCTACTAACATGAAGATTGCAAATAGGTTGTACATACTGATATGTGTGCTTGAAACAAGAAGCGTATTCTGTGAAATTTGAATGCTTAACTGGTATCATGTCTCAGGTTTGTTTGTAGTTTCCTGTGTTATTTGACACGTGATGCAGGTATTGATCATAAGTTAAAAAATATTTGTTCTATCATACCCCTAGGCAAATATTGTCAGAGCTACTTTAGGATTCTGTTTCACAGGCAAAGATCAGTTAGGTCTACAGAGTTTGTGAAACTAATTTAACACACAGTTTCATCTCAGACTGTTCTGTTTAGTAAGCAAAATGAGATCCATGCAGTTATTTCTACAGACATATTTGGACAGGATAAGGTGTGAAATACAGGTTGTGTTGTATGTATACTGTACTTTGCATGTGTTATCTCACCTCTAACAGGCATTGAGACAATTATTGGTGTGTCTAGAAACATGGTGAAACTAATACTACTCCTATGGGGAAAGACGCTTTTTCATTCTATTAGCTAGGCAGGCATAATGAAATCAGTTGAACACACATGTTTATACCCAAGTGCCTTGTATAATGAGCAGAAAGTGATTCATGCAGGTTGTTCCACACATATTTAGAAAGCATGCAGTGTCAAACAGGGGTAGTCTAGTATGTATAGGCTTGTTTGAATGTATTATCTTGTCTCTAGAAAGGGACTGGCATAGTCATTGAGGTCTCTAGAAACATGCTGACATTCACAAGAGTGGCATGAGAGGAGTTAGCCTTTCATTGTGGCTTAGGCCTGGTATTGTGAGTTGTCTCTCTCTCTTATGAAACTGGCAGAGAAAAGTGAGGTTTAAAGGATGTTTCTAGATGTAATAACCTGTATCTTAGTTCATATAAGTCTCTAGAAATATACTCTTCAAATACCCTATAGATAGTGAGGTGTGTGCTTTAAACTGAAAGCGTATTCTGTCAAGTTTGAATGTGTGACTGTTATTATGTCTCAGATAACTTAAAAACTATGCAGCCTTTAATACTCCTGCACAAACGTTGTCAGAGCTACCTCAGCATTCAGTCCCAGAAGCATAGATCTGTTAGCTATGCAGGCATCACAGAAGAATAAAAAACCCAGTTGCATACTGGCCTGCCCTGTATAATGAGCAGAAAGTGATCCATGCAGCTTCTTTTACAAACATTTAGAGGGCATGCAGTGTGAAACAGAGATAGTCTAATATCTATAGGCTTCTTTACATGTGTCAGCTCAGCCCTAAAAGGCACAGACACAGTTATTGAAGTGTTTATAAAGATGCTGAGACTCACAGGAGTGGCATGACGGGAGTTGGCATTTCATTTTGGCATACACCTGGCATTGTGACCTCTGCGTCTCTAATAAAACTGCTAGAGAAAAGTGAGGTTTAAAACATGTTGCCAGATGTATTTACCTGTATCCTAGTTCATAAAAGTCTCTGCAAAGGTACATTCCAAGTAGGCCGTAGATAGTGAGGGTGTGTGCCTTAAATTGAAAGAATACCCTGAAAAGTTTGAATGTCTGACTGCTACCATGTCTCAGGTATGTGTGTTGTTGTACGTGTAGACTGGTGTTTGTTGTGGAGCTCATGATCCTGACTTAAAAGCT